>CM048745.1:308549746-309149746 GCA_026315105.1 Locusta migratoria | reverse complement strand
GGATCTTTATCTTGTTCTTTAGCAATGTCAGAAAATGTGGCAGATATGTAATTTTCGAAAGCAACTTGCTGCATATAGAGGATAGTAAAGTTATTTTCTAAGTATGCCTCTTCCGTCGCCTTGATGAGCCCAACAGGCGAACGAGATAGCGAGTCTGCAACGACGTTTTGTTCACCAGGAATGTAAATTACAGAGAAATCGAATTCTTGAAGGAACAAAGCCCATCGTCTAAGTCTATCATGGTTAAGTTTTGCCGACATGAGGAATTGAAGTGCACGGTGATCCGTGTAAACTTTAGTGTGTCTACCAAACAAGAAATAACGGAATTTTTCGAATGCCCAAACTACTGCCAAAGCTTCAAGCTCAGTGACGGAATAGTTCCGCTCTGACTTGGATAATATGCGACTAGCAAATGCAATGGTTCTCTGTGTGGCAATGCCATTTTCTTCATCCTCTAGAAACACGTGAACGCCAAGTCCGAATTTTGAACTATCGGTAGAAATGCAAAAGTTCTTAGATAAATCTGGGTGGTGCAGAATAGGTGCGTGAAGGAGTGCATCTTTTAAGCAAAGAAATTCTCTTTGGGCAGCTTCATCCCAGAACCAAACAGTATTCTTTCCAGTTAATTCATATAATCTGGGAGTAGTTAGGTCTTTCAAATTTATAAAACGCCGATAGAAATTAATTAAACCCAAGAAAGCTCTTAATTGGCGTTTAGTGGTGGGAACAGGCATTTTCATTATCGCCTCTAACTTTTCGGGGTCGGGCTGGATCCCATCTTTAGAAATAATGTGCCCTAAAAATTTAATCTGAGAACGACCAAACTGTGACTTCTCTAAGTTGACAGTAATCCCGGATTGAGCAAACACTTCAAGTAAAGATTCCAAAGTACTGTTATGTTTTTCCCAGGAAGATTCTGCAATTAAAATATCATCAACGTAAATTGTGATTTGTTGTTTTAAGTGCTCAGGAAGTGTGGTATTCATCGCACGGATGAAAGCAGATGAGGAGATGTTCAGTCCGAAAGGCAATTTACGGAACTGATAACAGTTTCCGAAGCAGAGAAACGCGGTGTACTTCCTACAGTTGGGGTGCAGTTTCACTTGCCAAAAACTAGACCTAAGATCTAATGAGGATAAAACTTTGACACCATAGAATTTTTGTAACAATTCTTCAAGGGTTTGTGGTCGGTCGGTTTCAGGTACAATGATAGTGTTAATTTGTCTGGAATCAAGCACTAATCGAATTGACTTATCTCTTTTTTCAACAATATGTAGGGGACTGTTATATGAGCTAACTGCAGGTTCAATTACACCTTGATTGAGCATGGACTGAATTTCAGCCTTAACTCTTTCCCTGTATACTATGGGAATGGGATATGGAGGTACAAAAAATTTATTATGTTCTTTGATCTTACATTCATAGAGAAAATCTTTTATGGTACCAGGACTGTTCGCGAATACACGGGAATAACGCCGCAAGATAAGGAACAATTCTTCCTTATCACGTTCTGAGGCATCTTCAACTTCTACTAATTTGTTCTTAATGATATCAGAAATCAAGTCAATTTGTTCAGTCTCGAAATGTTTATCTGTTATATCATCATCAGGTTTGACATCCTGCGTCACATTAGAAGTAGATAAAAATTTTAAACAACTGGCACCTTCTTCATATCTGGTAATCCAGTCTTCGAATTTAATTTGAATGGCATTTTCCTGAACAAAAGCAGTGGCACAAGCCGTATTGAAATCTAAAATAACCTTGTACTTGGATAGGAAGTCCACACCTAATATTATCTGTGTAGTTAAACGGGGGACAATCAATAGGTTGGCAGAAAAGAGATGACCTTGACATAAAAATTCTACGTATGTTTGCTGTCGATTTCGACAGGTTTGCTAGAAATGACGCCACGAATTTTAGTACAATGCAAAGGCAGAGTGGGACCATTAAGCAAGTTCTGATATTTCTTGAAAGTCACTTCACTAATTACTGACACAGGGCTACCAGAATCTAAGACAGCAGAAAGATTGATTTTGCCAATTTTGACAGATACAATTGGGTGAATTGGAATATCGAGACAGTCTACCTTCTCTTCTAATAGTGCCTCTTTTATGTCATCTAACTGTACAAATTTTACGTCTTGTTCGGTGGAAGGTTCATAAGAAATTTCTTTGTTGAGACAAGTGTTACCAAGATTAATGAGGCTTTCACAAGATAAATGCTTTTCAAATCCTGATTGTTCATCGACTTCGCATTCACTATCGTCGTCATTAGAAAACATGTAATTGTCTATCCAATCAGCGACAGAGGTGTGCTGCAAATCTAATTGTTCGAAATCATTTTTTGCTGTTCCAAGGTTACTGTTAGTTGCATTATTGTGTGGCAGTACCGTATCCTGCATTTCAAAGTACATGACCGGTCTGTCATATGCAATTGTTGGTTGATACTGTAAGAATTTTATTTCGTATATAGTGTCTTCCTCAGAGTCTGAAGACGAAGCTTCTGTCTCCCACTCTGAATTGTCGTCATTATATTGCTGATCGACTATTATCTCGTTTAACCTTTGGGCAGTATAATGTTTATTCGATGCTTCTTTATTTGTTTCTTTAAATCTGATAGTACAATTTTTATTACTGTCATTGCTTTCAGGAGTAACGGCTTTAGGTATTGACACAAGTTGTGTCGGTTTTGCCTTATCACTTACTGAGGTGCTACCAGCATCAGTACTGTGCACTTCCGCACAAACTACTATTCTGTTTTGTTCGGGAGGTTGTTCATCGTAACCTTCCTCTCTGTGAGGACGTTCACAATGAACAAGTTTCAGCGTATAGTTAGGATCACATAAATCCTGTACGGCCGAATTATTTGCCGTCGAGTCCGCTAGTCATACCTGACGCGGCCCCTTTTTTGACGAATTATAGCGTGGATTGGCAGGTCTGATTTCAATGTTTTGCTCTTGTCTTTCTGGGGTACGCGATCTGCTTAGGCCCCGATTTGTGTTTTCGTGTCGCGGAAGGCGATCACGAGAATTATCGCGTGTGCCCTCCCGACTACGCTTCTCAGTGTTATTGTTGTTATTTTCAGTCTCGCGATCACTATCAGTATTGCGTCTTTCACGCCAATTAGTATCATTTGAGGTATTGCTGTTATGATAGTAATTATTGTGGCGTCCTACGCGACCAAAGCCACCACCTCGGTAACGGCCACGAAAACTTACACGGTTATTTTCACGATCTTCAAAATCACTGTTCTCATTGTCGCGACTTTGTTTGTAAGATTCATTAGTGAAAGAATTATTTTTTGGTTTATCGTCGTGCTCTGAATAACGTTTAGTACGCGGCGGGCTTTGTTGCGACCGGCGATCATATCTGTTTCTATAAAAATATCGACTGCGCGAGGAATTTTCCTCGTCTTCTTCCTCTTGTAAGAGGTTTCTAAAGGCTTCAATATCATTCTTGCATCGTGACGCAATGGCAATTTGACGCAAGTGTAGAGGCAATTTGTTCAAACAAATTCTAATTAATTCCGCAGGGCAGTAAGGTGCCGATAAAAATTGATTTTTGTATACCAAATGTTGGAAATATTCCACCGGGCTCGAGAAATTTGATCGCTAAAAAGTTTTGAACGTCGCAATACCGTTTTTAACGCGGTCTTGTGCCGCTTCCGACCAGTACGCGGATAGAAATGAGCGTCGGAACTGATTCTCGCTATAGCACTCTTGTGCAATAGCTCTCATTCTGGTGGCTGGCTCGCCTTCCAGATAACCACATATAAATTCTAATCTGTGCTCAAGTGGCCAATTCGGGGGAAGACAATAATCGAATTGCTGCAACCACTCTTTAGGGTGCAAGTCATTCGGAGAGTTTTTGAATGTCTTGAATTTACGTACAGTCAGGAAATGCTTGTAGTCAAACGCTTCCCTTCGCCTGTGCGGTGTAAGTGAGCGTAAACTACGCACCGCGTCTTCATTGTTGTTGCTATGAGGTACACTTCGTTCACGTACCAAGCGACATACTTGAGTCGAAGCATCATTGTCATTTTCGTTCAAATTTTCTTCTACGTCTTCGTATGCATTTCCACAAGTATGGTCAAATTTCCTCTCTATTCGCGCCACGCGATCATCTAATTTCCTGACCTCAGCCTTGTATTGCTGATTAATGGTCATTTGACCTTGTTTGAAACGGTCAAGGGCGAGATATTCATTAGTTTCATTAAACGGGGTAGGATGCGTTACATCAGAACTTTTGTCACTGTTATCACTGATTTGGGTAATTTTAACAGTAATATCCTCAAACTGTTTATTAATTTTATTGATCTGTTCCGTCGTGACTGACTGGAAGTTCTGCAACTTTTCATCAAATAGATTACTCTGTTGCTTCAATTGAGCGAGTTCAGTAGTTTCCATATTTTCCACTCGTGACGCAAAGCTTTCCATATTTTCCACTCGTGACGCTAGGCTTTCCATTACCGGGTTAATCTCGTCGCGAATATCTTGTCTTATTTGCTGAGATTCACGTTTGAAAGTATTGAGCAGTTGTTCCCTGGACCGATTGTTGTCCTCATTTATTTTATTAAAACTACTTTGAATACTCATAAACCTCGAATCGCACGTTTTTTACCTTGTTTCTCAAGTTTTTCATTTAATTTCTGAGATTGTTCCTCCAGTTTTTCATTTAATTTCTGAGATTGTTTCTCAAGTTTTTCACCTAATTTCTGAGATTCCTGAGATTGTAATTGACTATTCTCATTTAATTTAGAGAGCTGTGACAATAAAATTTGCATGAAATCATTTGGTAATACGTTTTCCATAGCCGTCGCACAAGTATTTTTTGTAGCAGAGCTAGGCGGAACCGATGCATTATTTTCCGCAACCACGTTACAAGAATTGGAATTTTGTATTGTCGAATCCTGTACTGTATCATTATCCATATTGTCTATTCCTGAACTAATCTGTTCCGCATTTTCGGACACGGTATTTACTGTCGTATTTGTATCAGTGCAGTGAGAAGACTCTTGTAAAAATTCAGCTTCTCTCCTTGCATCATTCGAGGTCTCATTTTCGGAAGCAGATTTAGCATCAGCGCGGACTCTCCTATTCTTCGACATTGTTAACAGAATTTTGCAGTAAAGTGACTAATAATATTTATTTTCACCTACTGCATATTTTTTGAAAATCACACACAGTAATTATGAGAGAACAATAGGCTGAATCGGGCTAGTGCAACATACAATCACAATCGAGATTACGCGAACCGTTAATTATCACACGAGTTCCGCGATACTAGAACTTTCATCACAACAAACATCAGACAATATAAAAGAGAGACTTGTTCAGTAGTAATGCAATTATTTGTATATTCAATTAATCTACTATAAACAATGCTACACACTATCAAGAATGGTAAGTAACAAACTACGGAAACAATTACTATGCTACTGTTGCTATAACAAAGGATGGTGCTACAAAAATTAAATTAAGAGCCAAAAGATACGTTGGTTAGTGGAAAAGACAAACTAACTTAAATAAGGCTACGTATCTAACTACGTCACGATCCTGTTTGTGAACTATCCTGGCAGAAAGGGCGCCAGATAAAAGCTGTACGTGTGTTGTAGATGTTGAACCTATCGTTAGATCAGACAACAAATTGTTCCTTGACACAGCAATTTGGTTTAATTATGGCCCTGATACTGATAGTTCATATACACAGGTAGACAGAAGAATTCACAGACAGTCTTGTTTTGTAGTAGATTTTGCCTTTATAAAGACGACTTTCAATTTATGTCCATTATTCACGTCATGTGTCGCAAATGTTTGCATATACACAAATTTATTTATATCTAAAGCACCGGTTAAAAGCCAGAAACCGAAACGCTGATAGGTATTGCAAATGACGCAGACAGAAATATTCACACACCGGCGGTACAATTAAAACACGTAGCCACAGTTCCAAGCTGAAGACAGCAGCATGGTCAGTTTGCCGAACACACAAATGTGCCATTGGTAGGCAAGGGAAGGGAACAACTCCAGAACAGAGGAAGATAATAGTAACATTGAATGAAGAGGGTAGCTCATATGCCGAAACAGCAGCGATCGTCAAGAGGAGCCTTGATAAGTGTGAAGTTTTGTTAACAAGGTACAGAATATATATATATATCAAATGGGCATCGAGTTGTAAGACGTCGCGTTTCAGAAATACAAGACAGGAACTTGTAAGGATTATTGGGAAAAACACCCAAAATAAGTTTAAAAGCTGTACGTGTGTTGTAGATGTTGAACCTATCGTTAGATCAGACAACAAATTGTTCCTTGACACAGCAATTTGGTTTAATTATGGCCCTGATACTGATGTATATGCTATTAAGTGAGAAACAGTGCATGAAACTGATTATGTGCGCAACGGATATTTTTAACAAAACAACTGTGACATGTAGCCTTTTGAAACAGACACTGACTATACTCAAAAATTTTGACTGCGAGAAAGATATTTAAAAAAACCACAAATCACTTTCTTAATGCTTGACTGTGAGAATTTTATGCAGATCAGTTTCTAATTATTGAAATTTAGTATCAATTTAGTATCATAGTCAATTAACTATCATTTACTATGGCACTAATAATGAAATCCGTTCAACAATATTATTCACATCAATACTGCACTTTAAATCCACTAATAATTAATTATCAAATGAAGGAAGTAGGTTAATTTTCTAACTACGTAAATGAAACATGAAAGAAAGTTTAAGCTACTTATTATTAATAATCAGCATTACATTACCTACATAATACAACTTCTGACTTGCTGGCAAAGCAGCCTCTGCTCTACATCGGAGCCATACACACAACCCAACCGCTCTCTAAGCGAGCTGAACCACTAGTCCTACTCTCTCTCAGTGCGAGCTACAATGCTATGCAATACATGATCTTTGCCAAAGATGAAACTTCATAAAGGACACATATCGATACATACAGTAGAAGCGATATTATACATTTTCTTGCAAGCAAGTTACTCGATACAAAACAGGAGGCACAATATTGGACATTTTCTTACCAAATAATTTTTTACGGACACGTTTCAAATAGTTCAACGCGAACCCATTGTTTTCCCTGAATATACGTTCTACGTGTTTCTTTCAAGATATATATATATATATATATATATATATATATATATATATATATATATATATATATATATATATATATTCCTAGCAGGAAAAATAATATATAAAAAAAAATAGACGAAGATCACTCACCAGGCGAAGAACCACAGGTGTGACAGCATCACAAATAAATAAATAAATGAATACACACACTCACACCAATACCGGCAGAGGAAAGACTTACCTTAGGGGAAGAAAAGGAAGGTGAACAAATACACACACACCCATACATTTACACAGACGCAAACACTCCTAAGCAGACATACTATAGAAATCAAAGAAGTTAAGAAGTTAGACAGAGATGCCACTAGAGTCAGAGGCTCTATCCAGAGAACCGAGGCAAAGATGTTAAGATGTTAAAGATGACGGGCGGGAATTCAAATTTAGCGAAGGTTAAGACCAGGTAGGCAACGGGAAGAGAGAATAAGCTGAAGGGCTAGTTCCCATCTCCGGAGTTCTGAAGGATTGGTGTCGGTGGGAAGTATCCAGATAACCCGGATGGTGTAACACTGCCAAGATGTGCTGGCCGTGCACCATGGCGTGTTTAGCCACAGGGTGATCCTCGTTACCAACAAACACTGTCTGCCTGTGTCCATTCAGTTTGTTGCTGGTGATTCCCACATAGAACGCTTCACAGTGCAGTCAAGTCAGTTGGTAGATCACGTAGGTACTACGTAGAGGCAGAGCCACTTCGCTCCTTTCCCTGGTGAGTAATCTTCGTCTATTATAAGACATTCCATTCACTAGTGGTGAAATTACGTGCATTACCCGAAATGAAAGACTTACGTTTTCCGACTCTCGAGATATAATGATCTACAAATCGAAGAGTTTGTGGAACATTGGTAGCAGTTTTCAATGCATATAAACTGACACGGTTAGAGAATGTCATCGTTGCAACATATCGTGCACCGCAACGTGTGGATGCTAACGGTTCGCCGTCATCTTTGAGTACTACCTTCAAGGATTCTTCATTGTCAGTTTGATGCGACTGATATTTGAACCTCTGTTTGAAGGCTTTGTCTTCTAACACATCTTTGTATTAAGTGTTGTACATTTAGTTGTATGTTTGCGCGGTAACAGAATTCTATGGATTGGCTAGATTGTAAGATATATTCTTTATTAAAACGGTTCGCACTATTGTAGGGGTGAAATAAGTAAAACTGAATTATTGGAAGTATTGATGTGATTTTGCTAGTGGACAGGCAGCGCAGGCAGCGGACAAGTGTTTTGCAACCAAAAGTAAACAGAGAGGAGCAGGCGCGGTTACACGAAAGCAGGCCGCCGACGCATTTAGCAATCCAAGTCAAAACACAGCGAGTTTATCGGAAGCAGCCTGACTAGCACGTACTTGTAAACAAAGTGGTTTCAGTGAGTTCGTGACCAAAGAGGAGTTACCGGTGCTACGCAACGAAGTTCGTACCAGTTTGCAGGTCAGCAAGCTCCAACGGAAGTATCCAGAAACTTTCGTGGACGGTATAAAACAGTTAAGAAAACGACGGAAAGCCAGTCTCCGGCAGTATTCGCCGAGCACCCGGCGAGTATTCGACAGACAGGCAGTATTCGCCAGAAGTTAGCCATTAGACGACTGGCAATACTTCGTCATGTTGTAGGGAACACCGTAGTCTACCTAGCCTTCATAGACCTAGCAGAAGACGCCAGAAGGGCTCCGGAGGATGCAACATCCTTCCTAGCATCAGCGGTCCTCGTACAGCGGTCCACCACGCAATGCAGCGAACAGCAGCAGGCCGACCGGCTCCAGAATAGGCAGCTTCTAGAATTACAGAGAGCAGAAGAAGGCCATCCACGGGGAGAATAACCACTCACCTGAGTAACAACGAAGCGATCCGCCAACAGAGAAGCTGTTCACTTACCTGGTCTGAAGAGAACAGGAGTACATCTTCCCTGGCCACGGCAGCGGAGGTGCTGTCGTTGACGAACCACGAGAAGCCGAAACATCACGCCGAGGTACGATCACCCAGAGTAACATATACAGAGAAGCAGACCGCCTAAACCACTGTCCTACGTTCCCCTCGTAGTTCCGTAAGATGCTAGCAGGTGTCCGACGGTTTCCCTGGCTTAGTACCGGTAGACCACACTAGAGGCGCTTCTGAGGGTGCCTCTCGCACGTCAGAGGGTAGCGTGGAGGGGAGGCTGAGGGGAGAGCTCGTGCCGCCTGCCACGAGGCCACGGCTGCGTCCGGCTTGCTGGCGTTTGAGGGGAGGTGGTGGTGGGGACAGCCGCTACATGCCGCCTGTTCTAGCCAGTTTAAAGGGCTGCTTCTGACCGCATCGCCATCAAATTCAAAATGTTCAAATGTTTGTAAAGCTTGTGGGACTTAACTACGGGGTCATCAGTCCCTAAACTTACAAACTACTTATGAACTACTTACGAACTAGGACGGCACAAATATCCATGCCCGAGGGGGGATTCGAACACTCGACCGTAGGGGCCGTGCAGACCGTGACTGAAGCGTATCAGTCCCCTCGGCCACCGCGGCCGGCGCATCGCCATCATGGGACATCTTACGGAACTGCTTCAGCACCCCTCGCCCCGCACCCCTGAGCGTGGGTGTGGTACGATACAGCAACGCAACGCGGCGGGGAGCAGCGCGACCGGCCCGTATAACGTCCCCTCGCGTTCTGAATAAACCACGCATCTGCAGGCGACGTCGAAGGCCTGAGTGGAGCGGCCGCCTCAGCACCTGAATCAGCACTCGCCGTCACTGGTAGTGCCGCGCGCGCCCAACCCACGTCAGGCAAGATTCACACCCAAGTAAAGATGTTGTATTGGTAACATTCTGTCAAAGCAGAGAAGCTGTAGAGTCCGTCAAGTATTAACTGAGTATGTGGAATTTGAACGCTGTAACCGGTCTCATACAGGGACACAGGTTTTGTAAAGTTAGAAGTTAAATAAGAGCTTATGGAATAGGTTCACAGATTTGTGACTGGCTGGAAGACTTCCTAAGTAATAGAACGCAGTACGTTGTTCTCGACGGCGAGTGTTCATCAGAGACGAGTGTATCGTCGGGCGTGCCCCAGGGGAGTGTGAGAGGACCGCTATTATTTTCTGTCTATATAAATGATCTGATGGACAGAGTAAGTTGTAATTTGCGGCTGTTTGCTGATGATGCTGTGGTGTACGGGAGGGTGTCGTCTGTAACTGACTGTAATAGCATACAGGATGACTTATACAAAATTTCTAGTTGGTGCGAAGTATGGCAGCTAGCTCTCAATGTAGAAAAATGTAAGGTGATGCGCATGAATAGAAAAAACAATCCTATAATGTTCGAATACAGCATTAGTAGTGAGCTTCTTGATGGTGTCGAGTCGTTCAAATATCTAGGCGTAACATTGCAGAGCGATATGAATTGGAACGAGCATGTAAGCAGAGTTGTGAGTAAGGCGGACAGCCGACTTCGGTTTATTGGTAGAATTTTGGGAAGATGTACTTCACCTGTAAAGGAGACCGCGTATAAAACGCTTGTACGACCACGTCTTGAGTATTGCTCAAGTGTTTGGGACCCGCAGCAAATCAGTTTAAATGAAGACAGAGAGGCGGTTCAGAGGCGAGCAGCTAGATTTGTTACCAGTAGGTTCGACCAATGCGCGAGTGTCACGGAAATGCTCCAGCAACTCAATTGGGGATCGCTGGAAGAAAGACGACGTTCTTTTCGTGAATTTCTGTTAAGTAAATTTAGAGGGCCGGAATTTGAAACTGAGTGTAGAACGATCTTGCTGCCGCCTACTTACATTTCGCGTAAAGATCACAAAGACAAGATAAGAGAAATTAGGGCTCGTACGGAGGTATATAGGCACTCTTTTTTTTTTCCTCGTTCAATTTGGGAGTGGAATAGGAAAGGGGGTGCCTGGTAGTGGTACAGTGTGCCCTCCGCCACGCACCTTACTGTGAATTGCGGAGTATGTATGTAGATGTAGATATCATTTGGACCCCTGTCTTATTCACAATCAATTCACTTGAGTCAAGTGAACTCAGCCTACTAAATGGAATATCCTGACAAGAGCCACGGAAAAGTAAATAAAGTACAACAAATAACGAAGTGGCAAGAAAACACTCTTCACTGTGAACGGTCATCCTCAGAAACTGCGCCTAAACACAGCCGCCCTTATCGCAATAAATATTCTTTATTTAACCTGTTTCGACCTATGTAACGCTCGTCTTCAGTAATTTATACACCATCTAGCTGGCGCTGCGGCTATTTGGCCACACAGATATTCGTGGCACGGTTGTAACTGCTTAATTACAATCGAGTCACGAGCATCTGTGCGGCGAAATAGCCGCAGCACAGCCAGATGGCCCATAAGTTTCTGGGGAAGACCGTTCCAGGGATCGAAACCGGTTAAATAAAGAATATTTCGTGCGATCTAGACTTCTATTCTATCCCAATACAATTCATCACAGATCGCTTCTTGTCCTGCGGGCAGTGTTGTCCAAATTAATTGACAGTATTGGGTGACATTTGCGCACATTTAGCGAATCTGAAGTGTCCTTATGATTCTACTTGTATATAACATGAGATGTACAACATTTTATCGCAATTGGACGAACGGTATTGGTAGCTCACTGGAAAAAGCTGCTTCAGTTTTTTCCGATTTTTCCTCTTTTTCTGGGCAACTTTTCCATGTTTCATCACCGTTTAAACCTTCCTTGGACTTGCACGAATATTTCAAGACTAAAATGAGCCAAATCGGTTCAGTCGTTCTCGAGTTTTAGCGAGACTAACACAACATTGACTTTCAACCCGGGACCACAAACTCTTCCACTTTCTGGAGTTGTCAGATAGCAAATGAAAATCGATTGCCGGCCGCGGTGGCCGAGGGGACTGAGGCGCTTCAGTCACGGTCTGCACAGCCACTACGGTCGGGGGTTCGAATCCCCCCTCGGGCATGGATATTTGTGCCGTCCTTATGATAAGCTAGTTGATAAGTAGTTTGTAAGTTTAGGGGCTGATAACCCCATAGTTAAGTCCCATAAGCTTAACACACATTTTAACATTTGAAAACCAATTAAAACATATCACAAAATTGACTTTGACTCTCCTGTACCATTTCCCAGGAGTAGAACATTCAAAGGTTCTCAATGTGGTGACCCTGGACACCGATACACTGGTGAACTCCTTAAATGAAAGAGTTATTTACTGCTTCCAGTATTCCTGCTGAAGATAATTAGAAACAAACACGATATGTTCCTGAATGGCCTTTGGAGTTGCTGGAATATCACGGCAGACAATGTTGCGATGGTTGATGGAATGACGGGTGTGCAGTCGACTTATGTTTACATTTGTCCTGTGTCAAAGACACTACGTGGATGTGTTCCATTACCCCCAGTAACTGCACTAAGCGCTGGGAGCGTCAACGTCAGTGTTGTGTTACGTAATTAATAACGTTGTGTTTCAGTGAACGCTACACTGTGATAAAACACCAAGCTACAAAAAAAAAAAAAAGCAGAAATGCTGACTGATGTCCCCATGACGACTAAAGAACATTTGCTTGAATGATTTTGTAATTTGCATCTAGACAAACAGTTATTTAGGATGGTCAAGATAAACGGGACATCCTGTTTTATAGAAGCAGTCTAAAGCGAAAAATTCCCCATTCTTAAGAAAATGGAACACCCTATACAAAAAGTATCACGTAGTGTTCCGCGTTACCTTTTTCGTGAAATGTTGCTGTTCCTTCTAGTAGTTTCCTGGAAAAGAAGTAAAGAGCGTCTTCGGAAGTTTAGAAGAGCAGTGTGAGATGAGGACTAATTCGTAAAAATAAAAAAAATAAAAATTTGAGCATTGCAAAATCACTGTACATTATGTGTGGTGAATCGTCGAGTATAAATATCAGTAGTATCTTCTAACACTTACTGTTCATTGCGCATTTCTTAGACGAGTGAAGATTGCTTACAGTTCGAGAAAAAGCACAACAACGCAGTAAACATCTCTAGCAGGGTAAAGTCTATCATCACAAAATATCTTTTAAAATTATTAATGTCAGTAAGTCAAATATGAAAGTAACGGCGATCTTTCTGAAAATTCTGCATATTCCATGGTACCACATATTTTAATCCACTGCGCAGCATCAACTGCACACTGAAAATCATTGATGAACTCGAAGTTGCAGTTACAGTTTCCAAGAAGAGTCCATTTCCCGTAAGGAGACTTGCCAAAATGCAAAGGAATTGAAAGATGATACATTGAATCATAAACAAGGTGTCCTACAATATGACGCAAACATTTGCTATTGTAGCGGACGATTGACCACTTAAAGATACAGTCTGCAAAATAAAGTAATAGGCACACAGATTTTGAAAGAGCTTGATAAGATCTCCTAAGAGAAAATAGTCACATTGGAAAAAATGAAAAACATTGCCAAGCTAACTGGAATGGAAAGTGAGTTTCTTTTTGTTTATTTCCCCCCCCCCCTTGTTTTTTAATTACAAAACAATAAAGAATGTCCTTAATAAATAGATTCCAGAATTAATAATTAGTTTTCATGTTGATGGAAGCTATTTCCAAATGAAGTGATTAGTCAGTTTTACGACAGTCTCCCCCCCCCCCCCCCCCGCCTTTCAGATTACGACGACAACGATATGCCGAAGACAAAACATTAAAAAACCACTACCTGAAGGTTACTGCCAAAATAGAAGCGTTGGCTGTTCAGCAAGAACATACAAGATGCGTCTGAAAAGCTCTGGTGAGCACGGGATTCTCGCCCTTACACATTCTACATCTACATCTACATGGATACTCTGCAAGTCAAATTGAAGTGAACTTTTAAGATATTTCTCTATAGTCCGTTCTCTAATAGCTCGCAGGAGAAAGGAACACCTAAATCTTTCTGTTTTCGATATGATTTCTCTTATTTTATTATGATGATCATGTCTCCTTATGTACGTGGATGATAACAATATACGTTCGCATGCTGAAGAGAAAGTTGGTAAAACAAATTTCGCAAATAGATCTCGCCGCAAGAAATAACGCGTTTCCTTTAATGATTTCCACCCCAAACTCTCTCCTCTATATCGCGATAATACAAAACTATCTGCCCTTCCCTGAATTTTCTCTAAATCGTCCGTCAATTCCGCCTGATATGAAACATTTCAATAACTGCCCCCCTGCCGTGCAAAACACTGCAGTGAAGGGGCGGTACATGCTGTGACCTAGCTAACAGGGTCAGCGTGAGAACATTTGTCGTTGCAACGTGGAGCGCAAAATGGAGCAACACGTTAACATGATTATTGTCAGTGCAGAAGGTAACGAGGGAGCTTTGAATCGGCTGTTGTACCGCTTTCGGCGGATACGGCCAGAACTGTACCGGGGTGGACAGTGGAATTCACAATGTCCGCACGACGCTACCTGCGTGCTCAACTTTCTCGCTAAATACAAGGTCATAGTGGCTCCATACCCTCCTTATTCTTCAGCTTTTTGGACGGCAGACTTCTTTTTTTTTTTTTTTTTTTTTTTTTTTTTTTTTTTTTATCCCCGCCTTAAATTAACCATGAAAAGCTTACGCTTGACAACAGCTTACGACCTTCCTATCGATTCTCACCAATGAGAATTGGGCAATACATAACTCAGGATAGTAAAAGTTTATGGCTCGTTTTCTGTCTTCCTAGGGGTGCGTTAGGTATGTCAGCTTCTATGCCCTAAACACCTAACCAATCTGTTTGAACAAGATCAAAAATTAATCTGTAGTTTAGCCAGTCTATCAATCTGCATATGATGAAGTGAAAATATATTTAACAAACATAAATTAAACCTCTGAATGACCAACAAAATGGATTCTAAGATAAAGAAGTGACTCACTCACGCGGATGTGGTCCTACTTTATACATAGGTAAAAAAACTAAATATTTGTTTCAAATGTTCAAATGTTTTTATAGCTTATGGAACTTAACTACGGGGTCATCAGTCATTTGAATATCACAGAATTGAATTCTTTGACCACCTCCCTACAAATGTTATTTACATTTAACAAACAAATATTTATTTAAGAATACTAAAAACGGTTGAGACTCAAGCTGTTTGGTATTAAGCGTGGCGTCTCACTATTCAAATATACTGCCGCCGTCGAAACATAGTTACACAATTTATATTTGTCATGGTTTTTTAAGCAAATATATTCGGTTCTTGTTCATAAATACATATAATTGTTTATATATAAATTATCTGCTACATTCCTATTATTTTTAGTCGGCCATGAAATATTTAAGTGGCAGTCTACAACATTAAAAACTAACGTTACTGAGAATAATGTTAAATATAATAAAATACATATATAAATGTAATGCGCTTTGCTGGGTTCATGTCTTGTGTTTATGTGGTGGAATCTATGTTCTGTCACAAGAATATTACTACCTCAATGAAAAGCAGAACAAGAAAGTAAAATAAAGTTTATTGAAAGAATACGGAAATAACGTGGTACGTCTTTTTAGATAGGTAGCGTGGTGCAATGCTGTCCATTTGCTTCTTAAACTGTTACTGATAAACACTACGTATCCATAATTGTAAATATAAGTCTTATAATATTATTATTATAGTACTGAAATTTATCGACTTTTTATCTGTAAGGGATATTGAAATTGTAACTACGGTATTTGATTCTCTCAACTCTCTTGAATCCGGTCATATAATTATATTTACCGTATGATAATTCTCTGATTTTATATGGAATTTTAGAATAATGTTTGTGGCTATATTGTATTTCAGTTGCAATCTGGAATAGCCGCCATCGCTCAGCCAAGTGCTTCCGGTTTCGAGCACATTAGGGACACCCTGAGTACCTGTCCATTCACTAGGTTCAAACTGTTAGTCGGCTGGCTGGGGAACCCAACCGACTGACAATACCCGCCTTTCACATGGAAACAATCAGCTTCCCCCTGTATCTGTAATGTCACAAGCTGCAGAGATACAATGCGTGACCTCACTGGTTGGAGCGGTTCCACAAGAAGCGTTTGCTGACATTTTGCTACAGCTGTACATGCGATGTCAAAAGTCTGTTGTAGCCAATGGCGATTAGATTGTGTTTAACTTTTGTTTACTATATTTACTGAGACCAATAACCAAACTTTCAGACGCTACTAGTACATAGCTATTTCCTCGCCCAGTTATACTGTAAAGCGTGAGAATACGTCAGGTCGGGAGGAGTCTGCTGTAACCGTCAGTCAGCGCTAAGGAAGCCACGGCTTTGGATCTGCAACACTTCTGGAGTATGGCAAATATTTATACGTGGGAATATGAGGCAGTGACCGCAAAAACTGATGGGAAACAAGAGAATTTTCTCTACCCAAATCTGTACCAGTTGCTTCTGAAATATTATGTATCCTGGCTATGTCTTCGTCCTAACACTGAACTGTTTCAAAATCACGACAAATATTACTTCGCCGGCCGCGGTGGCCGAGGGGACTGAGGCGCTCCAGTCACGGTGTGCACGGCCACTACGGTTGGGCGTTCGAATCCCCCCTCGGGCATGGATATTTTTGCCGGCCTTAGTATTAGTTAGTTCATAAGTAGTTTGTAAGTTTAGGGACTGATGATCACGTAGTTAAGTCCCATAAGCTATACAAACATTTTTCGAAATATTACTTCAGGGTGAAAAGGAAACTCTCGTCGAATAAAATCAAATTTGTCTTGAAATTGATATTCATTTTTTACTACTAGGGTACACATATAACCATACTAATTTTAAATAGCGACTGTACATACAGAATCTCTGATAATAAATTGGGGTTAACATTAACGTAGATGAACCATGAACGTCAGCAATCTTATTGTCCTTCGAAATAGTCACCTCCAATAACCATGCGTCGCTGAACTCAGGGATACATGTCCAGAAAAAACTGCACTAATTCTTCCTTTGGGATGGTGTTCAAAAGCGTCGTCAGGATTCGTTGGATGTCAGGAATATCATCAAATCTCTTTCCTTTCAAACCGAGTTTGAGTCGAGGGAAGAGAGAGAGAGATCCGGCGCTGGCAACGGTTTCTACACAACGCTGGTGACTACTTTGAAGGACAGTACAAGTGCAAATATGTAACGCTTTTGTATCGGTTTGAATAAATAGTTGCCACTATTTAAGTTCAACTCTCATATATATAGGGTGATGCAGTTAAAACTTATTTCATAATATTCGGAGAGAAGCATACAACAACATAAAATAAACATGAGACAATGATTGCAAAAACACGATCTACACAGCGATTGCCTAGTAAGCAGAAGATCAGAGTTCTACCCGCAGTATGGCCACAAATTATCGATCGCCTCTTTGAATTTATTTCAATGCCGACAACACGCAGATACAACGACTTTGACATCTTTTATCATAACTAGTTAGTCTAACAAATTTTAGTCATATATTAAATATACTAGAGGCAAAACACAAACAATACTTGATAGTAATGCCGAACCTACCAATGATACCGCTACTAAAGCGTAACAAAAGACTGGAAAGTTGCACAGGTCGCACGTATATTCAAGGAAGACAGTAGGAGTAACCCGCTGACCTAGAGGCGTATTTCACTGATGTCAATTTGCAGCAGGGTTTTGGAACATATCCAGTATTCAAATATTATGAATTATCTCGAACAGAATGATCTGTTGACCCAAGGTCAACACGGATTTAGAAAATATCGTTCATGCGAAACACAACTAGCTCTTTATTCACACGAAGTGATGGGTGCTGTCGACAGGGGTTCGCAAATTGATTCCGTATTTCTTGATTTCCAGAGGGCTTTTGACACTGTACCTCACAAACGGCTTTTAATCAAATTGCGTGGTTATGGTATATTGCCCCCAATTTGCGACTGGATGGGAGATTTCCTGTCAGAGAGGACACTGTTCGTACTAATCGATGGTAAAGCATCGACTAAAACAGAGGTGATATCGGGCGTTCCAGAGGGTAGTGTTATTGGTCCTCTGCTGTTCCTTATTTACATAAACGATTTAGGGGAAATCTAAGTAGCTGTTTCCAGATGACGCCGTCATTTACGTTCTAGTAAAGTCATCTAAAGATGAAAACCAATTGCAGAACGATCTAAACAAGTTATCACTATAGTGTAAAAATTGGCAATTTACTCTAAATAATGAGAAGTGTGAAGTCATTCACATGAGTACGAAAGGAAATCCGTGAAACTTTGTTTACAAGATAAATCTATCAAAAGTGAAGGCCGCAATCTCCACTACATACCTGGGAATTACTATTACTTCAGACTTAAATTGGAAAGAGCACGTAGGTAATATCGTGGGAAAGGCGAACCAGAGACTGCGTTTTATTGGCAGAACCCTTAAAAGATGCAACAGAACTACAAAAGAAACTGCATACACTACACTTGTCCGTCCATGTTTGGAGTATTACTGCCCAGTGTGGGATCCTTATCAGGTGGGTTTGACGGAGGATATCGAAAGAGTCCAGAGAAGGGCAGCTCGTTTCGTATTGTCACGATACAGGGGAGACAGCATTACGGAAACGATACAGGATCTGGGATGGGAATCATTACAACAACGGCGCTTATCGCTGCGGCGTGGGCTACTTACGAAACTGAAATAACCAACATTCTCCTCCGAATCGGAAAATATATATGTTTGACTCCCACGTAGGTAGAAATGATGATCAGAATAAAATACGAGAAATCAGAGCTCGAACGGAGAGATTCAGGTGATCTTTCTTCCTGTGCGCTTTTCTAGAATGGAATGGGAGATAACAAGTATAATGGTGGTTCGATGAACCATCAAAAATTCAAAACTTTGTAAATCTATCGGACCAAACCGTGTGGTCATCAGTGCGTACCTTACAAACTACTTAAACTAAGGTAAATTAACCTAAGAACAATACACACACCAATGCCTCAGGGAGGACTCGAACCTTCGACGGCGAGAAACCGCGCGCTCCGCAGCGAGTTGCTTTAGACTGCTTTTTTTTATTTTATTTTTTCTATGGATAGTTCTCTTCGTTGCGGACGCTGATCGTTTTTATTCGTTCTTGTTCGATGTGTTGTTGGCTCAGCTTTTTTATTACAGAAGACTGCTCGGCTACTACACCGCGGCGAGGAACCATCTGCCAGGCACGTAAATGTGATTTTCAGAGTATCCCTTGTAGATGTAATGCACTCTAGAAATTTTCAGCCTCGGTGGGCTGACCGAGCGTTCTAAGTGGCCTCGCTGCGGAGCGCGCGTTTTCCCGACGTCGGAGGTTCGAGTCCTCCATGGGGCATGGGTGTGTTGTCCTTGACATAATTTAAGTAGTTTGCTAGGCTAGGGACTGATAACCGTTGGAGGTGAGTTCCATAGCTTTACAAATCTTTGAACATTTGATATTTTAGAAGCATTTTTCCCAGGCCACTTATCTTTGTTGTAGTGATGTAGGTAGCCAATGACTCGTAGAGAATAGTGGAAACACGCTTAGAACGCTGCTGTCGTGTCGTGACTGTATATGTTAGACTGTGGGGGCAGGCTGTAAGTTGGTGTCAGACCGAGAGGGTGCCAGAGTGGTACCTGCCGATGAGGTCTCCACTGTATCCAGATCATGACGTGACGCTGGTGAGTAAAGCGCGCGAGGTTTGACAGCGACACAGACAAATATATACAGACTAGAAACCTCCCTAAGGGCCCGGTCCTACGCTCAGGGGTGCGGGGAGGCAGGGTTTCCAGCAGTTCCGTAAGATGTCCCATGATGGCGCTGCGGTCAGAAGCAGCTCTTTAAACTGGCCAGAGCAGGCGGCAGGTAGCGGCTGTCCCCACCACCACCTCCCCTCAAACGCCAGAAAGCCGGACACAGCCGTGGCCTCGTGGCAGGCGGCACGAGCTCTCCCCTCAGCCTCCCCTCCACGCTACCCTCTGACGTGTGAGAGGCACCCTAAGCCAGTGAACCGCCTGACACCTGCTAGCATCTTACGGAACTACGACGGGAGCGTAGGACAGCGGTTTAGGGAGGGCTGCTTCTCTGTATATGTTACTCTGTGACAGCGGGCAGTACTGAAGTTGCGATGGCGGACAGGGCACTTGCTCAGCCAAGAGGTAAGCCAGCGATCGATGCTAGGCCACAACGTAAGCAAGGATGTGGCGTGAGTGACTTCACGCCTAACTACTCATAAAGCACTGTGTACATTTTTATACACAGTCTATTTAAGAAACACACCGGCACGATACGACATATGTAAGAGGAAGACAGGGCGCTTATGATGATGTGTTGATACCAGTTTCATTAATTTTTTTTGTCGAGAGCTACCAAGAAATCAGAAGACGTCTCACTTAATAATTCATTACTTTTATTTTCATTGAAGTACAATAATGAGCGACAGCTCAAATGAAAGGTCTCATGAAGACAGATCTTTTGGTGTATCCATACAATCTATATGATTAATAAAACGCTTAATAATGCCAACTTATTGAATTATTATAATTGAAATATTATAATTGTTTACAATAAATACAATAAAACAGTTACACGAACAGTAAGGCAGTGGACAATTGTGTCCTAACACACATTTCGACTTACCGCATTATATGATTTTGGTTTATTCAGTACGCATCTAACAATGCCATCAATTAATGTTTCAACCGTCATGTAAAGTTTATGAAATGACAGCCGCGGGGGAATGTCCGTGTGGTCTGGAGCGCCACGTTACGTATAACGCGGCCTGTTCACATCGGAGACACGAGTCCTCCTTTGGGCATGGGTGTGTGTTCTGTCATTAGTTTAATATAGTTTACATACGAATTCGAAATATTGAAACATTTCTACCGTTTTAGTGTGTTTAAATAAATTCAACGGCTAAGTTGAAAACTTGTGCTACACCGGTATTCGAACCCGGATTTCCCACTTCGGGTCAGCGGTCGCCTTAACCAGTTCGGCTATCGAGGCACACTTCCCTTTCAACCCAAATTCTCAACTTCTGGCCCCTTGCCCATTAATTTTTCTTGCTTGCAGCCTATCACCATGTCAGTAATTGTTTAGTTTAAAACGTTTTTAGATCTAGGGACTGATGATCACAGGAATTTGGTACCTCAGAATTACAAACATTCGAAAATTCTATACTGACCGAACCATTGGGCAATTGTTTTCTGAAATTTACATCGGCACAGCTATATTAGGAGGGCCGGGAGTAGGCCTAAGACATACCTGAGGTGGTCTTACTAGACGTCTCAGCGACGTCGGTAGATGTAGTGACAACTGTTAGGTGCAGAAACGTTCCGTGATTTCTGACAGTTTTGAAAACATTATTAGAACATTAACCAAATGGTTGAATGATAGAGTGAAGGCTTTGACGAACGGTTGACATATTGGTTAAAGTACCTTCTGCGCTGTAAGGCCCTGTTCAAAGAAACTTGATGCTTCCTTTCGTTTCGTCCGATGCAGCGCCGGACCTCTTCGGAGGTCGTGAGTCTGTTGAGTCTTGCTTTGGACGCTGTCCGTCTGTAGAGTCTTTCCGACTCAAGACTCAACAGACAGACAACCTACGAAGACGTCCTGTGTAGAATCGGACGGATCGAGAGGAAGCATCAAGTTTCTTTGAACACGATCTGAAAACCCAGAAGATTTATTTGCCAAATTGGTTGTATGTTATATAGGTAATTGTTTTCTGCTATAATGGGTGCTCGAGTTAATTCCATTTACGGAACCTAGTGGTTTTAGTGGTTCACGCCAGTTAAGTTTTTATAACGAGAATTCAAATCATGTTGTAGTCTGTATTAATATACGACAGCCCTAGTTAAAACACGTGGCAATGAATTATTTAGTTTGTTTTGAGTAATAACGGACGGTATAAAAGTAGCTATGAGTCGCGGCAAAGAAGAGGAATCCAGCGCAAGTCCTCCCCTACAACAAGTTGTAGTCAATAAATTGGTAGTGCTGCGAAAAGCTGGTTAGGTCGCCAAAAGTTGTTACATAAACACATATTTGCAGACTACCAAATATGTTTGTATCTGAGTGTAGTTATTACGTCACATGGGAGATACTGATCTCATGATGGTAATACCGAAACGCGTCACTGAAGTTTCACTGTACAAGAAGTGCAATAAAAAATTTTGCGACCTGACCAGTTTTTCGCAGCACTTCCGATTCATTTCGTCAGGGTCCTCCTACCTACTAGACGACATTATGAGGCATTTACAAGTAGTAGTCCGTGGCGTCAACAGGTGGTCTAGTAATTGGAGCATCTGCCTGGTAAGCAGATTATGTAATTTTATACCTGCAACGTGTAGCTAAAACGTCTGTAACATCTTTGTTGGTAAATCGTTGCTGTAAAACAGTGTTTTTCAACCTGTAGATCACGACGCCCTGGGGGCTCGCAATGTCTAGCTTGGAGGTTCACCGTCACAAGAGAAAGAACTTGCATCACAAAATGTGGATTCATTAATGCATAAACGTCTACCTAAGTGAAATTTACTTGATATTGAATAAGGAATTCCTTGTGCAACATTCATTACGAATTGATCATAAATTGTTTTATAGTACAGTCTGTTAAGGATGAATAACAGCAGGAACCAATAGGTTCGTAAAATAACATGATACAATAAGCAGTGCTGAAAAATTCTAAGAAAAAAAAAAGGCTAGTTATTCACAAATTGTCTGTACAATAGGACCTTTCTTAATGAGCGCAATTCACTTCTGAGTCTCGCCTGAAATACAAACTCTCGTTAAGCAAAATTATATTTGTCTCTCGGAATTCATATAAAAGTATGTTGTGTTCCATTCCGAAAATACACAGAAAATCTTCGTCCAACGATTTAAAAGAAAGGTGGAGCAAAAGAAGGTCGCTTAAATATTTACTTCGAGCGGGATCGTATAATCGAAAAGGTGGAAAAACACTGCTGTAAAGGATCGTGGTGTCTGTTCTTTCGGACATGTGATGAAAAAGTGAAGTGGCTACTGATATTAAAATAGTCAATAAGCAATCTCATAGCTGTTCGTCTCTCATAAAGCTGAATAAGTCTTACCTATGAAAATGTCCAACGTGAGATCGGTGTCGAGACAAAATCTAAAATATGAAATGAACTTTGTAAAGGTATCGCTTATATTTTGTTCCCTTCAACTCCCTAGTAAGGTAATCTATTTCAGACTTGATAGTATTGCACGTCTGTTTTTATTTTATTTTAGTTATAAAAACTTGACTTTTCACTGAAATACACTGAAAATATTCTCTAATTGTTAAGAACTGAATGCGTGCCATGCAGTGTATACTCTTGGTACTCTGATACCGTTTCGCCGGTGAAGAAACCTCCAAGCTTTCCTACTGTGGACGAGTAGTCCTCCATTAAAAGGCATTCGTTGGTCGCACTCTCATACAAAAAATTTCCATTTAAATTAAGAATCGTCGAGAAAAAAAAATGTCTCACTACCACGAGTTCATCTACTTTTATTGATGACGCACATTTTTAATGGAAATTCATGTTCCAGTGCAGGCCTTTGTGCATTACTACAGTACTTCTCGTAAGAGATTTAAATTTATTTTCCACGTTCGTAAGCAAAACACAGACGCAAACTGGATTTTTTCCCGGAAATGTTTTTGATGTCGGCCACATCGAGACATGACAGCAGCGCAGGCCTGATTTAATTTTATTGAAGTGAGAATGTTCTGCTGCCCCAACTGAATTGCCCGTCAAAACATTCAGCGAGAGGCAGGAGGAAAAAAAGCAATAATTTGTTAATCCTCCAGACGAGTTGTGACTGGCTGGAGGTGTCACATAAATTGCGTTCGCGTCTGCACTCTGTTTTGAAAATCCCCTTAAGTTGGTAAGGGGAGAATCAGAGAATGCAGAAAGAGGAATATTTGAACAATATTTGCATGCCTGATACCGTATGACTGCAGTATAGAAATGAAGTTAAAAAGGCTGTTGGGCTGCAGAAAAGAAGAAAATCTATGTAGATGTGGATTCTTTATTTTCCTTATATTTCTTAGGCGTTTCGGGCTGGGCCTATCATCATAGAATGTGTACAAAAACATTTACAAAATATGTAACAGATGATACGTGTAACAAGCGTTATAAAAAGCTCATACGTTAAAGTGACAGGTACAGCTAAAATTTACATTACATACCTTTGGTTATAGAAATCAGTACAAGCTAGGGCATTAAAGCCCATTTGCAGTGTTTTACTAAACAACATCTAGTCATACGTGATACAAGACAGTCTGTAGATAAATGCAAGTTATTCGATGTCAGCTTGTCTTAAGAAGGTAGCGCAAGGGGGCAGCACATGGAAAACACGTAATCGTCACGTAATATTTGTAGTGACAAAATATACAAAAGCAAAAGGCCATCTAAATTTTAAAGAAATAAGTTATTTACATAAACACAACAGTTCAGAGATCCAATGGCAAGAAGCTGTAATTAGTATATTGCATTACGTTTGCTCATTGGATTTGCAGATACATGATTGTGGGGGAAAGGAAAATAGGTAAAATTATTATGGGAAGGTTTTTTTTTTTTTTTTTTTTTTTTTAAAAGACCAGTTTCTAGCGAAGAAGCCGTTAAATACATTCCACTAACTTACTTCGATTAACCTTCTGATAACATTGGGAATGTATGCCGTAAGTTGAATATTAGGGTTGGTTTCAAAACAAATAACGAATTGTCAGACTACGGCATAGTATAGAGCCAAAACCCGACACTTTAAGTAGAGCTGGGGCTTATAAAATCCAATGTGGGTCCAGTGTTTCTATATCGGGCAAACAGGAAGAGAATTCCGTATCAGATTCCGTGAACGTATGCCATTAATAACAGAGCTTTCGGCTAACATTCTTTAGAAAGTGTCAACAATAGTATGTCAGTTTTACATTTGCCTAATAAGGGACCATTTCTGGGCATTTTAAAGGAAATCGAAGTTTTTGTAAGCTCCCCCAAGAATCCCGACCTCGTGATGAATGAATGAACAGATCATGGGAGGCCGAAACTGTTTTTACGACATTGTAATAGATGAACATGACTACAGGACTAATATTACCCGTGATACCCAGTAGTCATTATACTCTTCGTGACTTTCCTCTATTCTTTCTCATGTTATAATTAATGTTATGTCACTGTGACGTCTTCCTATAGACTAACCTGCAATGTGGCCCTTCCTCCCCCCCCCTTCCACAAGCTTGTATGGGCATAACCATTGATGATACATATTGTATGAAATTACAACAAATTTTTATTTTATAATACAGGGTGTCTCACGAAAGACGCCTGGCAGGCGTCCGCAGATCGCCTGGCAGGCGCCCCCGGCCGCCACCAATGCATCCGCCGGCCAGGGTAGGGCCCAATTTATTGTGCCGTGGGCGCATACACTGATTTAAAGTCTAAAAAACATTGCCATCTGAGTAACCTAAGCTCACTTTTATTTACAGTAGATGTTCAAAATGATGTCTCTCTATGGAAAAAGTGGCCTGACATCTCTTGAATACATTTGCCAACACTCGACGAATTTAGGCTGCCGAAATCTGGGAAATGACTACTCGAATCCTGTCTTTCAATTCTTCGAGTGTATGGGGATTGCTTGCATACACCTTGTCTTTTAACATTCCCCAAAGTCACAGGGATTTAGATCTGGAGAACAAGGAGGAAGTCAACTATCCTATCATAAAAAACACTTCATATTGTTGGCATAGAATCAATGAAATGTGTTGTCTTGCATTGTCCTGCATGAAATAACTGTACAGCTTTTCACTGGGTGAAAGTTCTTGAAAAATGGATGCAGGATATTGTTCACATACCTGTCAGAATTTATTGTTTCTTGAAAAAAGATTCGATAGTCATTTCCCAGACTTTGGCAGAAGAAATTCGTCGTGTGTTCGCAAATGTGTTCTAGAGATATCAGGCCACTCCATAGAGGGACATAATTTTGAACATCTACTGTAAATAAAGGTTACTCAGATGGCAATATTTTTTAGACTTTAACTCAGTGTATGCGCCCGCGGCACAATAGAGTCTGAGAATGGGGTGCAGCCGTGGCCGGCGGATGCGGTGGCGGCGGCCGGGAGCCGTACCACGCGATCCGCGGACGCCTGGCAGGCGTCTTTCGTGAGACACCCTTTTTTTAGACTGGTTCTCTCTATTATATTTTATTATTGCAGACCTCGTATTACATATATCATGTAACAATGACGCGTAGCCATGGGCTGCCTCCATCCCCCACAATCATGTATTGGCACATCCAATGAGCAAATGTAATGCAACATACTAATTACAACTTCTTACCATTTGATTTCTGTAATTAAACCTTATGCCATTGGACTGTTTTATTTATGTAAATAACTATAAATGTATATATTTTTTTCTTTATAATTTAGGTGGCCTTTTGCTTTTGTATATTTGTCACTAGAAATATTACGTGATGGTCACGCGTTTGCCATGTGCTGCCTCCTAGCGCTACGTTCTTAATACAACATGGCATTAAACAAATTGCATTTACCTACAGAATGTCTTGTATCATGCATGACTGTAATACTAGATGTTGTTTAGTTAAATATTGCACATGGGCTTTAATTCCCTAGCTTGTACTGATTTCTATAACTAAAAGTATGTAATATAAATTTTAGTTGTACCTGTTCATATTAAAATATGACCTATTTTAAAGCTTGTTACACGTAATATCTGTTACATAATTTGTAAATTTTTGTACAGATTCTCTGATGATGGGCCCAGATCGAAACGCGTAAGCAATCTAAGGAAAATAAAGAATCCACTTCCACCTGGACTTTCTTTTCTGCAGTCCAACAGCCTTTTTAACGTTTTATACCTATCATTATGGCTGCATACCTTCATAAGGACTTTATGTAAGACTTGTAGTGTATGACTGCAGATTTACTGTCCACTGCAGTCTGTTCTACCAGCAGGAGCAATCTCGGGTTTCCTAAATCGTTGCATGTATCATCCGCATATTTCAACATCAGTATAATCGTTTAATAGTTTATAAACAAATATGTTAGGTTTCTCTCTCTCTCTCTCTCTGTTTCTCTCTCTTCTTCGACTGAATGGCCAAGCGGTCTAAAGCGCATGGCTGCAGTGAGCGAGATTGCTCCCTGTCGAAGGGTGCCGCGGCGGATTAGCCGTGCGTAGTGGGGCACCGTACTGCGTTGCTCGTGGCCGTTCGCCGTCGGAGGTTCGAGTCTCCCCTCGGCCTTGGGTGTTTCTGTTGTCCTTAGGTTATTTTACCCTACTTTAAGTAGTTTGTAAACTATGGATTAATAACCACGCAGCCGACCGCGGTGGCCGAGGGGACTGAGGCGCTTCAGTCACGGTCTGCACGGCCTCTACGGTCGGGGGTTCGAATCCCCCCTCGGGCATGGATATTTGTGCCGTCCTAGTTCGTAAGTAGTTCATAAGTAGTTTGTAAGTTTAGGGACTGATGACCACGTAGTTAAGTCCCATAACATTTACAAACATTTGAACATTTTTGAATAACCACGCAGTTAAGTCTGATAGATTTAAAAACATTGGAATGTTTTTTTCCGGAGATTGAAGTCCTAGGGACTGATAACCACAATAATTAAGTCCCACAGATTTACAAACATTTGATTGTTTGCTCTCTCTCTCTCTCTCTCTCTCTCTCTCTCTTTCTCCCCCTTATCCGTATCACTGTTGGACGAATGAAAGGAGTCAGCTATTTTCAGTTATTTTAATTGAGACATGTTCTTACTAAGAGATCTTGAATAGTGATGAGTTTAACAATTTCTTATAATGCTATAAGCGAAGCAATGTCTACTTCTTATTTTTATCGTCATTAATTCCTACATCGAATCAAGCAAAGACAACAAGGAATTTGATGAAGGCGGCGAATGACTGATGAGGTTAGGTCATTCCTTCTTCTGGAATGGTGATCTGACGAATGCATAGCATTATAGCCCTATATCCAGTGTTTAGAGGAAAAAAGAGAGTAATGTAAATTTTCGATATTACACTTTCAAGAAGATTAGCTTAGAGCTTAGACATTCGTGACTTGAAAATGAAATATCGCATGATATAATTTTGTAACATTTATCAGAGACCTTATTCTAAAGTGACCTGATAGTAAAATTGTAGCAAATATTAGCCTGAAATGGGCGTGTATTGGGCTGTTTGTGGTGCGGCAATAATCGGGATCGCCCGTTCCACGCCGGGCTGTTTCTATCTGCAGTCGCACAGCAGCCACGAGGTACGGTACTCAGTACTGTTTTGTCTGTATGTGTCAGTAATCTTTGTAAGACTAGGATGTTTTGTACACAATTTAAATTGTCCGCTATTTTGCATTTCAACAAACGGTATCCTTTCAGTTAGTACTCGACAAGTAATTGCTTCATTATCTCTGGATTTGAAATTTATGTGAAAATGTGAACTAAGTGACTCGTATAAGTACGGAATCGAAACATGTTCCCTTTTCGTCTTTTTGCAGTACTTAATAGCAGTCAAGTTGTAATTAGTCAAGAAACAGAATATCAACATCTTTGGTTGGCACGCTGAGAAATCTGAAGTTCAACATCCAGGTATCATAGAGATCAGTGGTATGTGGTAATGACCGAATACTCTGCAGATGTCGTTCCATTAGATCATCTCGACAGTGAACTGATAATAATAATAATAATAATAATAATAATAATAATAATAATAATAATAATACCTGTCTCTACAACATAAAAGGGCAAGATTATAAAGATGGTCTGTTGAAGAAAGAATCACGGGAGAAGCCGCGTGATGATGTTTTGGCTGAGAAGTTGACCAAGTTATCACTGGATGCGCACAATAATCAAAGATTTTCTCCGGATAACTCCTGAATTTCTTCTGTAATAAGATAAACTTTGACGATTCATAAGAATTGAATGAACTCACCATTTTCGTGTGCGGTTAAGCCTTCTGTGACGATGAACAACATATAACGCTACTGCAGCTAAACATTTAAGTTCTGAATGACAGCTCACTATGCGTGGTGTCTCTCTTGACACGTGGGAACCCAATTTTTGTCGCTTGTGTGGCACACAGTTAAGCATGGCGGGACTTCATCCGCCGCGGTTACAATCGTTTCAAGTGTTGCACGTAAAGGCGACTATTTCAGCAGTGATTATTATCAGAGGATAAAATCGTCTAGTGTGGCATTAGCCTAAAGCTGTACGGAGACGATAAAATAGACGTGAGCAATGTCAATTGATGGGTACGACATTTTCATAGTGGTGAAAAGGGCGTGCATAACAAGCTACGATCCGGCCGACCCCGTAAAGCCGTCATTCTCGCAATGAAGAGTGTCTTCTACATCTACATCTACATGGAATACTCTGCAAATCACATTTAAGTGCCTGGTAGAGGCTTCATCGAACCACCGTTATACAATTTTATCTCCCATTGCATTCTCGAATAGCGCGCGGGAAGAATGAACACCTGAATCTCTCCGTTCGGGCTCTGATTTCTCGTATTTTATTCATTGGTCATTTTTAGCTATGTAAGTGGGAGTCAACAATATATTTTCGCATTCGGAGGAGGATGTTGGCGATGGGAGTTTCGTAAGTAGCCCGCGCCGCAGCGATAAGCGCCGTTGTTGTAATGATTCCCATCCCAGATCCTGTATCATTTCCGTAACGCTGTCTCCCCTGTATCGTGACAATACGAAACGAGCTGCCCTTCTTTGGACTCTTTCGATGTCCTCCGTCAAACCCACGTGATAAGGATCCCACACTGGGCAGCAATATAAAAGGACGGACAAGCGTAGTGTACGCAGTCTCTTTAGTAGTTGTGTTGCATCTATTAAGGGCTCTGCCAATAAAACGGAGTCTCTGGTTCGCCTTTCCCACGACATTACCTACGTGTTGTTTCCAATTTAAGTCAGAAGTAATTAATCCACACATCAGTGCTGATCGATTGATAACTATCAGAGAATTGTGTGTAAACTTTAATGTCAGCTGTAATGCCTAGGTTAACTGATGGACTAAGGGGCGAGAGGGGGGCGGGGCGGAGGGGGCGTACTGCCCCGGACATCTTAGGGGCCTCCAAATACCTCGAAATCAAGGTTTTTTGAGCGCGCTATTGGCCGTCTTGTTCTGGCGGCCTAAGGGGGCCTCCAAATTTCAGAAGATAGAATATTTCATATTTATTTTTAAATGGACAAGGGGCCTCACTTTGTTGCGCCGCCACCCCGGGTCCTTGACAGCCTTAGTCCGCCACTGCCTGGGTAACAACGTCGATACATCGTGGTTATGTCTTTGAGAGATGAGTCCTGCGTATGCTTACAGAGGAATATGTGCCATGCGTGGCACTTGGGATCAGTTTTGATTTCCAGAGAGTGCTTTTGTCTCGCTCGTGAAATGAAGACGCTATCGTTTCGTTGGGTCCCGCTCTTTGTCGAGGCCGGCCACTATGGCCGAGGGGACTGCGGCGCGCCAGTCACGGTCTGCCGGGCCGCTACGGTCGGGTGTTCGAATCCCCCCTCGGGCGTGGATATTTGTGCCGCCTTAGTATTAGCTAGTTCATAAGTAGTTTGTAAGTTCATGGACTGATGACCCTGTAGTTAAGTCCCATAAGCTATACAAACATTTGAACTTTTGGTCTTTGTCGCCCGAGCTTGAAGGGTCACTTGGGAGACGAGAGAGCAGGGGAGTGTGGTGTTGACAGCTGGAGACGGCGGACGTGGGTTTGGTCCGCTCATGCGCTGTGGTGTGCAGGCTATTGCTATCGTGATTACACTGGGTCTTGAGGGGTCTTTTGTGGAGCTTCTGCAACTTGTGACACCCATCGACGGCGTAGTGACACACTCGTTATGCCCGGCTTCTTCGTATTAAGTTTAAGTTGTGTGCGAACACTGGTAGGAACGCCATAAGATGTTCACAAACTCGAGCGTTATTAATTTAAAATCAGTTCAGTACACCGCTTCGTCGTTTCGTCTAAGACTAGCTAAAAACCCGGCACTGTCCGTGTATTTTTTTATTTATATCTGCCATTTTTAGGTATAATATATTTATTTTTATAAGGGCTGTATGTCTGTAAAATCTCTTGGGAATACAATTAGTAGTAAAGAAGTAATAGATTAAAACATGGTGCGTGATGGGACGGTTTTCCATGAACGTTACTATATATGTGCTCATATCGCATGAACTATGTGTCGTACTGTGATACAATTTAGAGGGTAGACTCAACTATATGCGTGTATACTGTCTGTAAAATTTCCTGCGGCTACAATTTTTAATATAGAAATTAAAAATGCCTAACGTCATACTGAATGCCGTAGCTTTAGTTCACGCACAGCGGAAAGTTACTGTTTATGTGGTCATATCACATGAACTACGTGTCGTACTCTAAGGCAATTTAGAAGGTACATTCATCTATATGTCTGTATACTGTCTGTAATATTTCCTGTCGCTACAATTTGTAGTGTTCAAATTATAAATTGTAACGTCATAGCGAGAGCCGTAGTTTTACTCCATAAACAGCGGAAAAGTAGTAAGCGAGAAACTTTTTTCCTTTCATCATTTTACTATCTTTTCCAGTGAGAAGAAGTGTAATAAAGGTTTGAAATTATGTTTAAAGTTTGTTGCAAGTCGCTAAGTACTGTCATTCTCATACAGTGTATTTCGAAAGTCTCGCCTCATTATATGGCATTTTTCTGCGATTTCTATTGGTTATGACGTAATATCTATTGAACCATGTATCGTGTGTGATTCTTAACCATGCAGCTATTGTTACCTCACGGTAAGGAATGTGTGTACCAAATTTGGTTGAAATCGGTCCAATGGTTTAGAAGAAAATGAGCAGCATTGTCGCTAAATGCAGCAATTTTCCGCGCATCTCATTGTTTATGACATCATATCTCGTGAACTATGTGTCGTACGTGATTCTTATATTTAAGGCGACCGTCCTCATGGATTGAAACTTACGTGTACAAAATTTCATACAGATTGGAACAAAACTGTAAATTTGTATGCAACAGGTACAAATATACGGACACTCTGCTTTATATATTAGACTAGATTGAATCCAAAGATTCTAGCGCTGACTAAGAGTCCTGTAATTAATATTTTATTTATGGCAGGGCTTATTTTGCACGTACGTTAAATGTGTACACTGGTTTGTATTTGTTTGAGGTCACAGGTAATGCTATTATATTCTCAATATTGTTCATCCACCTTTATTATGAATTTTAATGCCTTCCTTAAACAAACGGTAATTCTGAATGTCAGTGATAATGTTGTAAGTCTCATGTACTGTCACTTTTAAATTCTGATATTTTCCAATATTAGGTTAAATGATGGATGGGAGTGAATTTTCGGCCTGATCAGTATTAAGTTAATGTTTCAATCACCGTTAAGTCTTGTCTGTATCGAATTAACTTGATTAAAGTCCTTTATCGTTAGCTGAATATTTGAAAAAGTCTGTACCTATCGATCTTGTATTTAGAGTTCCATAAGGGAGTATAGTTTGAAATCTAACGGACCAAACTGCGTGGTCATCAGTCCGTAGCTTACAAAGTACTTAAACCTAGGTAAACTCACCTAAGGACAACACACACACACACACACACACACACACACACACACACACACACACACATACACACCCATACCCCAGAGAGGACTCGCACCATCACGTCGAGCAACCGCGCGCTCCGCAGAGAGACGCTTTTTTTTTTTTTTTTTTTTTTTTTTTTTTTTTTGGGTAGTTCTTTTCCTTGCGGACTCTGATCGTTTATGTTCTGAGCCACGGCGCCCGGCTGACCGCTCGGCTACTCCGCCGCAGCAGTTCCATAAGGTTCCCGCTATACTCGCAACTGTTCCAACGAGTATTAGACCGTTAGTGAACTTAAAACAAAATTACTCGAATACGTACTTTCGAGAACTAACAGTGGAAAACTGCTAACAATACCCGTAAATCCTTTTCATGTGGCTATGGGGAATAAAATAATAGGCGATGTTTGCACTACAAGCTAGTGACCCCGTTTCTGCTTTGTCCCTCTGATAATCTTGCTGTTCCCAGAAACCATAATTACAAAATTACCATTAATGATGTGCTTCGTAAATTAAATATTACATTTGAACAACGAAAAGAATTTCAACGAGCGGGTAGAAACTCTCTCGAGGAGTTATGTGCACACGATTCCGAATTTCGAGTTTGAGTGGATGTGTTACATCCTGCTGTGTGGACAGTACGTTCTTGATGATATGTTGACACTGACCGTTCTCATTGGCACGGGTCGCGGCATATCCTTCCATCTTGATCATAAAAATGTTCAAATGTTTGTAGAACTTATGGGACTTAACTACGGGGTCATCAGTCCCTAAGCTTACAAACTACTTATGAACTAGCTAAGACTAAGGACGGCACAAATATCCATGCCCGAGGGGGAATTCGAACCCCCGACCGTAGTGGCCGTGCAGACCGTGACTGGAACGCCTCAGTCCCCTCGGCCACCGCGGCCGGCCATCTTGATCATAGCCAGTCGTTGTGCGACAGTATTCCAGATGGTTAAATTACTTGTTGGTTGTTAGAAGTTACTCAGTAAGTCTTAGACGTCGTGTTGAATAAAGTTATTGTATATACGACTCTATGGCTACATCACGCTTGCTTCTTGAAGTATGAAATATTGTTGAATTATCTCATGTGTTGCATCGTCGACCAGTTAGTCTGGGAGGCAAATAAACTGGTCCAATGATGGGGTCTTCTAGAATCACGCACCATACGCTAACACCCCAGTGCGCTTGCATGTCATGCAGTCGTAACCAGTGAGGATTTCCGGGATCCCAGTAATGTAGATTATGCTTATTCCCAGAGGCGTCACTGGCGAAATAGCATTCATCTCCTCATAAAATCTGCTAGATGAAGTTCGCATTTACGCCTACTTTATTTAACAGAGGTCTGCAGAACGATATGCGATTTTAGATCCTTAAAGGGACGACATTTTCGTTCCTTCAGTATTGTTTTGTACCGAAGACCTCGAAACACCCAGTTCTGCTGCAGTTCTTCTTTGTCATAATTACGATGGGAAATGGGTATTAGTGGGTGATAACTTATGACTCGCGTAATATTAATAATAATGATTATATTACAATTATAATTACGAGTACTAATAATACTGTAACCTAAATTAAGTAGCACAATAACAGTTTTGTTTACAGGGATGTGCTCCAAAATACTAAATACGTTCTGGTAAACATCAGGAGCGTCATAAATTGGTCCTTTCACGACACGTTGGACCTGGAAAACACCCTCTGTTCTTAAAAGCATCTCTGAACGTCTGAAAACGTGCGCAGAAGGTAGACGTCGCGTTGGAAAACGTTGTGAATACAGCCTACGGGCTGCAGATGCTTGCAGTGCGTCTTCCCATATATCATTATCATATGTATGTAGTCTTCGCTGCAATACATTGCAGTTGTTACCTGTTTGGCTGTAAGACCTCACTCGAACTACTACCGGACGGCCACGCGACCTGTCAGAATAAGACCAGGAGGAAAACGTACACAGATGGGGGCACAGCTCATTGGAGGTTCGGTTATGAGTACACTTCCTCTTTGGACAAGCCAACACGTCTTGCACTAACGTACGCGGGAAATATAGAACTAAAGAGTTCGGCGTCCGTGGGCCACCTGGTGTAATTTGCATTATTCATTTTCTGAGAGACCACACAAAAGTAACGTTACACGCTTGAAGACAAATTCAAAGTGTAGTATTTGTCTTATCAGTGATCACTCCAAATATTAATTAAATAACAACATTTTTAAATGTTTTACCCATTGCATGAATTGTGCTGTGTTTTATACGTTAGAAAGGACAACAGCTACCAGTTGCAAGGTTGCAGGTTTATTCACAACCATTTTCGAGCAATTATTGCCCTTCTTCGGGTATCTGTACAGCAAACAATTCAGAATAATATACAAATACAAATAATACATAAAACAGAATCAAAGAATTAAAGAGGCAAGAAGTACACTGTGCACCGATTATTAATTTAAAAATATTTTGCAGCAATCGATAAAATTAACAACTAAAATTATCCGGAAAATGTAGTTTGTCTTTGAGTCTTTGAGACCATTTGGCGCCCCTCTGCTAGTAGCGCCCGGTGCATCATAGACCCCCTTGCACCCCCCCTCCCCCCCCCCCCCCCCGCCAACCCCTCGCTGTGCCACTGATTGAGCAAGCTGTGAAGGAAAGGAGAAATTTGGAGAACGAATTAAAGTTCAGGTTGCAGAAATAAAAACATTGAATTCTGATGATGACATTGTAATTCTGTCAGAGACAGCAACGGATCTACAAGAGTAACTGAAAAGAATGGGTCGCGGTGGAGTAGCCGAGCAGTCTAAGGCGCCTCGCTGCGGAGCGCGCGGTTGCTCGCCGTCGGAGGTTCGAGTCCTCCTTGGGAATGGGTGTGTGTTCGTCCTTAGGTTAGTTTACCTTAGTTTAAGTAGTTTGCAAGTTACGGACTCATGACCATGCAGTTTGGACCAATAGATTTACAAACATTTGAACAGAATGGACAGTGATTTGAGAGAAACGTTTAAGGTGAACATTAACAAAAGCAAAACAAAGACAATGGTATGCAGTCTTAGAAAATCAGACGATGCTGAAGGCATTAGTTTAGGTAACGAAATAAAAAATGTGGTAGATGAGTTTTGTTACGTGGGCATTAAAGAGGATATAAAAGGAATAATGGCAATGAGAAGAAAATCGTTTTTGAAAAAGAAAAAATTGCTAACATCGAATAGTAACATCCATGAAAGGGTGTCTTTTCTGAAGGCATTTGTGTGGAGTGTTTCTTTGTACGGGAGTGTAACTTTGACGATAAACAGTTTAGAAAGGAAGAGGATAGATGGTTTTGAAATGTAGTGCTACAGAAGAATGCTGAAGATTAGGCCGGTAGATCACGTAACTAATAAAGAAGTGCTGAACAGAAATGGGGAGAAAAGAAGTTTTTGGCATACCTTGACTAAAAGAAGATTGATAGAACCCATTCGTAGACATCCAGGAATCGTAAATTTAGCACTGGAGGGAAATGTGTGAGGGAAAATCGCTGAGGGAGATCAAGAGACGAATATAGTAAGAAAATTCAGATGGATGTAGGTTGCCGTGCTTATCTTTATGATAGGTGCTTATCTTTATGGAATAGGGTGGAGAGCTGCATGAAACCTGTCTCCAGACTGAAGACTAAAACAACAATTTTAAATATGTCAACAGAATTGAATTTTGTGGGTAAACCGCCGTTGTGCAGGAAACTGACTCAGCGTTTGGACAAACAGCGGCATCGAATTCTATGGTAAGCAGCGGTGCACTGGAACCAGGCGCGGACGTATGGTAATATTGTTAAAAATTCGATTCGCTCAGATTCTAAATTACCGGATGATATTCGAGTCACGCTAAAGTGATGCGAACGGGCGGAAGCATGTTGCTGCTGCCTGCGGCGGGGATAGAATGACGAGGCCGAGGCGAGTGCTGACGACAACAAAGACTTAACATTTATGAGAGGCCACCGACCTGTGTGTGTATGTGTGCGTATTTGAGAGGGAGTGTAGCGTTACATGCCAGTGACATAGCTTACAATCAATAGCAGCTATCGCATCTCTGGCTCTGAACTCTGTAATACACTCCTAGCCATTACAATTGCTTCACCACAAAGGTGACATACTACAGACGCGAAATTTAATCGGCAGGAAGAAGATGCTATGATATGCAAATGATTTGCTTTTCAGAGCATTCACACAAAGTTGGCGCCGTTGGCGAAACCTACAAGGTGCTGACACGAGGAAAAGTTTTCAACCGATTTTTCATACACAAACAGCAATTGACCCGCGTTGCTTGGTGAAACGTTGTTGTGATGCCTCGTGTAAGGAGGAGTAATGCGTACCATCACGTTTTCGACTTTTATTTGTTTTTATGGGACTTAACTTCGGTCATTAGTCCCTAAACTTACAAAGTACTTACGAACTAGTTAATCCTTAGGACGGCAAAAATATCCATGCCCGAGAGGGGATTCGAACCCCCGACCGTAGTGGCCGTGCAGACCGTGACCGGAGTGCCTCAGTCCCCTCGGCCACCGCGGCCGGCTCGACTTTGATAAAGGTCGAATTGTGGCCTATCGCGATTGCGGTTTGTCGTATCGCGACATTTCAGCTCGTGTTGGTCGCGATCAAATGACTATTAGCATTATATGGATTCGGTGGGTTCAGGAGGGCAATACGAAACGCCGCGCTGGATCCCAACGGCTTCGTATCACTAGCACTCGAGATGACAGGCATCTTATCCGAATGGCTGCAACGGGTCGTGCAGCCACGTCTCGATCCCTGAGTCAACAGATTCAGAATCAAGGTTCTGTTTACAGCATCAGGATGATCGCATACATGTTTGGCGACATCGCGGTAAACGCACATTGGAAGCGTGTATTCGTCATCGCCATACTGGCGTATCATCCGGCGTGATGGTATGCGGTGCCATTGCTTACACGTCTCGGTCACCTCTTGTTAGCATCGACGGCACTTTGAACCGTGGCCGTTACATTTCAGATGTGTTACGACCCGTGGTTCTACCTTTCTTTCGATCCCTGCGAAATCCTACATCTCAACAGGATAATTCACGACCGCATGTTGCAGGTCCTGTACGGGCCTTTCTGTATACTGAAAATGTTCGACTACCTGACCAGCACGCTATCCAGATCTTTCACCAACTGAAAACGTCTGGTCAATGTTGGCCGAGGAACTGGCTAGTCACAATACGCCAGTCACTACTCCTGAGCCGGCCGCGGTGGCTGAGGAGACTAAGGCGCTCCAGTCACGGTCTGCACGGCCACTACGGTCGGGGGTTCGAATCCCCCCTCGGGCATGAATATTTGTGCCGTCCTAGTTCGTAAGTAGTTCATAAGTAGTTTGTACGTTTAGGGACTGATGACCCCGTAGTTAAGTCCCATAGACTTTACAAACATTTGAACATTTGAACTACTCCTGATGAAATGTGGTATCGTGTTGATGCTGCATGGGCATCTGTAACTGTACATTCCATCCAAGCACTGTTTGACTCATTGCCCAGGCGTATCAAGGCCGTTATTGCGACCAGAGGTCGTTGTTCTGGGTACTGATTTCTCATTATCTATGCACCCAAATGGCGTGAAAATGTCAGTTATATTATAATATATTTGTGAAATGACTACCCGTTTATCATCTGCATTTCTTTCTGGTGTAGAAATTTTAATGGCCAGTAGTGTATTAATGAATAGTTTTGTGCAACAGTGTGGCTTCCTACAACATCTAGACCTCCATTTACCTCCAGCAGAGAGCAGGTCAACGCTTTCCCAAACAACAATCAGATACAGCAGTATCGACTACAAAAATAAATAAATAAAATGAATCACTTGTTGCTAAACATCTACATAAATAGTCTACAAATCACATTTAAGTGCCTGGCGGAGAGTTCATCGAACAACTTTCATGATCTCTACCGCTCTATTCTCTAATAACGCGCGTGAAAAAGGAACTCTATTTACTTTTTCGGTCTGATTTCTCTTATTTTATTTTGATGATCATGTCTCACTACGTAGGTGCGTGCTACCAAAATAGGTTCACAGTCGGAAGAGAGAGTTGGTGAAACAAATTTCGCAAATAGATCTTGTCGCAACGAATAACGCCTTTCGTTTCATGATTTCCATTCATGATTTCCACTACTACTAAGTGCATGATTTCTGTGATAGTCTCTCCCTGTATTGCAATAAAACAGAACAAACTGCCTTTCTCTGTACTTTTGGCATATCCTCCGTCAGTCACACATGGTGACGATCCCACAGTGCGCAGCAATACTCCATATTACAACGCACAAGTGTTCTGTAGGCAGTTTCCTTAGTAGAACTGTTGCATCCTCTAAGTGTTCTGCCAATGAAACGCAATGGTTCGCCTTCCCTACAATATTATTCTATGTGTGTGCGTTTTTTTTTTTTTTTTTTCATTTTAAGTTCTTCTTCATTGTTGTTCCTAAGTATTCAGCTGAATTACGGCTTGTAGATTTTACTGATTTATCATGTAAATGAGGTTTAACAGATTTAGTCTAGTACTCATATTGATGGCGTTACACTTATAATTATATAGGATCAATTGCCAATTTTTGCACCGTGATGAAATTTAAATCATTTTGCAGTTGATTTTGATCTTCTAGTGACTTTACTAACCGATCAATGATACCATCATCAGCGAACAGTCTAAGCCACTCCGATTGTCTCTGAAATCGTTTATAAAGAAAGAAATAGTAGGGACCCTATAACACTTCTCTGTGGAACGCCAGATATCACTTCTATTCTACTTCATGACTTACCGTGAGTTACATTGTACTGTGTCCTTTCTGATAGGAAATCACTAATCGAATAACACAACTGTGGCGTTATTCCATTAGAAAACGCTTGTCAGGTACAGGGTCAAAAGGTTCCCGTAAAACTAGAAATATGAATTAAGATTCCTTTTCGATAGCACAAGTCACTTATTCTGAGTAAAGAGCTACCTGTGTTTCACAAGAACGTTATTTTCTGAATCCGTATTGACGATGGATCAACAGGTCGTTCTCTTCTAGGTAGTTTTTAGGGACTAATGACCCCAAAGTTAAGTCACATAAGCTTAACAAGCATTTGAACTTTTTTCTAGGTAGTTCATAATGTTTGAGGAAAGAACATGTTCTAAAATCCTGCTGCAAATTGACGTATATAATAAAGGACTTTAATTTTGCGGATCACTGCTATCGCCTGCTGCGCGAGCGGTTGTATGTAATAACTAGGTATGGAACTACTGCGTCAGCGTTTCCTGAAACTAAATGGTATACAATCTTTTCCAGGAGACTTATTTTTGTTATGTGATTTACATCGCTTTAATATTGCAGGGATATCTATTTTTAAATTGCGCATGTTCCTAGCTGTTATTGATTCGACCTCTAGAGTAGTTGCTTCGTCGTGTTTGGTGGAGGAATTTCGGAAAGCTATGTTCAGAAATTTTGCTGTAGCCGAACTGTCATGAGTAGCTTCACTGTGGCTATCGCGTTGTGAAAGTCCTGATTGCATTTTGTCGCTAATATACATACGACTAGAATGACAATATTAAGTCATTTTTAATAAAATTCTGGGTATTGCGCCGCGTCATGTTTGAACACTTAGCAAATGAATTGCCTACTTTTCGACCACTGTACGATCCTCTTCAGGGTGGTTAAATGTTAGATGCTGCTGAATGTATACACTTATATAATGTGAATTTTTCCGGTGATCTATTACCGACATCGTACATCTGAGATGGTGGTTGGTTAGAAGTAGCGTTATCAGTAGGGTCTTACGTTTGCGCCGGCCGCGGTGGCCGGTGGGGACTGAGGCGCTCCAGTCACAGTCTGCGCGGCCACTACGGTCGGGGGCTCGAATCCCCCCTCGGGCATGGATATTTGTGCCGTCCTTACTGTTAGCTAGTTCATAAGTAGTTTGTAAGTTTAGGGACTGATAACCCCGTAGTTAAGTCCCACAAGCTATACAAACATTTGAACATTTCTTACGTTTGCTCCCCTGTAAGTAATTGGCAGGCAAAACCTTGTACCTGCCGCGGTTGAGTAGCCGAGCGGTCTAAAGCTCCTCGCTGCGGAGCGCGCGGTTGCTCGCCGTGGAGGTTCGAGTCCTCCCTGGGGAATGGGTGTGTGTGTTTGTCCTTAGGTTAGTTTACCTAGGTTTAAGTAGTTTGTAAGCTACGGACTGATGACCACGCAGTTTGGTCCGATAGATTTACAGACATTTGAACATGTCTTGTATCTGATTGGAAGGCAACGCCAATCAGCAACTAGCATCCAGGGGAGCGTGTTTCCTGCTGCGAGCCGGCCGCGGTGGCCGAGGGGACTGAGGCGCTCCAGTCCCGGTCTGCACAGACACTACGGTCGGAGGATCGAATCCCCCCTCGGGCATGGATATTTGTGCCGTCTTTAGTATAAGGTAGTTAAGTCCCATAAGCTTAACAAACATTTGAATTTCCTGCTGCGAACCTTCAGGCGCGCGTCAGTTCTACTGTGGCCGCTGTTTATACTGCAGAGCCCGGGTCAAGTGGAGCCGCTGGCTGGCGAACACACGCGGCCCGCTGGGCAGGTAACTTGTGACCATCCTCCCTATTCATGTTGTTAGGTCTTTTACCACCCCCATGAACCACAGACATTGCAGAGGTGGGGTGGCTTGCGTGCCTCAACAATGCAGATAGCCGTACCGTAGGTACAACCACAGCGGAGGGGTATCTGTGGAGAGGCCAGACAAACGTGTGGTTCCTGAAGAGGGGCAGCAGCCTTTTCAGTAGTTACAGGTGCAACAGTCTGGATGATTGACTGAGCTGGCCTTGTAACATCAGCTAATGTGGCTTTGCCACACAGCTACTGCGAACGGCTGAAAGCAAGGGGAAACTACAGCCGTTACTTTTTCCCGAGGACATGCAGCTCTACTGTATGAACAAGAGTAGGGCGGAGAGCTGCATCAAACCAGTCTCCGGACTGAAGACCATAACAACAACAGGTCTTTTAATTATTTCGATGGCTTCTCTTATTTTGCGTTGTTGCATCCATGGTTCCCGGGCAAGCACGCGAGGTTCTCGGGAGTAAACAGTACCGCCGCATTCCTTTTGGTGTTCTGCCACAGCTGACTTATCCCAATCGTATGTATCTTTCATGTTCCGAAACGCGAATGCTGATGGGTCTCCCGGTTTCACCAACATAAACTTCGCCGCAATCACATTGGAGTTCATATACGCCTGAAGTGTGGATAGAATTTATGGGATCCTTTGTGGGCCTCAACAGGTCACGCATCTTGCGACCAATCTCGAAAATCGCCGGCCGCGGTGGCCGAGGAGACTGAGGCGCTTCAGTCACGGTCTGCACGGCCACTACGGTCGGGGGTTAGAATCCCCCCTCGGGCATGGATATTTGTGTCGTCCGTAGTTGTAGCTAGTTCATAAGTAGTTTGTAAGTTTAGGGACTGATGACCCCGTAGTTAAGTCCCATAAGCTTAACAAACATTTGAACTTTTTTTTTTCTCCAAAATCGGTTTGATTCTTCCTCGGATAAGGAGCTCGCCTATACGTTCGCTGACACCTCTCACATAACGTAGACGAGCTATAGGAAGAGTTTCTTCTGCATCATTGCCTGTCTTGTCTTCCTTGTACCTCATAGCTTGTTTTATGACCCTGTTGCTGTATCCATTCGTGTTAAATGTTGTCTTAAGGTGACTCAGATCTTGTCGTAAGTTGTCAGCGTCGCAAACCCCGTGAGCTCGTGTTGTCAGCGTACGTACTCCAGCGTTCTCCTATGTTGGATGATGATGGGGATTATGATATTCGTGGCCTATGGCCACTTCATATTTCTGGCCGCTGGCCGTTTCTTTGCTAACATCGTACGCGTCTTAAACGCGGAAGAACGACAGAAGTGCAGCATATGTTGAAATGTGGGGTGGGGAGCAGTAGCATATGGCACAGTAGGTGCTGGTTCCCGTGGGAAAGCCCGCCTATCTTACTGGTACTCTCCTCGCATTGGCTGCTGCATTTCACGTCACGTGATTTCTTTTGAAATTAGTTTTGTTTATTATATACTAAATATTAATTATTCAGAGCTGAGAATTTGTGATAAATATTTAAAAAGTTTAAGGTGCCTTCTCTTATTGTAACAAGAGAAGAGCGATTTTGCAGAAGGCGCGCGACGGCCCTGTTTTGGCGCGAAATGGAGCGTCAGGTGCCCTCTCCCAACGCGCCGCAGTTTCAGTCTCGAGCTGACCACTATACGCGCCGGACCGCACCGGTCATGAGTAAAGATTTGTGTAATAGTGATAACAGTCGAGGTCTCAACATGAGCTATGCGCAGCATAGGCCGTGTCATATTAACAATAGTTGGTCATATTTTATTATTTATTTAATAAATGGCGTCCCTGACAATTAAGAGTCTCGCGAGTTGCTTCTTATGCTCCCATCATACAGAACGTATTTTAGCCTCACTTGTATGCTGTAGAAGAACCAACGACCTGTGTGCTGTCTTCTGCGCTGGGGACACAACTATAGAAGACAACAGGTTAGTCAGAACTCTATGCTTTCCATAAAGACTTGGATGGCAACTACGGTACCTCGTGCGTACTGTAGAGCGGTACAAACGCACACTGCTACGCTACAGTATCCGCAAGGATGTGGAGGTTTTAGGGGACTTGTGGGAGGAAGCAGTACTAACTTCCCCGTCCACAAATAAAACAATAGGAAGCTTGAAGGATCCGCATGTAGGTACCTATTGGGGTTCGTCGGTTTCCTGTAGACTCTGTGCCCTAGTGTAGCGTTAGATGTTCTGTACACTTCCACGTCAGGAACAGGAATATCTCCGTTAGTTTCCATCTCCGCCGTAAACTGTATGTTCTTGGCAGGCTGTCGAGGTGCTGGTGGAATCTATGTAGTTCTGCTTCTCCATGTTGCCATATGACGAACGTGTCGTCGACATACCCCAGCTAACAGCGTGGGCGTAGCGGTGCTGTGTTTAGTGCTGTCTGTTCAAAGACTTCCTTAAATATGTCAGCTGCTACAGGCAAAAGGTGACAACCCATTGCTACTCAATCTTTTCATAAAATATTCCCTGACAATTGAAATACGTTGAAGATAAGCGGCCTAATACCCAGAATCGCAAAATTCAAAATGACACCGGTCGTGGCAGCATACGGACTTATATAAAGTGATATCAATTTAGGATTACATCTGACGTCACCTACATAGCAAGTTTACAACAACCATCTACCTTAATGACAATATCGGGCTGATATCTTTTGTGTCATTTTAACTCTGGTACTAGAGCTGATTCATATTCTGCATCCTCGCATATTATAAGAGCCTTTAATCCCACATTATTTTCGTTTACTTACACAATTTTAGTAACATATGGGGCAATAGAACTACTAACATTAATTTATTTCACCTCAAAAAACGCGTTTAATGTAATTTCTCTATCTACTGACCTAATTTACCCACGAAATTGAACCTGCGTCTCCACTCATTTTATTTCTTCTTCTGTATGATCTCCATAAAACTGTCAACGGTTTTCGCTTGGTCATTAATAGCTGAAGTCAATCACAGAACTCCGTTGCAGTCTTGTTTATACGTATTTGCATCGTGTGTTCATGACGTAACGAACTGAAATTCCAAATCTGTGTATAAGAGTCCGACATTGTGGACCAATACACGAAAAATCTAACAACTAAAGAACGAAACGAGATGTTGAGAAGGACATTTTATGTTAAACATATGTACAGTAGCATTTCAACAAATATACCATACGTTTGAAAATTACTCTTGACGTATTGCACATTTGAGGGTCATGGTGCTCAGTTCGTATTTTTGGTTTAGCCTAGAACAGCGCCGATTGGAATGTCTATTAAATGTTTCTGCTGTATGCAATCAGTTTGTGTGACGAACTAGAGCTCGGCTTAGGCAACTGGAGCGAAATTAATGCTCATGTAGTGGCACAATTTTTATAACCTCTGTTCAGGTTTTACGTGCAAAAGAAAAAAAAAGTTTTCCGGGAAGTGTTGCAGCGTGTCACTTCTACACTTAAATTTGTACAAGTCGGTTAAAACTTTACACGTGGGATGGAACTAAAACTATTTTTTCTTAATCCAAAAATCAGCATTCATTGTCGAAATATGATGCTTTGAAGTGGAGGTATATTTAGCATGTGCTGAGATTTGTTTCATGTTTCAACAGTGGAGAATATAAAAACTTGATACTATTTTTTCAGTTGATTATCGTCGCGTTGTTTGTATATAAAGTGCAGTACACTTTAATTGAGAACAATATAATAATTTTTATTACGCCAACTATTTAAAATTCACATTACCTGACACTGCCGGTTTCGGAGGCGATCTGATTGTTTTATATTCTTCAAAATAAAACGCCAAGATCGCAATTTAATAATTAATTAAACTGTGACCGGTTTCGGTGAACTTTGTCACTATCATCTGGTCAAATGTATTTTATAAGCTGGTCATCATATTTAAAAATGAATATAAAATAAGTGCTATGTTGCACTGTCGAGCCGAAATTCGATGATTCCTGGTGCTTGCGCCAATTGGCTTAAGCGCCGGCTGCGGCACCAGACCACTGAAGTTTTGAAATTAGCAACAAAATTTTAAATCGTCAAGATTATTGTCAGAGTGTAAGCTCAGGTTTAGTTGAAGATTTAATATTTGAGGGTAAATTATATTAATAATATCCTATCAGCAAATTGATAATAAAAAATCAGATTAATTAAGTAATGTAAAAATATTATCTGGCTACGACGTGTCGAGAAGTGCTGGCTCGGTTGCTGCGGCAACTGTAAACAGCTCGGCTTCTTACATTCGGCGATCGTCGCCCCTAGAAATATTAATCCAATCTGGTTTTTTCAAACTCAGAGAAGAATTTTTTTTTCTTTATTATGGCTTTTGGTTACAGTGACCATACAGCCAGCGGTTATTACAGTGACAACATTACAATAGAATTGAGATTCTTACAATGTATAGCAAAATATTATTAAGTATCTTACATCATACAGCCTTATAATAAAAGTAGAAAAATCATATGTACAATTTTAGTTTATGGGACTTAACTACGGGGTCATCAGTCCCTAAACTTACAAACTACTTATGAACTACTTACGAACTAGGACGGCACAAATATCCATGCCCGAGGGGGGATTCGAACCCCCGACCGTAGTGGCCGTGCAGACCGTGACTGGAGCGCCTCAGTCTCCTCGGCCACCGCGGCTGGCCAGAGAAGAATATTGGGAAGACTGGTGGTATACACAGCACTGTTGAATTTGTCACAATGTTCACTCTCATTATAGTCTTGACCGACCTTGTAGGTGCAGGTTCGTGTGTATAACCACTAAAGTTCCCAAAACGTTGTCTGATACACAGACTCTGATTCCTCCTAAATGAGTGATAGGTCGAAAATACAAAGGAGAAATGCATACCTTTGAGTAGATGAATTTATTACAGAATGTTCAAATGTTTGTTAAGCTTATGGGACTTAACGACGGGGTCATCAGTCCCTAAACTTACAAACTACTTATCATACTACCTTATACTAAGGACGGCACAAATATCCATGCCCGAGGGGGGATTCGAACCCCGACCGTAGTGGCCGTGCAGACCGCGACTGGAGCGCCTCAGTCCCCTCGGCCACCGCGGCCGGCATTTATTACAGTTCGCGGTCTCGGAACTGGTGAAATTTCAAATACATAATCTTCCTTTATATGTATTTACAGTATAATGTGAATTACTTCCAAATCCTTCAAAATAATTGAGAAGAAGCAAGTAGGTTATATAACAGCTCAAGATGTAGTATGTTATCGAACTCTAGAATAGAAGATAATATCTTTGTTTATATGGAAACTAAACATAGGAAAGCTTCCAAGGAATAGACAGAATTACAGTATTCTTTGATCAGGATGCAGAGCATATATTTGAAAGCACAGTTGTTAAGAATGAACATAAATAGTGATGTTATAAAGTAAGTCAAACACGGACGTTGCTCTGAGCATGCACGCGTCCAGCTAAACTGTGCACTTTTGCCAGTTCTGTCAGGCAGCAGCGACCGCTAGCTACACTGTCCGGCAGCGAACTAACTACTTGTCAACACGTCTGGCCTCAGTTTCTGCGGCGGGACCGATCTCGCAGTACAGTAGGCGGAGCCATGGATCATCGTGCATCAGTCCGACTCCAATTCATCGTGTGTACGCGTCGCGTCGGCCACTCTACAGCTGAGGCCGCGTCTCTAGGCTACGCCTAACAACCATCGGTTCCTTTCACGTATCTGCAAACGAAAGGACCATTTGTCCATGCATCCCATCACACCATATTGTGGAAAGTACTTTCTACACTTTTGGTATCCTTAGAGCCCCCACAGGCTATGACAAGTAGTTACTTTCGGTTTTGTTTGCAGGGGTATATTCCGACAAATATTACACATCCTGTCGGATTGAATTGTTTTGACCATGTCCGCTGCCAAACCCTAGATGACATTGGCTGTTATAATGCTGTATCTGAGTCACAAAATTTCTTTTAGCTGTCTTTATATAGCCTCTTTTTACATCTTAAGTTTTTGATTTTAGGGACCTGGATTTTAATAAGATATCCCAACTTTTTACCGTGGACAATGCTTCTTAATATAAATACTGTTGGGATTACGGGTCAGTCCCCCTGCTTTGAACCTTGGAACACGCGGTACCAATATTTTATGAGAAAGTAGAACTCCCAGTAAGTTTTGTAACTGCTCATGATTTCAAAAATAAATAAATAAATAAATTGCTTTTCATCTCAAGTTTATAAAAAAGTTTTAAAAATACTTTTACCCTTAAACATACTATTTTAGCGCTTTTAGAAGTTTTTTTTTAACATAGCATGAGAAAATAGAACATTAATCCTCATTAATTTCGTAATACTTTTAGGTATTCCAATCACCTGATGATGTGTCTATAAGACAAGGAACCAGTTGTAAAATCCTAAAAAGGTAACAATAAAACAGCTGATGCGGAGAATGGGACTTTTAATCAGTTTTCAACCTTACAATCATTTTATAAGATTTTTAACTGTTTGTTCCTTCACATCTGGTCTGGGTCCATCAAAACCGAAACTGGGTCGTTGATTATTGGAAACCTGAAGCCTGGTCTGACGAGTCTCGTTGCCAATTATATCCAGGTAATGGATGTGTACGGATATGGACACAATCTCATGAATCCATGGACCTTGCATATCAGCAAGGGACTGTTGAAGCTGGTGGAGACACTGTAATGGTGTGGATCGTGTGCTCTGGGAGTGGGACAACTGACACATCTAGATAAGACTTTGACGGGTGCCACATACGTACGTATCCTGGCTGATCACTTGCATCCATTCATATCGCTGAGTAATCCGACGGATTTGGGCAATTCCAGCTGGACAATAAAACACACTACACGTGCAGAATTGCTACGTAATTGCTCCAGGAACACTCTTCTGAGCTTAAACATGTCCGCTAGCTACCGAAAATGCCCAGATATGAACAGTACCTGGAATGGTTTGCAACATGCTGTTTAGAAGAGATCGCCAGTCCCTCCTACTGTTACTGATTTATGAATAGTCCTACAGGTTGAATGGTGTCAATTCCCTCGAGCACTACTTCATACCAGAGTCCGTTCCACGTCGTTCTTCGGCACTTCTGCGTGTTCCCTTTGGCCCTATACGATATCAGACAAGTGTAACAATTTCTTTGGCTCTTCAGGGCGTAAGGGCTTGTTGAAGACATGGCACAATGTATTGTGTAGCAAGGTGGGGGAACAAGTTACTAATACACTTTATTATGTTTTGGTGTAGTGTGACATAATTTCTACTTCATCTAATTCTTCGAATAAGTATCATTCGGTTATCTCCAGCGTGACCCTAGAGACTCATTCTGAAGTTGGCTGTACATCACACACACTAGTTGGAAGAAGAGTAAACAGAATTTTCACTGATCAGCCGGAATAATATGATTATCCACCTAATAATCGAAATTTTCTCCATTGCTACAGATAACACCGGAGATTAATCCTTTATTTTTTCTAAACCATAATACACCTCAATTTCATTTATTAATTTATGTGCATAGATAGCAAGAACTTAAACATAGAATATTTGCTCGATAGTATATTAAGTAACATTGACGTGTTATTTTCATATCTCTCGAAATAAATGAAGCCAGTTCTGTTGTCCTTTGCTGTTTGAACAAGACGCTCAGTTTATAAAAGTCTGTATAAAAGTATCTTAAAATGCAGCAAATACATTAATAAGTGAAAATTGTTTTGATTAAGGAGTGTGTTATGCAATACCGGCCTTAAAATCTCCGATCGCCGTTCTTGATATGAATATACAGGATGAATTACCTAACACTTGCACCGTAAATATTGCGGTAACGGAAAGTGCGATTGATGTGCAGTTTTCACGGAATGGATTGGTAGTCTGGGGCTCGTATTTTTCCTTCGTTCCACATTCACTCCATTGTTCATTTCCCATTAATAAGTTAATAAAAGTGCTGACAGTGAAGCTGGTTATTATCAGCTAGTAAATAAATAAATAAAACAGGAAATGTATCTGGGGATTGCTGCCCTGTTCCAAGATTGGTATCTCTAAATTCATTTTCTGGCACTTTCATTGGACGTATTCATGTAGAGATATGATACAAATTATCTATAAACTTCTTTCCGCCATAAGTGACCATCAACTACAAAATACTTGTTCAGAGGGCATTACGTAGTCTTCTAAATAATTACAACCGCCGTGAACAGGAGAAGATGCTTTGTTCTTTCGTAGTTAGAAACTGCAACAGAAGATTGTAACCTATTTCACGACACGGAATTAATACCACTTTTGTCTTAAATTTAACTTCGACCCTTGTTATATAGGCCGCTTTTGTTAAATTCTAAGGGCATTTGTCAGTTGGTACACCACTAGTAATAATATTCATAAAAAATTTTCTTCATTTTTCTTTGTTTACGGAAATGTTACAGCAGTTTTCTTTTTGCAATCCTTTTATTTCCAACATACGCGTTCTGCCTTTTATTTTAGGGCATAATTGTGAATTCAATATCTGGACATTACATTTTTTTTTACTGATGTAGCATCAACAGATTGTTTTAATCGAAATAATATAGACTATTCATGTTTTAAGGTCTCTCGATCTTCGTCGTGTTTGTACCCCATTGTCACTGACTGACTTCACACACTTTCACCACAACTTTTGTATTTCCTTCTTCATTTTTTCACTCACTGTTTCAATGTCTTCTATTTCACTGGCTTGAAGGTGTTTCTCGTTTATGAATTCGTTAGTTTACATGTGTTACCAACTTAAGTGAGTATGTGTATGGTAGGGCTGCGTTTTGTGTTTATAAGAATAAGGTGGTTTGTGTGTGTGTGTGTGTGTGTGTGATGTGGGTCTGCGTGCGTGTGCATGCGTCGAGTGTGTTTGTTATCTCAGATAGTAGTAGGAAATGTTTTGTTTGCTGATTTTCGATGCTTTGTGGACGGTGGGTAATGGAAAAGTTAAGGGAGTGGCCCTTTTTCTATTTCATCTATTAATGTGATCTGTGAGATTTTAAATAGGTGTACGTGATCATTGATAAGGGTTTTCTGTTCTTCTTTGCTTCATTTCTATGTGGTTATTTTCTTGTAGTGTTGTAACGATTTTTCCGTTGTATAATCTAATTTCTTTCATATCTTCTTCTCTTTGTATACTCCAGTTTCTTGATATATGTCTGTGTCTTTTGTCTGTTTGTGGGTGTATTGTTGAATAGAATTGTCTGTTTTTTATGCTGCGTTGAACGACCAAGTATACATATCAAGCAACTCACTGCTCAGGTGAGGGAAAGGCCCAATCCATCCACTTTACCATTAACCCATCTTCACAAAATATCGACATCAATGCTCAAATCATCAAAATAAAGCAATTCCTACCACAATTTGAGATTACACATATACACCCAAAAAAGAGAACCATCTTATTCGTACACACACACACACAAAACGCAGACGCTCCATACACATACTCGGTTACGCTGACGACAAATGTAAATAAACGAATTCCTAAACGAGATACACTCTTCAAGACTGTAAATTCAAAAAAAAAAAAATAAATAAATAAATAAATAAATAAAAAAATAAATAAAAAATAAATAAATAAATAAATAAATAAAAATCAATAATGAGTGATGAAATGAAGAAGGAAATACACAAATTGTAGCGAAGCTGTGTGAATTGAGCCAGTGGCCAGGAATGGACACCATCATAATCGCCAGACTTTAAAACGTGAGTAGCCTATATTGTTTCAATGAAAAGAAAGTGAACAGTTCGTAATCTGTTGAAGCCACATCAGTAAGCAAAACGGAGCGACGTGACGCAGTGGTAACACACTGGACTCGCATTCAGAAAGACTGTGGTTCCAATCCACTTCTGGCCACCAGATTTAGGTGTTCCGCGATTTTCCTAAATCACTCCAGGCGATTTCCCATTGTATGTAGGTTTTTTTTTTTTTTTTTTTAAATTCCCATGGCCTGTCAGCAATCCAACCATGAGTGTAATCTCTCTCCTGTTCAGGCCCAGGATTGCAGAGATTCTTTTAAAACATGGTTTTGGCATCATTACCTTGCTGTGTTTTTGTTGATGGACTTTGGTCCAATATTCTTCTGAGCCAGTTACGTAGCTTCAATTTGATCATTGCCTTGGTGATTGTCAGGATAGGTTCCGGTCCAATAAATGGAGTCTCTGCCCCCATCCTGGCTAATCTATCGGCATGTTCGTTGCCACTGATCCCCGAGTGGCTAGGGATCCACAATATTTTTACTCTATTGCTTTCCCCTAGCTCCACCAGAGCCCTGTGATATTCTGCAACAATTTTAGACCTTGTTGCAGGAGCTGCCAGTGATCTCAGGGCTGCATGGCTGTCTGAATAGATATAGATGTTACGGTCTTTGTAGCACCTACGCAAATTCTCCTCCAGACACGCTCTGATGGCAGTGATTTCGGCCTGGAATACTGAGGCCAGTTTTCCTAGAGAGATGACGCCCTTCAGTCTTGGCTGCACCCCGTATACCCCGGCCCCAACGCCTTGGTGTGATTTTGACACGTCAATGAACCAGACAATATCCCCCGTACGGTGTCGAACTATTTTCTCCCACTGGTCCCTACTTCCAATTGTTATATTGAAAGGCTTGTTGAAGGAGTATGGGGTTATAATATAGTCGGCTGACATTTCCCCAACCTTTGCTATATTTACCTCACTATTTTAGTGTGTGAACGAGTTAATCTGAGTACAGACTCTCGGTAGTTTCAAGAAGAGCATGAACGGAATAGTCGTGCGGTTGTGCGTGTGTACGTGTGTGAATGAGAGGAGCAGTAGATGGGTAGGTAGGTGAATCTGACAGGAAAAGAGAGAAAGTGAGAGAGAGAGAGAGAGAGAGAGAGAGAGAGAGAGAAAGCGACAGAGAGAGAGAGAGAGAGAGAGAGAGAGAGAGAGAGAGAGAGAGGTTGGGGGAAGGGAAGGGGGTATAAGTGTGGCTCTGAACATAGGCGACTAATTAGATAGTGAAATATGCAGCTGACGTCACAGGCTAATTAGTGGGAGTACCGGAGGCACGAATTCATGAGGGAAGGAGAGCGTGACGCTGGCTGCAGGCGATTTGCGTTCCACTCCGCGCTACTCGTATCGCGGCTTTTTTCTCTGTCTGGGCGTAATTATGCACAAGTTTCCCTTTGGCTTGAGTTAAGTACTTCAGGTAGGACGTACGTTTGTGGCTTCTGTGTTAAAATGCATATCGTTTGCCACTATACACATGTGGACCCGGAAATAAATGTTATGTATAATTTTCTATCACAGGCAATATCTGTCAAGAAACTGTAAGCCTATACAGGTCATTTTCATACATGACAAATTTCGTTAAGTGCATAAATCGACGTAGAAGTGAAAGTATTTACGACACCCGGTAGTAACGTATATCATGACACTAAATTCTCCTTTAAAACTACTTTTCATGCATTACAAAATACATTGTATGAATGTGTTTACGCGTTTGCTCATCTAAAAACTGTTTTCTAATCATTTTATATCTAGAAGAATGATGATCCTGTCGGAGCCCAAAAAATTATGGCACAGACCAAGGCCGGCAATTTGAATCGGTCCTCTTCACGAACTTCTGCATATTCGTGTCATCATACTCATCCACATCACCGCCTACCATCCACAAAATAAAGGATGGTAAAGCGGTCGCGCAGGTCACTTAAAACCGAAGACACAGAAGATGCTGAATCCTTTTTTGCAGTATCTCGTAGTAAAGAAGTCTGCACAATCAATGTCTCCCTTCTCCCGCTGCCTCTTCCTCCTGTAACTCCCTGCCTTTGTAACTCTACTCATCCATTTCCCTCGATCTTCCTTACAACTATCCCCTTCTCTGCCGTTAACGCTCTATCATTGTCTTCGTCTCATTGTCTTACTCACCGTTTGCTGTATCTCTCTTCAGTCACCACTTGTCCTTGAGGATAATTTGGTCGGGCTGGTAATACCTGGAAGAGGAAACTGTAATTCGTGTGAATAGAAAGAAAGTAGCCAAGATTTTTTTTTTTTTTTTTTTTTTTTTTTTTTTTTAATTTAAGTTGCTCAGTCTGCAGAAACCCCCAAAGCTATTTCTTCATCTTTCATTTGCATCGTCTGCTGTTTCATTGGCTCCCACTGGCATTCTCTTCCACCGCCACTCTCTGCTTTTCTCTTTCAGAACAAAATATATAGGCAAGTTAAATGTTTGTTTAGAAAGGCGGAATGACGCCTAGGCAGCTGGTTCCATCCTTTTATGTCGTCTTCAAAACGGTAACACATTTAACTGACAAGCCGGTTCTCTTCTTTTCCTTACTGAAAAAGGGTGTGCTGTTTATACACTATCAGAAATAAAAATCACTACACCCTCTTACAGTTATCTAATTCAGTCAAGATTTATTCTTAAAACTGTGCATATGAAGTACAAGAAATGTCTACATTCACAGATGAACAAATCGAGCTGTGTTGAGGTACCATGTGTTAAAAAAAAAGTTCAAATGTTTGTAAACCTGAGGGACTTAACTGCTGCGCTTGTCAGTCCCAAGGCTTACACACTACTTATGATAAGGACAGCTAACACACCAATGCCCGAAGTAGGACTCGAACCTCCGACGGCAAACAACCACGCGCTCCGCAGCAAGGCGCCTTACAACGCTCGACAACTTTACCGTGGCAAGGTATCAAGTGTCCATCGCTGCTGAAACGCCTTTATTAGTACATAGTCTAGACTCCAGGTGTGATAATGCAGACGCTGGTTCTGGCACCCATTCGAACATACAGATGGCAAATATTATTTTGAGGTACAATATTCCATGTCTGATCGATATGTTTACGCAATTCTGCAAGAATAATGGCTTGACGAGTCGTGCCTATTAATTATCGTCACATCACACCCCACACATGCTCGATTGGAGACAAGTCCGGAGACAGTGCTGACCAGGAAAGTTGCTGTGAGTCTTGCAGAGTACGTTGAGCGAGTCGAGTGCCCATCCTCCATCTTGAAGCTGGGGTTCCCCCCCCCCCCCCCAACCCCACGCGCGTTTTCGCCGGCAACAGCTGCATACGTCTTACTTTGACCGTGTTGATGCTTCATTTCACCACCCGAATCGCAGGCTTCTCTTCCCAGCTGCTGTACTTCCCTCTCCTACAAGGCGTCCCAGATCTAGTCTGCAGATCGCGGTCCGGGTGCGTTCCATTCTTTCATCCCTTCTGTTTTCCACTACCCTTCCCATAACCCTCCTTGGTCCAATCCTCGCTTGCGACTTTGTCTGGATTTCAAAAATCTTCAAATGTTTGTGGATCTATCGGACCAAACTGCGTGGTCATCAGTCCGTAGCTTACAAACTACTTAAACCTAGGTAAACTAACCTAAGGACAAACACACACACCCATGCCCCAGGGAGGACTCAAACCTCCACGGCGAACAACCACGCGCTCCGCAGCGAGACCCTTTAGACCGCTCGGCTACTCCACCGCGGCAGTCTGGATTTGTCTCGTGACTCAGTTTCACCAACAAATCTTCGTCGCCAGTTTCTGGTACTTCTCAATTCGTTCTGTAGCGCAGAAATTTGTATTCCATTGCTTCTGTGGTGACCAACAACGTTCACTACCTCATGGGTGTTGTGTTTTTTATCACGTAGTTGGTCGATATCTCATTGTTTACTGCGTAAGGAAGTCACTCCCCGTGTGACTTGCAAGCCCTTGACCAGTGTTTCCCTCGGCTTCCTTTGGTGTGTTCTATTCATGACTCGGTCTGATCACTTAGCAAGTCTGCCTGTTCAGGCCTTGTTGGTATTTCGGGGACCGATGTCCATTTTAGTCGATCGTATGGCCAAGTAGACCACCGTCTCACATTCCCTGGAGATTGGTCTTCCAGAAAGAGATATCCAATTGGTGCTGAACCGTAAGGTCTTCTGGGTCAATAATAGCCTAACTCGAACGGCGCCGAAGAAGTGTAAGGTCAATCTCTCTATGGTCTCATGGAAGTCCTTACTGTGGAACTCGAGAAGGGACTCAGATTTTAAGGTACTTACATTTAATTTTATATTTTCGATTCTATGTCCATTTTATGTATCTCGGCAATGGCAGTTTATTTCATTTCATATTTTTTATGCCGTGTAAATTTCTCAGCACATTTTTACATCTTTGGAGATACTATTATCTCTGGGCGCAGAGATTGTAGCGAGTAGGAGAGTCTCTCTGTAGCAGTTTAATATGGAGCAGTCAGTATGTTGAGTCTGTCTGGAAGAGTCGGTATGTGGAGACTCTGTAGCAGGCATTCTGTAAACGAACTTTGTTATTAAGCTTTTGGGCAGGGAAGAACATGGAGCTAATATGTGCCATAGAAAGAAAGCATGATACATTTTGAAATGGCAGCTTAGATATCAAGTGAAAGCGTGTTTTGGTCCTATTTTGTCATTGCTAAAGTTATGCGCAAATTTTGTATAGTTAATGTTCATTGTAAATTTTTGAAAATGATTCTTAATATCATTATTTGATGTCTTTTGTAAGTGTAAAAATTTTGCTTAAAAGCCAGTATAGGAACCATTGTTAAAATTAAAGCTGCGTCAGTCTACATCATTCAATTCACGTAATTTCCACTTTCCTCTGAACATTCTTTATTTAAATCCGAGTTTTAGTCAACATACTTTACTTTGAGCCACATTGTACTTTCCATACAGGAATTATCTACTTATTTATGATTTTTGCCTGCTGCCTCTGTCTTTGCTGCTGCTGTTCCTGAGTTGCTGTAATTCTTCGGAGAAAATTGAATGCGTTATCCAAATCGGAGGTAAGTGATAGAATAGTGCCATAAATTAGACAGAAACAGAGAAATCACTTTCACATTCTGCTACTTTTACACATAAAAATCATATCTGATTCTCTACTAGATTTTTATCTGTCACTTTCCACTTCTTTCACCTCTGGCAGTATTGCTCATGTGAAAAATACCTAGTAGCACCGTGGTTCGGAACCCACGTTAAACTGTAGGTCCCCCTATAACTGGCTGGGTAAGTCAGTTCGAAGGTCGGAGGAAGGCAATGGCATACCACCTCCTAACAGGACCATGCCTAGTAAAGCACTGTGGTGTTCAAAGCAATCTTCGGATTGTTGACTGCTTTACCTTTTTTACCTTACTAATTAAACGCAATTGTTTTACATTTCAAAACAGTTGTCAGGTTTCAATGTAAAAAAAAAAAAAAAATTACCCATTTTAGTTCAATTTCTATTCAAAGTAAACATTCAATTTTTATTCAGCCCACTAAAAACTGATACCTTTCATGAGGCAATTTCTATTAGTCTAAACAGATACCTTTTGTATTTACGTATTGGCCTACATATTGGCCACATCTGGCCAACACACGACCATCTGTTTCATAGTCAGGACCCGCCAAAGTGCCGCTGTGGCGCTATCTTGACACTGATCCACATCCTGTTAGACGGTACCCTTTTAGCCCTTTAGCATCTGCATGCTACGCTTCCTTTCTTGGTGGCGATGCCTCAATGGCTGACTGTGTTTTATCTTTTATCCACGCAGGTGGTTTTTATCATTCCATTTAGTATTGGATGCTTAGTCTGCCTTCTCTGTTTCTCCCCCTCCCACAATTTTTATCTGTTCTGCACATTTTTATATCTGCCTTGCTTCTGGTTGAAAAATTCTAGTGTGTGGAGAATAGCTTGCTCATCCTTTATTTACATTAAGATCACCAAGACACGGTATCCTGCTGTAATGTTTTAGCTAAGCTAACCTCTTGCTCTACTCTGTCGGGGCTTACATTCTTCGTGTTGATATTGTAGCGTTAGTTGCCGCTCTGTGCACCTTGGGGCTTTTTGTCTCTGGCTGCTGAGCGTTATTTTATTATTGCGTTCAGTCTTTTGCTGTGACGTCTCAGCTAGGAACGGGGAACAGATGAAACTGTCCCCTTAAAACAATCCAACAACAACAAGTTTGTTGAGTTTAACGCACTGAGTGTGCGCCAGCATTAGGGTAAGGTGGTACAAATGCGATCATTTCAGATAAATGTTACTGTAACAAAATATACTGAGAAAAGAAATAATTTTAACTATGACACTTATTCTTGGATGTTTAATGAATCTCTAACACAAATATTAGACAATTACAAATGTAAGTATAAACACAACAAAATGTTACAGAATTGAGAAAAATCGATCGAAAATGTACCAGAGTAGGTACAAGTGTGATCACTTCCTGGTACAATTTTGATCACTGGCATCTTCCACATAAAAAGCACTTTTTCCCTCGGGCATCAACGCATACTTCGTGGTACTAATCATTGCATTTTTGGTAGCTAATCCAGTCGCCCTCAGCTACTGATTTTAAAAGCGTTAGACTTAGTAGCTTCACTTACCTACTAACACAAAGCACAAAGTGGTGCATTCTTGGAAAAGTCAGGGGGAGCTGTAGACTATAACGCACACAAAGGCAAGTGCTACCAACACTACGAGGCGGGAAACCTTATGTTGATCGGAATTATACCTATATCGAATTTCTACCACCTTACCCTGTCCTAATCGAACCACACTTCACCTTTGTGGTGGAAAAATGGCAAAGGAACAGGTCTTTCATCAATCTGCATGTACTGAGCGCTAGTCTGTTTCAAAAGGTGAGCGAGATTTGTAGTTTATCACACCCTAGACATTAGGGCCAGGGATGGCGTCAGTGTGTATGTTGGACAAATTTACTCTACGAGACAGCACTCGTCAGGTTGGCGTCTTAAGTGGGGTATAGGCAAAAACCGTTCGCATCGCTGACGATTACGGCCCACCAATCTATTTTGCAAGTGATACTGTGACGGCAACAATATGTTTGACAGCTCATAAATCCTCTTATCTTCGCTGTGGTAGCTGGACAATCTGTCATTGCTACTCTTACAATACGATGGCCTTGGTGGATGTCTGGCTGCGTTGACGTCTAGAAACTCGTCCACGACTCACATAATTCACGTGACCACTGCAACCATAATCGTTGCACAACTGACGGAGCATGTCCAACTTGCGTACCAGTTCTCGGAAATGATAATCCCTCCACTCTGAAGGCAACAATTGGATCCCTTTGAGAAAAGCCGGCTGTACGAAACACTAGTGCGTCCATGTAGCATGGTTCCTGTTTGCTTCACCCATTACTATCATACTGAGTCTTTGTAAACATTCTCTCAGTATTAATGGGCACACACAGATGACGTCCTGGTAGCTATGTAACTACGAATGTGTGTTGGCGGACGACGTTGATAGCATAATCAGTTCATTTATTATCTCCCAGGTGGCATCTGCTGCCATCAGATTAAACTCGACGCCGTGTTTCCGGATGATTTAATTTTCTTTCCGATAGCGTATTAGTCCGTCATGTGGACGGATCTCTATAGCGTCCTCTAGCGCACACATCTGTGTAAACACGACGAGAATGGCATGTGATGCACTCCAGAAAAGAAGAGAACCTCATTATTGCCAGTCAGGGATGATTCACGACTCTGAAATCAGTAATTATACATCCCTTGGCAGTGAGGGTCAATGTATGTAGACCAGACCACCAGACGGTACAAGAGTCGCTCTCTGAACATAAACGCCAAACAGACAACATCCAGCGAACAAAGCATATTGGCAAAACACTGCCTCACTTACAAACATGACAAGAATTATGATTGTAATTTGACTCCGCAAAGGCCATTTTGCATGCCCACCTCAATTTTCAAATAAAATGAGGAAATTCTCAGATTGGTGGGCGATATGATGTATTTATTTTAAAAGTTATATATCGATTTCGTAAAAAATCGGGTTTATTGATTCAGAACAAAAATATATACTCCAAGAAAGTTACATATCAGAATGCAAGTCATCATGACCCATGTACTCTGCATAAAACATTTAACAGTCAGGTCCATAAAACAACTGAAAGGTCTTCCTTGTACATGTTACAACTTTAAAAATGAGGTAGCAGCTTACATTCACCTACGTAACTAAACTAACTGGCAGTTGCAGGTATGCCATCTTTATTTGAGAAGTTTATTATATTGTAACATTTTTGAAAACATAAAAATATTAAATGTATCAAGAAAATGTACACGACAATACAAGATATAATTCAGTTCCATCATGGGAACGAAATCTATATGTAATTTTTAAAATAAATACTTCATATCGCTCACCAATCTGGAAATTTCTCGATTTTAAGAGAAGTATGATGTTGCAGCAATCGAATATCTTCTGGTATTGTGATCTAATAAGTAGACCACATGGCTATCGGATTTTAGGATTTATTGTTATTTACGGTACGTAAACTTCAGAACTCAAATAACAATCAGCCAAAGCCATTAGACCCAAATCTTACGAATTGTCGAGAAAATCGACTTTGAAATTTTGCAAGTACAAGTAAGTACCAATAACTGAAGCACTTGCAGCATATGTCGATACAGCACAGGTGGTAGCGTTCTGGACTCGCAACCATGGTTCGAATCCCGCTGTGACAGATATTTTTTCGTTGTTTTCGAATTCTGTTATATAAAACGTTTTGGGATCTGTAATTCCATATATTGTGTCAGTTTCTGTTTATGTGTATGTAGACGAGCTGATAACCTTGTCGTCACCTAAAGCGATAGATAGTGGAGTAGGTTAGCTGCTTGGAAAGCCATTAATAGCTATGGAGATGATTTTCCAAAAACAGTGTCGCAGCTCTTCACACACTAAACAATCAAAGACTACTATCGTCAACTAATAGTGAAGCCAATACTGTAAAAGATGTAACTTAAGTTTTTTTGATTGAATCATCATTATTTACAACCTTTTATGAAATATAGAAAATGACGAATAAACAAAAAAACGTGCCTTTTTCATAAAAATCACCATTATATATTAAAACTGTATAATGATTAGGTAGTACTGCTGTGAAGTTGGTTAGGTCGCAAATTCTTTGTTATTGGTCACACTTCATGTACAGCGTGCTCTCAAAAATGACGCGTTTCGGAATTACCATCATCAGATTAGCATCTCTTACGTGCCATGTGCACACGTGAACAGATGGAAGATGTTCTTCAATATACATACAAAAGCAGACTACCTGCTTTTGTATGTATATTGAAGAACATCTTCCAACTGTTCACGTGTGCACATGGCACGTAAGAGATGCTAATCTGATGATGGTAATTCCGAAACGCGTCATTTTTGAGAGCACGCTGTACATGAAGTGTGATCAATAACAAAGAATTTGCGACGTAACCATCTTCACAGCAGTACTACCTAATCATTTCATCTTGGTCGCCTACCTCCTCAGTGACTTTCTGTCGCATTTACAAAACTGTATAAGTGTGCGAAGACAACGAAAAAAATGACTGACAGCAGAATTCTAACCACTGACCATGTGGTCATAAGATCAGAACAGTACCATCTGAGCTTCACCGATAGACGTTGCAGTTGCTGGACCGCTCACAGGCTGCCTCAGGGAGTAAACACAATACAAATGCAGCATCCATCAATCAATCAGACTCCATAACGTCTGAAGACAGCGAAAATTCGGCGATTTGTACAACGAAACCTAAATGAATACAGAAGAAACCTTCAAGGTTCACAGACTTGGTGATAATCTAAAAGCATACATATCTTCTATTTAACAAGTGCTCACAGCTCTGCATGTATTCATTTTACAGCCTGTATTTACCAGATAACATTTCCTTGTTTTTGTCTGTATTATCTCTTTTCAGAATATGAAATGCAAATAGATTTTAGTAGAAGAGATATGTTTTACAGCGTAGCTCTTAAGCCCATTTTTCACAGCCCGTGTTTTATTAGCGTTTTGTCCTTCCGATGGCCGTTATTGTCATGTTCCTGAATACTGATTATTCACTCTGAGACATCTTGCATTAATATTGCCTTTCCCTTTGTATCCCTATTGGCATTGCTTCTTCCTATATCTATAAGGTTAGCACACCGTCTTCCCATCATTCCTCTCCCTCCCACTCCCATCGTCGCTGAAACGTATATGGTTTGTTTGTGGCCGAGGGTACCGCGACCGTATTAGTAAAACTTTGTATAATTTTTTTTAACGAAACTATGATAACGAAAGCTCTTTAATGTAAGTGAAACATAATATAGATGAAATATGATGAACTGAGTCAAAGGATGTTGCCAGGGTTTGAGACTACAACGGTTGCACATTAAGGCAAACAGACATATTCGTACATTTTTACAAAACTTTGTATGTACAAATTAATAGCTCTCTCGCTAAAACTTAAAAATTGCTTACCGATTTCAATTTATTTTATTTTCGTTTTATTTTTGGTTCGCTTTACGGCAGGGATGGTTTAGAATGGAAAACTCAAAGGAACAGGTTAAAAAATCGAAGAGCAAAATGTTAAATCCGGAGGCAATTAACCTCTTGAAACGCAATTCTCCTTACACGACTGCTTGGGAGCTGCTACCGTAGAAAGAGGGTTTCACTGCTGATTATTGATAATAAGTGAACACGAAACTGAAGTACCAATTATCAAACTTTTTTTAAAGTTTTTAAAAATGTTATTAAAATTTTTAATTTTTTTCTCTTTTATATACAAAGAAGTATATCCATTTTTGCGTTTGTTTGTAATGCATAAAATCTACGGTTTTGTTCCAATCTTGATGAAATTATGCACACTTGACCTTCAAAAATAAGAGGAAGTTCACGGTATACATTAAATGTATGGGTCATGTCGAAAGGTACTTTACTTGCAAACTTCGACAAATGCCTATCATTTAGGACTATCTTTAATTTTGCACATTTGACCATGAAAATTAATGGTCAGTGTCTACATATAATTTCGTATTGTGTATGGCGAAGAGCACCTTACTTACTTTCTTCGACGAGATCTGCAGTTTAATTCAAATCTTGATGAAATTTGCACACTTGACCTTTACAACAAGAGGAACGCCACTGTCTATGTAAAGTTGCCTATGGGGCACGGCGTAGGGTACTTTTCTTATATTCTTTATAGACACAGGGCCTGTGCGTATCATGGCTGTTTAGGGTTCCGGACCTCAGTGAAAACAGAATCGTTGTTGTATCGCTCTGTTAATAAACTCAGTTCTCCTAGCCAAGATGTAGAAAATTTCATTGTCCGAAACGGTGGATCGTTATAAAAAATTTTATACAGAAAAGTGAAATTAATTTAAAGTCCGTACACTATACACTACACAATCGTCAAAGGATTTCTGCGACCACATAATCGTGAGATTTGTAGCCACTCGTGTGTGTTTCGAAAGACTCGAACTTTTTCTAGACATTTCTACACATTCCTAAAGTCACCAAAATCACAAAACAAACTACATACACTGGATCGTCCTTCCAAAGAACTCTTATGGGTAAATGAATACAATCGAGAGACACGAAGGGATGTTATGTTTTAAACATAAATGAAATGTGTCGAAAGAAGCAAAGAAATATCGTTGAGTGTGTAATACACAGTAACACTATGTTCAATGTTTGTTGGTTTTCTTAGAGGTACGATTGCGTCCTTAATTCTGTCACAGACGTGCGGTTCCTTGGTGTACTACGCCATACTTATTGCGCAGCAACGGCGTCTATTAGTTCTTTGGTGCACTACGGTGCGCCTATGGCTTGTTTGCTGTACAACGCCATCCATACTTCAAGCATAGCCTACGTCTAACATTTTTCCGTGATGCCACTATTATGAAATTAAGTTGCTCCATGCAAATCAGTGAAGTAATTTAGGAGATTAGGGATTTCTAATAGATGAACAGACAGTTATTGAAAACAGGATTACGATATATCTTTTTTCCGTGATCTGATTTTGATGAAATCATGTCTATATGTTGCCCCAATCTTAGCTCAAGTTACCTGTGAAAACCTGTGTCATTACGTTTGCGAAAAGTGTTAGAAATAGTCATATCATCGTGAATATGATGTTGCTTACATAATACATTAGTGATATTTGCCATTTAAAACTTTTATTAAATGGTAATTCATAAAAAAAATGTTCAAATGTTTGTAAATCTATCGGACCAAACTGCGTGGTCATCAGTCCGTAGCTTACAAACTACCTAAACCTAGGTAAACTAACCCAAGGACAACACACACACCCATGCCCCAGGAAGAACTCGAACCTCCACGGCGAGCAACCGCGCGCTCCGCAGCGAGACGCTTTAGACCGCTCGGCTACTCCACCGCGGCGGTCATTCATATCTCTTGAAAATGTACTGGGGCATGGAAAGCTGAAATATAATATTTCCTTAAAGAAGTTCACTGAAAACAGTCATCATAGTCCAGTCAAATAAGCCGAAAAAAGGCGTCAACCTCGGAATGAGAGGTAACAAGCTAAATATTTGCATAAACCTTTATTTTGGCATTCTAAATGATGTGTCAAAAGTCTCATAAAATCACGCGTCCGCGTCTTAAGATATTAAAGGTCAAAGGTCACGAAAATGAGTTTTTGCAAATATCTCGCTTCCTATGCGTTAAATTGCTTTTGTATCTCAGATAAAAGTTGTAGAGCATGAAAGTCTCTACAATTTTTGTTTTAAACATTTTTTTGTGGAATGCATCGTTTTTTTAGATAGAGCGTGGAGAGCTCACAGGTCATAGCGCTCAGACATATAATACGTAACACGAGGTCAGCTGCGAATCCCAGTCAGTATAGGTTGTTTAAAGTTAATAAATCATTGCATCAATTACAATAAAAAACTTCATTCTTTATGAATTATTGTTCAATATCTCATAATATTATTCATAAATCAAAAAGATTTGTATAATAATATTTACTTATTTCATGAAATTATAAAGCTGTGAAGCCAAATACTTCAATTATATCTTAATTATATTCTAATAAATCTTAATTATGCTTTATGTAGAAAAGAATAAAATTAACTATAATTAAGACTTAACTATATTTGAAGCAAAAATATATTAAATAAAAAAACTAGGAAATACGTTTTATGTAAATCTTTATTTAGTAGTCATGTATGATTCATTTATTACAATTAGAAGTTCAAACGTGGTGACGATTTTTTATTCACTTTAATTATTAATCATACATAGGTCTCAACTTTCATCATCTTGATCATCATCGTCGTCTTCATCCGGTCCCTCGAAAACGTCCATTTCATTATCATCATCCTCGTAGTCGACGATAGTCGTATCTTAACCTTCCAAGATTTCGGGGTCATATGCACTTTCTTCATCGAGATCGTTCTGGTGTGATGTCGTATTGAGGCAAGCTTGCCCATCACACTGGCCACAAGCTGAAGAACATTGCATCCCCGATTTCCTGCACCCGCAGCGCGAACCACAACCATTTTTGAAGTTGCAAAATGTTGTATTGAGGAGCTCGTCTGGTGCAGGTGGTAATATTGTTAGTATTGACTACAAAAGTTCATTCTGCAGCACCCAACCCCATTACTGGGGTTCTATATAGTTTCCTAATCACGTTTGTACTTGGTAATAAGCACGATTGATATGTTCATGATCTGCTGCACTAGTTGGTGGCAGATTTGATAGTTGCACAGGTTTATTAACCCTAGCATTACCAACGGGGGGGGGGGGGGGGGGGCTCGTAGGCCCACTGACTCAGTAATTCTATGTTGTATCCACATACTTACGTATACTGTGTTGTGTGAAAAAATGCGTTATAATCGAATCGCTACCAAACTTCACACCAAAAAGGTTAGATTAAAGGGAGATGGCATTATCTATGCCGAGCACATACGTCATTTGAAGCCTTTCCGCCATCTTGGTCAGATTTGGAATGCTATTTCTCCGTTAAAACTATGCGTTAAGTCGACCCTCTTACTGTTAATGCATTGAACCGACAGTCACTACAAAGTATGTACTTTCAAACAATATACTTTCTCGAATAAATAGTAATAAATTTTAACGGCTAATTTGCACTTTTTCAACACATTGCGGCGAAGCCGTTGGACGTTTAATTTCTGTTTTAAGTGACATAAAACATTAGCTCTACAATGCCAACACTTTTCAAAAACTTAGCAATGTGGCGGAGGCAGGCTTCACTTTGCCAATGTAAGAGCGTCTCCCTGTATTCTAACTTCCTTGCTTCACACACACACGCATTGCTATCTATTATGAAAAACACCTAACACTTTATATTACGATATCTTTTATTTTCATGATCTGATTTTGATGAGATGAAGACTGTATAATGCCCCCAGGCTATTCTCACTTTATCTTTGATAACTAGTAAATGTTCGTTTAGTACTGTTAGATATATGCCGTACTGTAATGTGCTTATCAGCATAGTGCGAACATAAAATTACAAAGTACGGTGTCTTTCTTCCCCTGATTCGATATTGATGACAAGTAGCTCATGTTATGCTCTAAGCTACTCTAAAATTACGTACGAAGCCCCTCGAATGTTCGTGTAGTACTTTTGGATATTACCCCCTGATTTCACAGAAATGTTTAAATTGTGATATCCTTACATTCTCTGACCCAATTTTGTGAAATGAAGTGTTTATGTAACCACACGTTCGTTTTGGGGATCAATGCGATGAAAGAGGCAGAAAGACGTGACGGTTGTAGATAAAATTTCTGATACTCTCTTTTTTCTCGTTATCCGATTTTTATGAAACGAAGTTTGCCTCAAGGTACGTTGAAGTTACCTGTTAAAGGCCCATGCGAAATCGGAAAGTAGATTTGGAGATAAGTGGTTCCTAATAGATGAAGAGAAAGACAACGGTTAATGACAATACTTAAAATTAAGATATCTCTTTTTTTCATGACTAGATCTTGAACCAATCTTCGCTCATGTTTCCTGTCAAAGCCGCGTGAAAATTCGTCCAGTAGTTTTGAAGGTTGAAGCGAACAGCGACTGGCCTATATTTACAGATTTGTTATTAGTATAGATAGATTGAAGAAACGTTACACACTTGAGCATCAAAACAAGAGGTTATCGTACAACATACTTTTGACACCGTTTTACTAATTACTAAAAAGTTCACTTATATACAAATGTTTTCATGAAGTCAGTGTTTGGTGCATAGCAAAGGGTACCTGGCGATGAACTTTGACAGTGTTTCACTGATGAGCACAAAAGCTGACTTATACATATATGCAACTTTTCGTAAATAGGAAGGAAGAGATGAAGAGGTGGAATTAAAAGATGGAGGAGTGGAGGTGGGTGGACGGAACAGGTGCCATAAGAGGGGAACGAGGAAATGAGCTGGGAGGTACGAGAGGAATATATATACAAGGTGCTTCACTAAGTGTGTTTGCCTCTGTAACTTATAAAATAATAGGTGACGGGAAATTTTAATGCGGTAGGTCAACACAAGAAATGTTACACTTTCTGCAGAGCTATGAACATAGTTTATTGTATCATTTTCCAGAGTTACACCACAAAGATATAATTTTTTAAATGGAACAATAGTTTTTTTTTTCTATCGTGTATTGGATTAGTTTAAACCAGCTGCGTCCAAATGAATTTAAACTACATTCCTATCACAGTTTGGGAGCTACAACCCTTCAAAGTTCCGGAGGCGGAGGCTGAGATAGCGGAGCTGACTGGTCGAGTGGCTATCCCATGGGACACGGTCCACTGTCTCATGACCACCAGCCAGTCAGCTACGCTGTCGGAGCCTCCGCCCCCTAAAAATTGAAGGGTTGTAGCTCCCAAACTAACAGTGATAGGAATGTAGTTTAAATTGATTTGGACGCAGCTGGTTTCAAGGAATCCAATGCACGATAGAAAAAACTATTGTTCCATTTAAAAAATTATATCTTTGTGCTGTAACTATTTGGAAAATGATACAATAAACTATGTTCGTAGCTCCGCAGAAAAGTGTTGACTCCCACTAAACATAGGCAGAAAAGATCAGAATAAAATACGAGAAATTAGAGCTCGACCCGAGAGATTCGCGCGCTATTCGAGAATGGAATGGAAGATAGTACAAAGGTGGTTCGATGAACTCTCTGCCAGGTACTTAAATGTGATTTTCAGAGTATCCCATGTAGATGTAGAAACAGTATGTAAGGCGCCTCTTCCTACTAAGTCATGAAGACATATAAATTCAGTGGAGCTAGTACACAAACCAAGGAATGTGGAATTCAGTGAATATGAATCTCTTAAAATACTCGTTTCAAAATAAATCGTATATCATTCCCAGCATAACAACAAGTCTTTACCTAATGAGTCATAAAGGCATATAAATTCAGTGGAGCTAGTATAAAAACAAAGAAAACTAGAAATTACTATATTTGAAAGTCTTCAAAAACACTCACTGCAAAATAAAGTGCTAATTATTCCCAACATTCCAACATACCACTACTACAATTGTTGCAGCGTTTCTATTCGCCACAATGCCGGCGTCCAAGCAAGTCGCCGGTCCAGTAAAAGACGGGCGATAAGTCGCTCTGAAGTACTTCGGCTGCCGGGGGCGCCCGCAGTCTCGGTACCTCTTTGCTTGCTTCGTGCGACGGCCAGTAAGAAGAAGGGGACTCGCCTACGTATGCCAGCGCACCACAGCACCTCGACAGAGAGGGGCAGTTCTACAGTCCGATCCAGGGGTCAACAGAAGTATTCCATATACATGAACCAGTATTATACTTCAGCACAATCCGGAACCGCATTCTATTGTCCAGACACTAAGTGATACATTGCAGAACTGTGTATTAGTTAGGAAGAAGTTTGTACCAACACAAGCAGAACAAAGTAAATCCTTGGAAGACACTGTAATTTTGGATAGGGAGACCAAGAGAAGAAAACTAGATTTATGGGAAGAATATGAAATTTTCAAACACCTCATCATCAACGATGGCAATGTGCTGAATGACCAACTGCATCTTGCTAATAGACAGTACCTAGAAGGCTTCAAACCTATACTGTTTGTAGACATTTGTTAATGCAATACTTGTTCCTGCATGGTGTTTATTGTCCTCAGAATTCTGGTGGTGCACTTGCTTATAGTTTTCTAATGTTGTGATGCATAATGTTTATCCCGTTCCGTCCCACCGGGTGCGTGCTATTTATTCTTAGTTTGTGTTTTATGCACTATATGTCCGGCTCCAGATTTCTTTGCACGTTATTTCTCATCTGATTTCCCATCTTTCTTTATCTGTTTGTCAGTATCATATTACACATAGTTTCTGCTTGTCAAATTCATTCGCGTCCGCGACTGCGCGCACGCCCATCAGCCCTCTTGGCGCCACCTAGTGCGGGCGCACGTCACTAGTGTTCCTACGCCTCTGCCAGTACGCAGTGCTCACTCGCCGAGTCTGTGGACGTACTCCATAATTTTACGATGGAGACATTGTTTTAAATTTTACTTTTTATACAATTGACATGGAGTCAGCCACATTTTATTTAACGACTATTTTAATGTGAGCACCTCGACAGAGAGGGGCAGTTCTACAGTCCGATCCAGGGGTCAACAGAAGTATTCCATATACATGAGCCAGTAGTATACTTCAGCACAATCCGGAACCGCATTCTATTGTCCAGACACTAAGTGATACATTGCAGAACTGTGTATTAGTTAGGAAGAAGTTTGTAACAACACAAGCAGAACAAAGTAAATCGTTGGAAGACACTGTAATTTTGCATAGGGAGACCAAGAGAAGGAAACTAGATTTATGGGAAGAATATGAAATTTTCAAACACCTCATCATCAACGATGGCAATATACTGAATGACCAACTGCATCTTGCAAGTAGACAATACCTATGCTGTAATTTTAATTTCTTATTTTAGAAACACTTTTGTATTTCACTATTATTGAGATGATATGTGTATTTTATTAGGCAATACCTCTGAAGAAGGCAAAATTACTTTTACCGAAACATTTTTACGCAAATGGTCGGCTGAAACTGTGTTGACTTTTCGATTGTGTTCGCCCGTTGCTGGACTGCAGCTATGTTTAAAATAACATATATCTTTATAATTGTTATAGCTATGTTCACAAAATTTCTCCTAATTGAAGAATGGGATGCTTAATACATCTCAGAATTGATGTTTGACATCCTCTATGCAATTTCAACGGTCCTTTGTAGCAAAATAGTAAGGAAGTGTAATAATGGTTATTGTATTTCCTTAGATATACTCCAAACTACAAGACAAAAGCGGCATAATGTGTTCCTACGAATGATGAAAGCAGGCTGCCACAGTCTAAATGCTATTAGACAGGTGATGCACTACCATAAAATGGTTCCAGAATGTGAATGTCTATTATAAAACATATATTAGGCAAAATATTTTAATTCTTAAACTACAACAGGTATTTAAATAAATTTCACATTACAGCTTGAGTTAATGTCATTCAGTGTTGGTAAAAAAATCGCAACTTCCTCCGCATTGTAGATCAAGAGTAATGTGCACCCGTTCACGTGCAGGTCCGCTTAAGGTTTGTTATTTGGCACGTAGAGCAACTGTTAAGTTCAAAATTCAAATGTTCAAATGTTTGTAAGTGTATGGGGCTTGACTACTCTAGCCATCAGTCCCTAGCCTTACAAACTACTTGAACTAACTTATGCTAAGGACAACAAATACACCCATGCCAGAGGGAGGACTCGACCCTCCGACGGGAAGCGGCGGCTAGCTCCACAGCAAGGTGCCTTGCAACGCTCGGCCACTCCACCGCGGCACTGTTAACTTCTAGAAGCTTCGTTTCTGTTTATTTGTTGTGGCGTAATAAAAACTGAAAGTGTGAGAAACTTTTAAAGAAGTATCTCGTGCTCATTAAAATAAATTATATAAAAATAAAAGAACCACCAGGAGAATATTTCCATAATCTATTTGCTTTGCCCTTCTTTCCTTAAACCAGATATCTTTGATTTTCCTGACGAGATGTCCCATTTGGGAGATTTTTGATAGATCTAACAAAAGGAACGAGAAGAAATAAGTTCGACTGCAGCAAAAAGATCGTACAGCCAAAACCAACAGAAGATTCGGCAGCGAACGCAGTGTGTTACACAGCGCCACCAAAGTTTAAAAACAACTTCTGTTTAAAAGGGAACGTCAGTAACTTTAAATTGGAAACCTTGTTAAATTTATTCATGTCGTTTTGTGAATATGAATGCGTGGCCTGAAAGCGACGCATACATCATGTCGCTGAATATTTTACCGAGATTGCTACTGCACTCAGGGTACGCTGTGCAAACAGAATCAGTTTGTTTCAATCAAGCCAGAACACGCTGCAACCAAATTTTCTCTTGTTCACCGAAAGTGGTGGCAACGCGAAACAGCTGTCGATATTTGCTTTTAAATCATTGATTTACTGAGTTTTCCGTCACGTTCCTATGACAACAGCGATGTAAAAATTTTTCCGTGTACCCTGCAATGTTTTTTTTTTCTTCTTTTCAGAAGTGCCGTAATTAGGTTGATGGAAACCCACATCACGCCTTAATCCATTACAACGGTAATGCGTAGTTAGTTAAAATTTACCCTTTTGGATGTTTATTCCTCGTTATCATCTACTATGGTTTCAGATAGGCGCTGATGTTTCTGAATCTGTTTTGTGTTATTTGAACGAATTTTCAACGAAGTAGAGACGGTTGAGGAAAGAGGTAGACAAAAACCGCCTGTGGATTGTATTATTGATACCAATGTCCCAAATAAGATTCACAATTTCTAACTTTGCGATCAATCATACCAGAAAACTGGCATTCATATACTTTCATACAAAGTTACACAAATTATGTTCCGTATAATCTAATGTGTACTAGGTGAAAACCCAGCGTTGCCTCGCTATTTATTTATTGCATTCTGTCGCAGTGGATGTCCCCTCCAAACCCCCCTCTCTTTCTCTCTCTCTCTCTCTCTCTCTCTCTCTCTCTCTCTCTCAATATATACAGGGTGTTTCACTAAGTGTGTTTGCCTCTGTAACTTATAAAATAATAGGTGACGAGAAATTTTAATGCGGTAGGTCAACACAAGAAATGTTGGCGAGAGGAGCTTCTTAAGTAGCCCACGCCGCAGCGATAAGCGCCGTTGTTGTAATGATTCCCATCCCAATCCTGTGTCATTTCAATAACGCTGTCTCCTTTGTATCGTAACAATACGAAACGAGCTTCCCTTCTTTGGACCCTTTCGATGTCCTCTGTCAAACCCACCTGATCGGATCCCACACTTGGCACCACCACTCCAAAAAAGGACGGACAAGCGTAGTGTATGCAGTTTCTGTAGTAGTTCTGTTGCATCTTTTAAGGGTTTTGCCAATGAAACGCAGTCTCTGGTTCGCCTTTCCCACGACATTACCTACGTGTTCATTCTAGTTTGTCTGAAGTAATAGTAATTCCTAGGTATTTTGTAGAGTTTATGGCCTTGACTTTTTATTTATTTATCTTGTAAACAGAGTTTAACGGAATTCTTTTCGTTCTCATGTAGACGACTTCTCATTCTTTAGAGTCGATTGTCAATTTTTACACCATAGTGATATCTTATTTACATTGTTATGCAGTTGGTTTTGATCTTCAGATGATTTTACTAGACGGTAAATGACGACGTCATCTGCAAACAATCTAAGAGAGCTCCTTACACTTTCTCCCAAATCGTTTATGTAAATAAGGAACAGCGGAGTAACAATAACACCACCCTGTGGAACGCCCGATTTCACCTCTGTTTTCAGTCGATGCCTTACCATCGGTTACTACGAACTGTGTCCTCTCTGACAGAAAATCCCCTATGCAATAGAAAATTTGGGGTGATATACCATAACCATGCAATTTGATTAAAAGCCGTTTGTGAGGTACGGTGTCAAAAGCCTTCTGGAAATCAAGAAATACGGAATCGATTTGCGAACTCTTGTCGATAGCATCCATGAGTATCCTGTATCCTGTCGCAATTTGGGGGATATACCATAACCATGGAATTCGATTAAAAACTTTTTGTGAGTTACGGTGTCAATAAAACACAGGATGTTTCAGAAGGAGTAGTAAATATTGAAGGAGGTGGTAGTACAGTCGAATTAAAAAATTGTATACTTGCGACCAGATTTATTATTATTATTATTATTATTATTTTTTTTTTTTTTTTTTTTTGGCAACAAAGATACAGCAAAATTCAACGCATTTTTGCTTCGTGTGTGGATGCACCGTTTTCTATGGGTGTATTTATCGAAATTCCACAGGAGAGTGCTGATGTCCAAGTTTTGAAGTCGTGATTTTATTTACATTGAAGTTTTCTCTTTAACGTGTGGGCCTAGTGCACTATAGCGTGTAACATCCCGCACTCATTTTCACATGTTGAGTATGCAGACATGGTATTCGTATGTTTGTAATGGAACCGCTCTTGTTGTTTAGAAAGAATACAGCACACAGTTTACTAACTGCAGACCACCATATTCAATAGTATTTCCTCGAGTATTAAAAAACAAGGGACCAAACTGCTGAGGTCATCGGACCCTAGGCTTACGAACTACTTTAACATAAACTGACGCTAAGGACAACACACACTGTAATATTTTTGGCTTACAGTCATCATGTTAAGATTAGAGAATTGCGTCGGTACAACAGGTTAGAACCAGAAGGCGACAGATGGTAGAAGCTGGTAATAACCATAACAGGTGCTACTAGTAGGTCGGGTTATCATGGGAAAGAGTGCTGGCGAGTTTCCCGAATTCTAGGGAAGTCCCCGAGCGGCAAGCACTGAACGCCGATTGGCTGTAGCACTGGCAGTCACGCGATCATTTTTTATTAATACTTTATAAACTAATTATTAATTCCCTGTCAAATCCAAGTTAGAAAATCTCTCAAAGCCAAGCTATGCCCTGACTATTACAAAATTAATAAACAGAACAATTAATTTAAGACGGATGATGCACGGCGGCCATGTTTGCGCGCCACATTTCGGAGCGAAGGCAGCCCCGCATCGAGCCGCCACACTTCAGAACACGCACTTGTAGGAGCAACATGTAGCTCTCGCATATGCAGGCGGTCATAATAACAGTGGCGGCTGGTGATAATGTGCTAATGTGCTGCAGCACACTGTAAATATATTGCTAAAATTATGCCATTTCTCTTCGAAAGTGCCGGCCGCGGTGGCCGAGGGGACTGAGGCGCTCCAGTCACGGTCTGCACGGTCACTAAGGTCGGGGGTTCGAATCCCCCTTCGGGCTTGGATATTTTTGCCGTCCTTAGTATTAGCTAGTTCATAAGTAGTTTGTAAGTTTAGGGACTGATGACCCCGTAGTTAAGTCCCATAAGCTGTACAAACATTTGAACATTTTCTTCGAAAGCAAGCGAGAAATCACTGTAAAATTACATCCTTTCTCTTGGAATGCGATCCAGATATCACAATAAAATTACGCCAATTTCCTTCCAATACGTATTAGAATGCTAGTAATAAGTCTCAAAACGCATTTTGGAGCGCTCTCGCCGCGATAGCTGGAAACCAGCTCCGTGTGCTGAAGTGGGATCCAGCCGCGCTGGTACGTGCGCAGAGAGGCGGCGCAGTCGTCTGTTCGCTAGTGCGCATGCGCAGACGTGACGCCAGGCCTGGCGACTCACGTGTGCTGAGACCGACTGCAGCACCAGATCAATATTTCCCTTCAAGCTGCGTGTAACGGCTGCGGAAGAATAGTACATGACGAGTATTGCGGCATAGAGTCAAATAGCGCGCTGGCTTAGGCGTCTTGCGCGTTGTCTCTCAAACCTACTTGTGTGAGGTTCGTATTCAAATACCTCTGAGTCCAAATTTTTAATTTCTGTAAATAAAACTGCAATCACAAACAACATTAGTAATGTTTAGCCAACATGCGAGTGAAACTGCGCTTTTCAGCCAATCAGTTTCATTGGTCACTTGTGTAGAACGCAGATTTCCAGTGCCAGTAATATTTACCATTTTAGAACAATGCTAAATAATATAATTTTGAACTTCCAGCTTAGACAATGTGTGGAAAATGTGTATTTATATGCGGTTTTCTAGTTTCCTGCATTCTTTAAATAAATTAGCTGGCATCCCAAGAACTTCGGTACTATTCCGTAACTAGATCAGTTCCTGAAATAGTTTTATAATTTCAGCATCACTTCAAGAACTCTGTGCTATCATCTGCCTAGGGGCGACCTGTATATAAAATGTCAGGTTGGCTGACTTTAAGAGTTTCTGCTCTTCACACAGTGCAGTGGGGAGTAACTACAACCCTCGCGTACACTGTTGTGCGTCATCCTTGGCAACAAGAAGGTACGAAAATGATATAGTACAGGTCAGCACACCCTCTATAGACATTTTCGCGTTGTACCACACACACACACACTCACACACACTCACACCTGTGCCCATGGGAGGACTCGAACCTCCGACGCGGAGTGGCCCCACAAATCAAATCAAATGTTCAAATGTTTGTATAGTCTATGGGACTTAACTACGGGGTCATCAGTCCCTAAACTTACAAACTACTTATGAACTACTTACGAACTAGGACGGCACAAATATCCATGCCCGAGGGGGGATTCGAATCCCCGACCGTAGTGGCCATGCAGACCGTGACTGGAGCGCCTTAGTCCCCTCGGCCACCGCGGCCGGCTAGTGGCCCCACAATCCGTGGAGTGGCGTCATAGACCACGCGGCCTTTGCCGCGGAGCCGTGTATTCAATGCAGTAAGTTACACTCTTGTAGTGTCCAGCAGTCATATTGAATCGTGTAAACGAACAGGTTGTGGATAAAGAAGAAGTCATTATTCAGTCGGTAGAAAGTAGTACTTCAACGAGCTGAATACAATTTGTGCACGTATCGGTGTTCCACATAAAATAATACGGCGGTTATTGCGTATCATTTACTCCTTACTCAACACGTCCGAGAAGCAGGTGAAAATATAAACTATTTGAATCCTGTAGTTGTATACGCTCTCCTATGATAAGGCACTACAACTATTTGTCGAGCTTAAGGGACTTAACTGCGGGGTAGGGATGGGCAAAAAATATCGATATATCAAAATATAATTTTGTAATTTATCGATATTTATCGACGATATTTTATTTTCCTATATATCGATATTAAATTTTGAATATCGAAAGCGATATTTTTAAAAGCCACCCTTTTTTTCAAAAATTAGATTAGATTCTGTAATGGCCGTTGGGCGTTGATAGGTGGCAAGGAGGCATAGAATGCGTGGAGAGAAGACTGTTCAGTGCTGGCAACCTCTACTCCTGAGCAGCTCTTGAGCATTGCGCTTTAGATATTGAACAAGAAAGCCCGAGGAAGACTTCCATTTGGTCGAGGCATGACAAACTGTTGACCTAAAGTTCAGTTTCACAGCAAATATCAAGCCAAGATTCTGTACCAAATGAGCTGAAGCAGTGTATTGATCAACCATATTTAGAGCGTAACAGTGAGCCTCTGAAGTTCTGGGCTGACACTCGACACTTTGCGCCCATTTTATGACATTGCGCAGAAGTACCTGATATGCCAAGCCTCTTCTGTTTCGTCAGAAAGAGTGGCTTCATTGATCAATTTAGTGCTGCAAGACAACAGAAGTAGAATAACTAGCGAACATATAAAGCAAAGAGCTCTCCTAAAGTCTGTTACTAATGACTACTGGCTCAATTAATTTTTTTCAAATAAATATCTCACTCTACATTGTGTTTCTTTTACTGATTATACATTGTGCTCTTTTTATTGATTAATGTTTAAAATTATAAAATATTCGTCAATTTTTAATTGTATGTTGATAATTTCTGTGGTTTTGATTAAAATTATTAATTTAGCATTCTATGTAAAGATTTCACCGATATATCGAAATATCGATATTCTTATTTCAATAAAATCGATACTTTTTATAAATATCGATACGATTTTTATCGATAGTTCTAAAATTTCGCCCATCCCTACTGCGGAGTTATCATCCTAGGACACGACAATTTCTAATTTGACATTATTTACTATTCCTTCTGAAACACCCTGAATATCACACAACTGACAGCTTAAAAATAGAGCTACATTATAGTGCAACCAAAAATAAGTTCACATTCTTTGTCTTCCTAGTACAGGTAGCCTACCACAATTTTCCGTCGGAACCTTTGAGAAGAACAGAGTGTTTTCTCTTCGAGTACGAGACCCAAAACGGCCAGTGAATTGACCTTCAACTGGGAAGTGAAAGTGCTTTTGATTACCATTTGCCGGCGTAGCGGCCTCTGGCAGCGGCGCGTATGCGACCCGCGGACTGAAACGCGTTTACCTGGGGCGACTGCTGGTGTTTGAATCGGGTAAACGGCCTCAGAGAAACGTAAATTATCCTCCGGAGACAGCAAACAGCAGCCGTTCGCCAGCCGGCAAATAGACAAACACCGCGCCGCGGCCCTTTGAGCTGACGGTGTCGCTGGAGGTGGAGGTGGAGGTCCCGCGTAGCCTACTCCAGAGGCAGCAAAGTGACCGTCTGTCTCCATGACGTCTCCAATAGAGCAGTGCCAGTGTGCACTGTTCCCATCAGAGTAAGGAATATGAAAATTTCTTGTGAACAGAACCTGATTCGGAAGTAATAATTCTACATTTTCACCGCACAGGAGCCTTTGTATATACTAGGGATGGCGGTTATCGCTGAAACAAACGGTTTTCGATTATACCGGTTCTTTTCATCTCCAGTTTAACCGAACTGTAAAAATTGCTCAAGATAACTGGTTTTTTAAATAACCGGTTTTCGGTTTTTTATTGCTTTTATTTCCATTATTATTGCTGTGGTCTTCAGTCCGTGGACTTGTTTGATGCAGCTATCCGTGCTACCCTGTCCTGTGCAAGCCCTTTCTTTTGCAAATAAAAACGGCAACCTACTTCCTTTTGTATCTGCTTACTGCATTCGTCTGTCGGTCTTCATATTTTTATCCCACATACGTCATTCTAACGTTAAGTTGACTACTCCTTGATGTCTCAGGATGTGTCCCACCAACCTACCTCTTCTCGTAGTCAGTATATGCCATCAACTCCTCCTCTTCCGAATTATGTTGACCACCTCGTCATTTGTTACGTGATCTACACAACTACTCTTCCTCATTCTGCTGTAGCATATTTCAAAAAAATATAAATATCATTAAAATTATAAATATTAATTTCTGTAATAAATATTACTTGGCAATGCATGCCAACGTAAACTAATGTTTCATATATTTGATGCAAATGTGAGGTATTTCATTCCTACGTGATTACGTTTGGTTACATAGTGGAATGTATATTATTTTTATATGTCGATTTGTAATTGCCCGATCATTATACACTACTGGCCATTGAAATTGCTACACCAAAAAGAAATGCAGATGATAAACGCATATTGATTGGACAAATATATTATACTAGAAATGACATCTTATTACATTTTCACGCAATTTGAGTGCATAGATCCTGTGAAATCAGTACCCAGAACAACCACCTCTGGCCGCAATAATGGCGTTGATACGCCTGGGTTTTGAGTCAAACAGAGCTTGGATGACGTGTACTGGTACAGATACCCATTAGGCTTCAACACGATACCACAGTCCATCAAGAGTAGTGACTGTCGTATTGTGAATGGCCAGTTGCTCGGTCACCATTGACCATACGTTTTCAATTAGATCTGGAGAATTTGCAGGCCAGGGCAGCTGTCGAACATTTTCCGTATCCGGATAGGCCCATACAGGACCTGCAACATGCGGTCGTGCATTATCCTGCTGAAATGTAGGGTTTCGCAGGGATCGAATGAAGGGTAGAGCCACGGGTGCTAACACATCTGAAATGTAACAGCCACTGTTCAAATTGCCGTCGATGCGAATAAGAGGTACCGAGACGTGTAACCAATGGCACCCCACAACATCAGGTGATGCGCCAGTATGGCGATGACGAATACACGCTTCCAATGTGCGTTCATCGCGATGTCGCAAACACGGATGCGACCATCATCATGCTGTAAACAGTACCTGCATTCATCCGAAAGAATGACGTTTTGCCATTCTGCACGTAGGTTCGTTGTTGCAAACACAGTCGCAGGTGCTCTTGTCTATGATATAGCTTTTAGGGTAACCGTAGTCATGGTCTGCGAGCTGATAGTCCATGCTGCTGCAAACGTCGTCGAACTGTTAGTACAGATGGTTTTTGACTTGCAAACATCCCCATCTGTTGACTCAGGGATCGAGAAGTGGCTGCACGATCCGTTACAGCCATGCGGATAAGATGCCTGTCATCTCGACTGCTAGTGATACGAGGCCGTTGGGATGCAGCACGGCGTTCCGTATTGCCCTCCTGCACTCACCGATTCCATATTCTGCTAACAGTTATTGGATCGCGACCAACGCGAGGAGCAATGTCGAGATACGATAAACCGCAATTGCGATATGCTACAATCCGACCTTTATCAAAGTCGGAAACGTGATGGTACGCATTTCTCCTCCTTACACGAGGCATCACAACAAGGTTTCACCAAGCAACGCCGGTCAACTTTTGTTTATGAGAAATCGGTTGGATACTTTCCTCATGTCAGCACGTTGTAGGTGTCGCCAACCTTGTGTGAATACTCTGAAAAGCTTATGGTTTGCATATCACAGCATCTTCTTCCTGTCGGTCAAATTTCGCGTCAGTAGCACGACATCTTCGTGGTGTAGCTATTTTAATGTCCAGCAGTGCATGTATTCTGATGATGTTAGGGTGCGATTGGGAAGTCATTATATGTACTGTAGAAATGAAGATGAGTAATAGTGGTACAGACGCTATAAATGTTGGTAGATTTCCAATTAGATAACAAATAAGTATCCAGAATGAAACTTCACTCTGCAGTGGAGTGTGCGCTGATATGAAACTTCCTGGCAGATTAAAATTGTGTGCCGGAACCGGGACTCGAACCTGGGACCTTTGCCTTTCGTGGGCAAGCGCACTACCGACTGTGCTATCCCGACACGCCTCACAACTTTACTTCTGCCAGTAACTCGTCTCCTACTTTCCAAACTTCACAGAAGCTCTCCTGCAAATACGCAAGACCAGCACTCCTAGAAGAAAGGATATGGTGGAGACATGGCTCAGCCACAGCCTAAGGGATGTTTCCAGAATGAAACTTCACTCTGCAGTGGAGTGTGCGCTGATATGAAACTTCCTGGCAGATTAAAATTGTGTGCCGGAACCGGGACTCGAACCTGGGACCTTTGCAAACGTCCCAGGTTCGAGTCCCGGTTCCGGCACACAATTTTAATCTGCCAGGAAGTTTCAACAAATAAGTAGTTCTGTACAGGGTGGCAGGGAGTGGACAGGCGAGGTAGGGGCGTCCCTTGGATTAGGGATGGAAAATACCTGAATCAGACGTTATTTATTGGATTTTGTGGGGATTTTATTTATTTATTTTGCTGTCTTTTACAATGACCTTATATCTAGATGCTAAAACAGGTCGTTTTTGTGGGGATACAGGGCCACCAGGGGGAGGTCGCCGCTGGCTCAGAGCAACATTCAGGTGCCGGAGGAGGCGTCATTAGGCGGGGAGGAGAAACACTGTGCGTCTGAACAGATGGGAATCCAGAGAGGAAGAGAGAGCCGCCTTCGGGGATGCGGCCTGCAGACGCTTGCCTCAGAGCCTCGCGTGATGCTCTCCTCAGCCTGCCATTGGTTCATTCCAGTCAGATCGTGAAGTTGGCGACTGGTAGGCTCAGCGATTTGTCCCGGGGAGTCGTATGTTATCTGTAGCGACTCCCTGAGCGGCTTGCAAGCCCTTGACCAGTGCTTTCCAAAACACCCCCTGGTGCTGTCCATCCAGGACTCTATTAACCTTCTCGTTCAGTCTGGCCGCACTGTGGCCTTCGTTTGGACCACGGGACACGGTGGAATTTGGGGGAACGTACGCGTGGATCGGCTGGCTAAGCAGGCAATTACTTCCAGCCTCTTAGAAATTGGTATTCAAGAGAGGGACTTCCAATCAGATGTCCACCGGAAGGTACTTCGGCTTTGGAACACTGAGTGGGTAAATAAGATCCGTGCAGTGAAGCGTTCTACAGCTCCATGGAAATCCTCCCTGAGGGCCTCTCGGAAGGAGTCAGTTTTCCTTTGTCGTCTGCGTATTGGTCACACGTGGATGACACAGGACCATCTACTTCGACGGGAGGATCCTCCACAGTGTCGCTGTGGCACTTTATTGACAGTGGTCCACATCCTGGTGGACTGTCCCCTTTTAGCTGCCTTACGACAGTCCTTTGACCTGCCAGCTGCGCTTCCTTTTATTCTTGGTGACGACGCTGCTACAGCTGATAGTGTTTTACGTTTTATCCGTGCAGCTGGGTTTTACCATTTGATCTAAAGGTGGGTCCCTTAGCCTGATCTCTCAGGCACTCATCTCTCACAAATTTTTAGCCTTCTTATTTTGTGTTGTCTGGCCTGCTTTTATTCGTATGTTTTAGAATGTGCAGAGTGGCTGGCTCATCCTTTATTATCCTCGTGATCAGCCAGCCACAATGCTGTAACTTTTTAGTCCAATTATGTTCATTACTCTTTGAGTTTTCTTCTTTGCGTGTCATGAACTCAATGCTCCTCGTCATTGCGTACCCGTTTTGCTTTCTCTTTTGTGTGATTCAATGCTCGTATTTTTTCATCTTGTAATACGCCGCATTGACTTTGCTCGCAACAGGGGACTGATGACCGTGCAGTCTAGTCCCCTCTAAACAACAACAACAACAGCTCAGCGATTCTGCCTATGTTGTAGCTGAGAGGCGTTCACGTGATCGGGTCGTGATTTGGCCGTGCATGCTGTCCGGACAAAACTGGTTGAAACTTAGGCTTCCACTTGGATGAAGTTAGAGTTGGCAATGAAGTTTGTAAAAATACGTGTAATATCCCTTTCTTTAGTGCACTGTACCAACGGCCCTGTACAGTTCTATGAACACTAAAATAACCGACTTGGTTTCCCATGGCAACATAAACTAATATTTAAAAAAAATTATGCACATATGAGTGTACTTCATTCTTATGTGATTACGTTTGGTTAAATAACGGAATATAAATTGTTACGTCATTATGACGATTTGCAATTACCGTATCATTATACGGTATTTATTCTTATGCCGTTATATTATGGTGCGGTTGCCAAGTCATTACATTTATTATACAAATAAAGATTTATAATTTTGATATAGTCACTACAGATGTTGTTAGATACCTAATTAGATAAAAACTTATGAGAAGGTGTTGAATAGGTGGTTCCATGAACACTAACTAAAATAACCAACTTAGTTTTCCATGATGTTTCACAACATTGAATGGTGAGAGGAATTCGAAGCGAGACGCATTTTATGTTTTTCATGGGATCATGTTTGTTAGTTTCACCTACCAAACGAGGTACGTCATCCCTGTATCTGTACTAGTAAATCTTCTCGTACCGTGCGTGACACGAACAAAAAAGAAATAAAAAAGCTGAAGTATCAGAGCTATTAGAGAATTGCAGCGATACAAAACTGTAATGTGGAACTGTGCTATAAAGGAATATAGTGAGAAAAAAACTTATTAAAAGATGAGCCAGGGAACATAATAAATGAAGGGAATATGCGAATGGTGGCGCAAGTATACCACAGAATCCACTAGAAACGAATGGGAAAAAGGTCCCAGATAACAACACTGCCCCACCAAATTTAGAAGAAGTGAAAACTACCATGAAGAAATTGAAAAACAAAAAGGCGGCAAGCACAGTGGTATTCCAGCAGAACTCTTTAAGCAAGGAGGCGGAGAGCTGGAATGAAGCCTTCTGAAAATGGTCACCATAATATGGGAAGAAGATAAAATTTCCGAAAAAAGGAAAGAGGGTGTTATATGCCCCATATATAAGAAAGGAGATCAGATGGAATGTGATAATTACAGAGGGATCACACTATTTAATTTGGGATATAAAATATTCTCTAATATATTATTCGACAGAATCCTCCCAACTATACAAAGAGAGACAGGACCGGATTTCTTCCCGGGAATATTTACCTCAAGACTTAAAATAGTGAGTGTGGTGACAATAGCAATGAGCGAAACACGAGGTAGTAGAAGAATCAGAAGAATGATGTCCAATACATTGAGTATTAAAAACGGAGTGCGACATGGGGATGCATTGACATGTCTTTTCTTTAATGTCGCCCTTGAGAGGGTCATGAGAATAGAGGGACGATCTTCTATAAATCTGTGAAGATAATGGCCTACGCCGATGACATAGATATAGTAGCAAAAACACACAAAGCAATGCAAGATTCACTTACTTCTCTCGAACAGGCTAGTAGGATCATGGGGTTAATTATTAATGAACAAAAAATCGAAATATATGGCAGCTGGAAAGCACATAGAGAAAATGTGCCAAATGAAATAACAATGGGCAGAGTTTAACAATTCAAGTACCTGGGCTCGACAGTCACCCGTGTAAATGATGTTCAAAAATGTTCAAATGTTTGTATAGCTTATGGGACTTAACTACGGGGTCATCAGTCCCTAAAGCTACAAACTATTTATGAACTAGCTAATCCTAAGGACGGCACAAATATCCATGCCCGAGGGGGGATTCGAACCCCCGACCGTAGTGGCCGTGCAGACCGTGACTGGAGCGCCTCAGTCCCCTCGGCCACCGCGGCCGGCTGTAAATGATGCCTCCTATGAAATTAAGCAGAGATTAATACTAGCCAATAGAGCCTTTTTTTTCCCTAACATGACTTATATCCTCAAGGCTTCTGACTCGTACCACTTAACTACCTATAAAACACATTCGACTAGTGCTAACATATGCCTCTGAAACGTGGACATTAACAACTACAAATACTGAAATACTGGATGCATTTGAAACAAAAGCTACTTGGATATACCACCATGAATTATATGTCATATACAAGGACTAACCCATCAGAAGGATAGTGAAATCATCCAGATTGAGGTGGGCTCATGAATGGTACAGAAGTACGAAACAGAGTGTTACAAGGAAAGCCAGGAGGGCGGGGAGGACGTGGGCGACAAGAGCCAGATGGGAAGAGGGAGTAATCGAAGATCTTTGGAAGATTGGTTGAATAAACTGGAGAGTATTGGCAAAGGACAGAGAGAAATTGAAGTAAATTGTAGAAGAGGCCAAGGCTCATCATGAGCTGTAGAGCCAAGGAAGAAGAAGAAGAGATAAAGATAAATGGAAAGCTTTGTGGTTGGGAAATAGTGGAAAAATCTGGAGGCCAGCCTCATGATGTGGAAGTAAAACAAACAGTTTGTGACTAAAACAGTTACGTATTTTCAAACTTTTATATACATAGATTTCTATTATCATTTCCATCACTATTTTGATTATTATACTTATTATATTTTTCTATAATTATTTGTATTATTATGTATCCAAGGCCGTCGTATTTCTTTTTTCTATTTACAGTGACATGATGGAATTTATACCACTTTAACCCTTTGAGGCACAGAACATTTAATGTGGAAACGGAATGAAATAGTTTAAATACACTGTGAGGAAACTAAATTACCGATTTATTAATTTTTTTTGTACATTTGCTTATAAATTAGAGGGTGGCTTCATTTGAAGCTACTGTGGCAAATAATGAGAATGCTCACAATACATGTGAAAATACACAACATACCATGAATATCTTCAAAATAACTACTTATGGAAAAGAATGAAACATTTTCTGTCAAATGCCAAACATAAGCCTGAGGGGACTTTTTCATACTTCAGTCGCACAATGTTTTGGAGGCCCGTGTTGTGGCATGTGTTTTGCTTCACACTTTCTCTTCTCCATGGGCATCTGCGGTCTGAATCTCTTAAGGGGTGGTGTACTGCATGTTGGACCTGGTAAACCTGTAATATTTGTACTACCTAGTAAACCAGTTACACATTCCTTCTAAATTCTCTGATTCTTACACTTTTATCGGTGTTGCACAATGTGTACAAAATAAATGAATTTAGAACAGATACATCCACAAAGTACAAAAAATAGTAGCCTGGGCCTTTTTGCTTTTCTATCAATTACATGAACATGTCAGCTTTATCAACACATCTCATATTCGCATGATATGCCTTAGCTATGGAGGGACAATCAATTTGCTGTATACTGCCATCAGCCTCATTTCTGTTTAAAACAGATACATCATCTAGAGAATTGGTGATTGATAAAAACATTACAGTCTGTTTGTCTTTCCATTTTTATACAGGCTATTCCATCATTCCTTACTGGCCAATCAGAATCCCCTCTACTGAGTTCTTTATCATGTTTCAGTTGTGGCAAGCCTTTTCAATCACATCTGACAAGTACGACAACTAGGCCACGTTGCTGTTGCTCTCCTACTAATGGCACACAAGAACAGTGTCCTATGGAATGCGGATTTTTTTTTTCTTTATCGATTTTTTAATGCCACCGGCTTGTGGCAGACTAGCAGCAGCTTCGTTGCTGCTCTTCAGCTGATAGTATAATAAAATTTGACATAAAGTAGTAAACATAAATGGAGGAAAACAAAGCAGGGTTTAAAACATTCCAAAGAGGGTAAACTTGTAGAACAGACACGTTTACACAGAAAACAGTAAAACACTCATACTGAATATTTGAAATGGCCACAGTGGTTAAAAGATACTTATGCATGCGCCATAAAAGACATGCAGATTAAAACATTTGAGAATGTATGACGATAACGAAAGCACACTCTTAAAATCACATGGCAACTCGAATATTCAGCCTGTTCGGCGGTTGCTGACGTCTTAAAACTGAAACACTGAACCCAAAACACTGGTACTGACACTGACACCAAAGCATTGACGAAGCACTGATCGAAACTGATGGCAAAGGTTGCCCTCAGGGGGTAGGATGGGAGGGAAAGTGCGGAGTGGGAGGAACGGGAGTTGATGAGGAAGGACTCCCATGGAAGGGGAGGGAGGGGAAACTAAAGAGGCAATGGGACAGGGGTGGGAGAGGGGGCGCACAAAAGGGGGAATGGATTATGGTTGGTAGTATGGGTAAATGTCGGGAAGAAGGGCGTCATCTGGAAGGTGGAGGTGACGGAAGTTATTCTCAAATGTTCAAATGTTTGTACAGCTTATGAAACTTAACTACGGGGTCATCAGTCCCTAAACTTACAAACTACTTATGAACTACTTACAACTAAGGACGGCACAAATATCCATGCCCGAGGGGGATTCGAACCCCCGACCGTAGTGGCCGTGAAGCGCCTCAGTCCCCTCGGCCACCGCGGCCGGCGAAGTTATTCTCCGAGAGGATGTGGAGAATGTGGAAGTGAAGGGAGGGAGGATGACAAGTATCAGCATGGCAGAGGCCCAGGATGCAGCAGGAGATGGGATAAAATCAGGTTCTGGGATTCAAGTTTGCGGGTTACGTATCAGAGGCAAAGGTGTTTGAGGAACTTGAGCACATGTCAGAAAGGAGGGGTGGGGAGACATGTGGTAAGTGAGGCGGAGGGCATGGCGCTCGAGTTCCTGGAGGGAGTGGCAGAGGGAGCGGGAACCGAAATGGGGTGGAAGCAGCGTAGGATAGGACGCATGATGGAACGGTAGGTGAAGAGGACGGTGGGAGGTTGAGGCCCCATGTCCGGGTTGAAAGAAGTTTAAGGAGTTTGAGGTGGGAGAGGGCTTTATCACTGTTTTAAGGTGGGGTCTCCAGGACCGTCACAGGTGTTGCATGTGGGGGTGGAAGCGAAGTTGGGACATTTTTTGAGGAAGTGTTTGGACTTGCTGTGACGAGAGGAGGGGGGTTGCGGCATTTATCTGTACAGTGATCGTTGTAGGCGAGACATTACCCACAACGATAGGACTGGGGAGGAGAGTGGGAGGCATCCACCTTGTAGTGGCGATCGTAAATGTACGCCCCCTCGGTAAGGAGGATGGGGACTGTAAAAATCCGCAGCAAAAAAGGTGAGGCGAGAGGCGCTTTGAATCCGCTTGGTGGATCAGGTAGATATTTCGGGGGTGGGAATTGAGTTGCTCCAACACCTCAGCCTTCTTGATCACTGGGTTGAGCTTGGTAATCACTGCAGTGAGGGGGGGGGGCGGAAGGTGGGGAGCTTGGGGTTGGGGGAAAGCTGAGGAGGTGATGTATGGGGTGAGAGAGGCGTGGGGACCAAAGAGGGGATCCGACGGAGGAGGTCAGAGTGGGGAAGGAATACTTGATAAGGACAGTCCTTGTGAGGGATGAGCTTGAGTATGGGGGGCAGAGGGGAAGCATTTACGGGTTTCGAGTGAGAGGGTGTGATTATCTAAGAATTTGGGGTCAGGTTGGGAGAGGACGTAGGTGAGGGCGGTAGCAAAGGAAGTGTGCTAGTGCACGTCCTGAGGCTCAGGCGTGAACCCCATGCTGCCCGTAATCGCGATGTGATTGACATTGTATTATTCGTTTCGGACCACTTGATAAGTATGGAAGTGCGATTATGCATGACAATCACATCGCGATTACGGGGCAGCATGGGGTTCACGCCTGAGCCTCAGGCCGTGCGCTAGCAGCACATTTCGGGTTTTTCAAACGTCAACTTCGGGTCGCAATATCTCGGGATGTAATTGGAATATTGCGATGCAATTAACGCCATTGTTTATGTAATTTGTCATGCTATGGACTGCTGAAGAAAAAATATAGGGTGTCCATTAAAAAAAACATAAGTTTGTGTTAAAAACACACTTGCTTTTGTTTTAGAATGTTTCCAAATATGTACATTCATGGGCCCCAGCCGTACATTGATACCGGTGAAAGTCGTTTTCTAATAGCTGTTATTGTTCCAGAGATATTTTGGTTGGACAAGATAGCTGGGACACCCTGTATATGTGTGACCAGATGATGGTGACACAGTTCACCGAAACCGATAGTCATTGAATAATTTATTAATGTATGTTCTTGGAATTTCATTTTGAAAACTATAAAATTTTAGTTGGATTCTGAATGTTAAGATTTGGCTTTTGAGTTTTATGTCACCCATTTCATTTATTTTCCGGACTTTCTGAGGATGTCCCACAAGGATGAAACGCGTTAAAAATAAAGAAGTTGCAACCACGACTGTCTTTAGGTACTAAATAATCCTATTGGTTGCTGCACCAGCCGGCCCATAATGGATGGAGTGGACAGTATTTTATGGAAATAGGTTCGTGAAACATCTTCTCAGGAAAGGCGATGGACAAAGTGCTGGCCAGCTGAGTTGGCGACGCGTTGTGAGAGCCGGCTAATGAGTTGGCACAGTAGCTGGCCGCTGTGATGACGGGCGCCGGCTTTGATGCGGCAGCGGCAGCGGCAGCGGCAGCGGCCGGCAGCTAAACTCGGCACGCCGCGGCCGAGCGGTCAGCGGCTCCGCGGCCGGAAACTTCCTTACGGCCGCCCCAGCCGCCGCCCTCCCGACAAGTTGGACTGCGGTCGTCCCGAGCCGAGCCGAGCAGATCGATGCGGCCCCATCCCCACCAGATCACACGCCGCCTCCCACCAAGTCTGCAGACAAATCTTAGCGGCGGCCGCGCTACTCCTGGCAAGTAGTTTACACCGTCCAGTCATAAAAACAATGAGGCGACAAGGGAAGGAGATTGTGACATATACCCAAACCGACAGGAAGTGCAAAATGGCTAAGCAGGAGTGGCTAGAAGGCAAATGCAAGGATGTAGAAGAATGTATAAATAGCGGAAAAATAGATACAGCCTACAGGAAAATAAAAGAAACATTTGGAGATAAGAAAAACAGCTCTATGAATATCAAGGACTCTGATGTAAAACCAGTTCTCAGCAAAGAAGGGGGAGCTGAGAGGTGGAAAGAGTATATAGAGATGCTCTATGAAGGAAATGAACTTAGCGGCAATATTGTAGAAAGGGGAGAAGAAGTAGGTGAGGATGAAGTCGGAGATACTATACTGAGAGATGAATTTGACAGAGAACTGAAAAACCTAAGTCGAAACAAGGCCCCTGGAGTAGATAATATTCCCTCAGAGCTACTGAAGTATCTGGGAGAACCAGCCATGACAAAATTGTTTCAGCTGGTGTGTAAGACGTATGAGACAGGTGAAGAAAAATGTTATAATCCCCATTCCAAAGAAAGCAGGTGCAGTCAGGTATGAAAACAACAGAATCATCAGTTTCATAAGTCATGCCGGCCGCGGTGGCCGAGGGGACTAAGGCGCTCCAGTCACGGCCCGCACGGCCACTACGGTCGGGGGTTCGAATCCCCCGTCGGGCATGGATATTTGTGCCGTCCTAGTTCGTAAGTAGTTCATAAGTAGTTTGTAAGTTTAGGGACTGATAGCCCCGTAGTTAAGTCCCATAGATTTTACAAACATATGAACATTTTCATAATTCATGGTTGCAAAATATTAACAGGAATTATTTACATAAGGATGGAAAAGCTGGTAGAAGCCGACCTCAGGGAAGATCAGTTTGGGTTTAGGAGAAATGTAGGAACTCGGGAGGTAATACTCACTATAAGTCTAAGAAAATCAGGTGATGCTGAAGGAATTAGATTACGTAACGAAGCAATAAAGGAGGTAGATGAGTTTTGTTACTTGGGCAGTAAAATAACAAATGATGGTCGCAGCACAGAGGATACAAAATGCAGATTGGCAATGGGTAGAAAAACCTTCTTGAAAAAGAGAAATTTGTTAACATCGAATATTGATTTAAGCCTAAGGAAGTCCTTTCTGAAGGCATTTGTATGGAGTGTTGTTTTGTGTGGGAGTGAAACATGGAGGATAAACAGTGCGGACAGGAAGAGGATTGAGGCTTTTGAAATGTGAAGAAGAATGCTGAAGATTAGGTGGGTGGATCGCGTATCTAATGAGGAGGTACTGAACAGAATTGCGGAGAAAAGAAATTTCTCCTTGACTAAAAGCAGATATAGATTGGTATGGCACATTCGTAGACATCAAGGAATCGTGAATTTAGCGTTGGAGGGAAGTGTGTGGGGTAAAAACCGCACACAGATGTAGGTTGCCATTCTTATGTGGAGATGAAGAGGCTTTCTCAGGATAGGGTATTGTGGAGAGCTGCATCAAACCAGTCTCCGGACTGAAGACAACAACAACAACAACAACAACCAAAGCCGTGTGAGAATTACAGAAGTATCAGTTTAATAAGTCATGGCTGCAAAATACTAACACGAATTATTTACCGACGAATGGAAAAACTTGTGGAGTCTGACCTCGGGGAAGATCAGTTCGGATTTAGGAGAAATGTAGGCTCACGAGATGCAATACTTACATTACGACTTATCTTAGAAGATAGGCTAAGGAAAGGCAAACCTACATTTTTAGCATTTGTAGATTTGGAGAAAACTTTTGACAATGTCGACTGGAATACACTCGTCCAAATTCTGAAGGTAGCAGGGGTAAAATATATGGAGTGAAGCGTTATATTCACCCTATACAAAAACCAGTCAGCGGTTATTAGAGTCAAAGGGCAAGAAAGGGACGCAGAGGTTGGGCAGGGAGTAAGACAGGGTTGTAGCCTTTCCCCAATGTTGTTCAATCTATACATTGAGCAAGCAGTGAAACAATGGAAAGAGAAATTTGGAGAGTGAATTAAAGTTCAGGGAGAACAAATTAAAAGTTAGCGGTTTGCTGAAGACATACTAATTTTGTCAGAGACTGCAAAGGATCTGGAAGAGCAATTGAAAGGAAGATATGAGATGAACATTAACAAGAGTAAAACGAAGATAATGAAATGTAATATCAGAAAATCAGGTGATGCTGAAGGAATTAGATTGGGTAATGAGGCAATAAAAGTTGTCGATGAGTTTTGTTATCTGGGTAGCAAAATAACTTCTGATGGCCGAAGTAAAGAAGATAGGCCATGCAGAATGGTTATTGAAAAAAAAAAAAAAAAAAAAAAAAAAAAGCATTTCTAAAGAAGCGAAACTTGTTAACATCCAATATTAATGTAAATGTTAGAAAGTCCTTTCTGAAAGCATTTGTCTGGAGTATACCATTGTATGGGAGTAAAACTTGGACGATAGGGAGTTCAGACAAAAAGATGATAGAAGCGTTTGAAATATGGTGCTACAGACGAATGATGAAGATTAGATGGGTAGATCACGTAACAAATGAGGAGGTGTTTAAGTCGAAAAGGAATTTCTGGCTTATCCTGACTAAGAGAAGGGATAGATTGGCGGGACATATTCTGAGACATCAAGGAATCGTCAACTTACCATTAGAAGGAATTGTGTGGGGAGGGAAACCGAGGAACGAATACAGTAAGCAGATTCAAAAGCATGCAGGATGCCGAACGTATTCTCAGATGATGAGAACTGCACAGGACAGGGTAGCGTGGAGAGCTGCATCAAACCAGTATGCGGACTGAAGACCACAACAACCCAAACCTCCGGATCTTAGATCGGTACAAAACGTTGTATATCGATAGAGTATCAAGCAAAACTTTGATACACTTCGTGCTGCCGTCTGGCATAATGTGCATAAAAGGGAATTAAGAAATAACCCCTGTCCTACGGCCCTTTACACACTCTCGCGGATAGTCCGCGTCAGTGTTCTACACAGTCAGGCGAATGCGCGCGGTTTTGTACAGTCGAGAGAATGCATACTTCTGTGCACTGTGCTCTGACATCAGTACTTTAGCATATCGTTGTGTTTCATTGATGGATAAATATAAGCTCACTGCAATTGATACTCATTTCAGCCTATCTGACCTTTTTTTTTTTTTTTTTTTTTTTCACTGCTGCTACACAATGGACCCGCCATCTTTATATATATAAGACTGAGCGTTCATTTCAGAGGTGATCGCTTAGCCACCACACCCACCATGTCCACTGTCTAGTGACTGTGGAGTTTCCGTGTCCCACCACGTGGAGGTGGACCAGTATTTCCACTAATTGTGTTAAATAGTTGCAGCTATATATGCTTTATTGAAATAAAAATAATACAAGAAATATATACAAGGGTAAATATAATATTAAGAAAATTTTATCAGTGAGTATAATTTAGATTGAAACGTTCTTATATTATCCAAAAGATTTGTTACACGGATCATAACTCACCTTTTAATGTGTGACTGCGACTGCCGGTGCATCTGATTCTCTCTCTCATTACAGATTACAGCTCCTTTTATACACGATTTTCATGCGCAGTCACTGACGTTCTGCTGTCCAGCGTCATCTGTCGGACTATTTTTTTTTTCCGAATATAACCTCATGTCATTCCAAGCATGTGTGTCAATTTTTACCTCTCTATCTAGATTATTGCGTGATTTGTTAAGTTTTCAAATGTACACTAATTTTCTGATCATCCGGTACAAGAAGAAAAAGTAGACATGCGAGAGAAACGTTTCCGTGCATCCTATGTTGGAGCAAAGATGTATGAAAGGAGAGTTCGTCACACTGTACTCCCATTTGCGGAACGACGAAGACAATTTTTTTGTTTACATATTTCCGTATGTCTATTCGTTCCTTTGACGAGCTTGTCGGTAAAATATAAGACAGCCTGATACCTGAAAATCTCAGAAGGATCCTTATTACTCAGACAGAACGAGTAGCAGTAACCGTAAAGTAAGAATATGAATAAGTGTACAGAAAACGAGTAATTGAAAAATATATATTTAATCTTTCGTAGCCATACTACAATACACTGGTTCAGTAGTAGATAATTTAATATTTGTAAAGTATTACAAATGAATTCCTCTAATTACTATAACGTCTCCCAAGATGATGACGATGTTGATTGAGCTGGAGAAGGATGAGATGTCTGAACTTGTCTGTACGGACAGATCTTCGAGATACTGCATAGACTGGCTAGAATGCTGGTGGTATATTGAAAGTGGAGTACAAATGAAAGAGGTAACAAGATGTTGTGGAGACTCGAATTACTACGATAGTGGAATTCTGCGGTTGCAGTGAGGTATTCTACATCTGACGTGCTCAGTATCCGCAGGATTGTGCACGCATCAATTTGTTTCTGTGGATTTAAATGACGCGGCGCGGAAAGGCCTTGCGGATGGCTGTGGCGCGAAAAAATGTTTCAAATGTTTGTAAGTCTTATGGGACTTAGCTACGGGGTCATCAGTCCCTAAACTTACAAACTACTTAAGAAATACTTACGAACTAGGACAGCACAAATATCCATGTCCGAGGGGGGATTCGAACCCCCGACCGTAGTAGCCGTGCAGACCGTGACTGAAGCGCCTCAGTCCCCTCGGCCACCGCGGCCGGCCGGCTGTGGCGCGTGCGTACAGCTGTGTACAAAGGGCATAAGAGTACAAGAGAAGCATATCTGTGATAGTGAGACTTGTAGAGCTCCCGCGGGAAACGCGACAGAGCGAACGTTTCTCGTTTCAAATGTTTCAAGGGAAACTGTTCCACAGCTACATACTCCGAGTGTTATATGGTACATGTTCCTCTCGTGTAAGAGTGCTGCCATTGTGGCTGTCATGTATCTTGATCATAATTATTAATATTACAGTTTTTACAATTAATACTTATTCTTTTGTTTAGATTGCGTCTGTTTATTCTCTGTAACTAGGAATATATCTACATCTACCTAAATAGTCTCCAAGTCATACTGAAGTGCATGGCAGAGTGTTCATCGAAGCACTTTTATGTTTCTCTACAGTTCCATTCTCTAATAGCTAGCTTAAACAAAGGAAGACCTAACTCTTTTCGTTTTCTATCTGATTTCCCTTATTTTATTTTGATTATCATATCTTCCTATGTAGGTTGGTGCCAACAAAATATGTTCGTATTCGGAAGAGAAAGTTGGTAATACAATTTTCGCAAATATATCTCGTCGCAACGAGTAACGCCATTCTTTTAACGATTTCCACCCCAGCTGGTGCATCATTTGCGTGACACTCTTTCCTTACAACGCTTTAATACAAAACGAGCTACCCTTCTCTGTAATTTCTCTAAATCGTCTGTCATTCCCACTTCGTGTGGATTCCACAAAGCGCAATGATATCCCAGAATAGGAACGCGCAAGTGTGGTGTAGGTAGTTTCTTTAGTACAGCTTTTGCATCTTCTAGGTGTTCTGCCAACGAAAGACACTTTTTGGCTCGCTTTCCCTACAACATTTTCTATGTTTTCTTTCCAGTTTAACTAGTTTGTAATTCTTACTCCTAGGTATTTAGTTGAAATTTCGGCTTGTAGTTTTGACCGGTTTATGGTGTAAATGAAGTTTAACGGTCTCCTTTTAGTGTCTTCACGCTTCTCATTATTGAGTCAATTGCCATTTATTTTTGTTTATTTTAATTATTTATTATTATTTTTTCACCATGAAGATATTTTAACTGAATCATTTTGCTGTTGCTCTTGATCTTCTGGTGAGTTTACTAACCGATAAGTGACAGCATCATCTGTGAACAATCTGCGGCAGCTACTCAGAGTCCCTTCCAAATCGTTTACGATAAATAAGTAACAGTATGGGCCCTGTAACACTTCCCTGGGGAACGCCAGATATCACTTCAGTTCTACTCTATGACTTTCCGTCAGTTACAATGTACTGTGTCTTTTCTGACAGGAAATGTCGAATCCAACAGCACAAGTGTGGCGATATTCAATAAGCACGCAGTTTAATTAGAGGACTGTTCTGAAGTACAGTGTCGAAAGCTTTCAGGAAATATAGAAATAAGGAATCGTTGACATCCCTTGTCGATAGCACTCATCACATTATGTGAGTATGTTTCACGAGAATGATACTTGCTGAATCCGTATTGACTACGGGTCAATAGGTCGTTTTTTTTAGAAGTAGTTAATAATATTTGAAGAAAGTATATGTTCAAAAATACTGCTGCAAATGAACGTCAATGATGTGGGTATGTAAACTCTATATGTTTGCTACTTTCAGTCAGACAAAGCAAACGCAAACTGCTGGTACCGCACTACTAGACAACACTCACTACTAGACAACACTCACAAATACTGCGTCCGTTCATGAGTCGTAGAAATTACTGATACTGTTTGTAATAATCTCTAACAGCTGTAGGCGGCCACGATATCATGTGACAGCACACATTTCTAATAAGTGTATAATGCTTTATGAATGGGATATACCAGCTACAATACCTGCTCTCTTTTACTCTCTCTCAGACCAGCTCCTACTTCTCCCTCTCCACCTCCTCACAACCCTCTTCCTGCTCATCTCGTCACTTCATTCTCGCCATTATTATTCAGTTTCCTCCCCTCCTCCCCTGCCTTCATATACCTTTCGCGAATCTAGAGCCTTGTTCAGTGTTCAAAATATTATCTATAAAAATCGACGTGTCCACGTATGTATATTCTGTATAGAAATCATGGTTAGTTGGGGACGATCTGTAATAAATGTACACAGGTTTCCTGCCAAGATCACATTTTATTAATCCGGATGAGTGGTTTCGATGTGTATTAGACGTCATTTTCTGATCTCCTGTACTTCTAGATGTTACGTCTCATGGAGTAGCTAGAGCCTATATGAGATGTAACATCGAGAAGTACAAAAGATCAGAAAAATACGTCTAATACACATCGAAACCGCTCATCCGTATGAATAAAAACGCGTTCTTGGCTGAAACCTGTGTATGTATATTCCCTATGGAACTTAAATACGTCTGGAGTAATTTTAACTAAAAATCATGAAATCAATGATGCCGCTGGTGCACAAAGAGCCAACCATAGCGATCAGTTCTACGTGATTTGCTCTAAAGTTGCCACAACAAGAACTGGATATGTTAATTACTCCAAATACAAAGTAAAAGAACATAATCTATCCGGTGAATTAATAAATTAATAAAAATAAATGTAATTTCTCATTAGTCTTATATACAAGCGGGTTCTTTCTTTTCCTTAGGCGTGGCAATGTACTATACCTGTAGATATATCCGCTAGAACTTCGTCACGCGAAATTCGCCAGAAGTCATCTGGCTCGCAAGTTAGTACTACCCGTGCAAAGCCTGGGCGGGTCGGTAGTCTCTACTAAAGTTAGTGAGTGAATGATTTGAAATCTTAATACAACGTTGCAGTACTATACGCGTGTGTATCTGTGTAACATTTTTAATATATACCATATATTTATCTATAGAATTTTTATAAAAAACCACAAATTTCGCAAATCTGTTCGTAATTATCTCGCAAACAGCTCTTTTATGGAGCTAGGTTTACTGAGACATTTTTGCTTGTATTATCATGTACTTTCAATCGTGTAACTTTGCTCAATACTTTCATATATGAATCATTTATTTTACAACACTACTGCATTATAATACAACGTCGTGTCAAAATATGTAAACAGTCGATCAACAGCTGTTTGAAAGCGAGTGATTTTGAACAGATAAAGAAACATTTATATATTTATAATTTTCTACCTTTATTACATACTAGCTGAAAACCCGGCTTTGCCCGGGTATTTATTTATCCTTTCTCTCTCTGTCCATCTCCTATTTTACTAAAAACATGCTATTTATCGGAGAATAAATAAGAAATAAGGCTGTCACGCATAATGTACAAACAAAGAAACATAGTAATCAAAACACAAATGACATATGAGTTATATGTTGTACAACTGTGTAATTTAGAGGGTATGTATTCATTTGTATAAGTGCTGTATGTCTGTATTAAAAGAAATTTCTTTTTTACTGCTTTGTTTATTTATTCTTATATTTCCTTATTCGTATGCTTACCCTTACAGAGAAAGAGCTGAAGACAATGCAGCACGCATAGGCCAAAGATATGGTCTGAGCCATCACGTTTCGCTGTATGTAACCTCCTTGCTATAGAGTCGCAAACGTCATCGATGGTCTTCAGTCCGATTTTTTTTAATAATTTGACGACTTTCAACCACCATATCTTCCACCTCCTTATAGCTATCGGCATGGAACTGCAAAGGTGTACCACGGGAGACTTCGGACAACAATTACACACTGACCATTCGTTTGCGTAAATTAGTAACTGTACAAATTGTTAGCGCTTTGTGTCGTGTGGTTCAGATGTGATAAACGTACACCGAACAGACATTCACATTTATAGATATAGAAGTATTACGCATATACCACATTGCGTTCTAGGCTGTTATTAAAAACATGCGCGAAATATAATTAAACGTTCTGTCAAAATATCAATGACCGTGTCGGCCCGATTTACTTGTAACGGAGCCAGTTACCTCCGCGCACGTATTACTTCCTACTTCACCGCGGGTGGCGCGGCGTGCCTAGTTTCGTTTCTCATTTGTCTCCCGGCAGGCGCGAGCAACGAGCTTACATTTTATAGAGTGGCTAACACACGAGATACAGAGCTCATAGCGGAAACCTGCGGAAACTCAGTCGCCACATTTTTGGTGGTCAGTAGAGTTGAGAGTAGTCTACCTATCGTATATATTGTACGAGGAGCGTCCAGAAAGTAAGTTCAAAAATGTTCAAATGTTTGTTAAGCTTATGGGACTTAACTACGGGGTCATCAGTCCCTAAACTTACAAACTACTTATGAACTACTTACGAACTAGGACGGCACAACTATCCATGCACGAGGGGGGATTCGAACCCCCGACCGTAGTGGCCGTGTTGACCGTGACTGGAGCGCCTCAGTCACCTCGGCCACCGCGGCCGGCCAGAAAGTAAGTTCCGTTTGGTTATATAAAACGAACGGGTACAGATACAGAAAACATATTGATTGTACAAAAATCTACAACAGTTAAACTACTTTTCTACATAGCTTCCGAAATTTTGTAGCCGATTGTCATAGCATGGCACAAGGTTTTGTGTGCCTTTTTCATAGAATGTTGCCGCCTGTGTATTCAACCATGTGGTAACATGTTCTTTCAGCACGTCATCATCGTTGAAGTGTTGTCCACCAAGGACAGATTTTAGGTGTAAGAAGAGGATTACTGTCAAAAGAGATTTTTTATTTATTTATTTATTTTTTTATTATTATTTTTCCACGATAATGCCTGACCTCACACACCGAATGTGACCAAACAATTCTCACGGAAATTTCAATGGGACCTGTTTGATCATCCTCCATACAGCTCGGACCTCTGTCCTAGCGACTTTCATCTCTTCTTACACCTAAAATCTGTCCTTGGTGGTCAACACTTTAACGATGATAAAGAGCTGTTACCACATGGTTGAATACACAGGCGGCAACATTCTGTGAAGGATGCATGCAAAAACTTGTGGCACGCTATGACAAGTGCCTACAAAATTTCGGCAGTTATGTGGAAAAGTAGTTTAAGAGTTGTAGAATTTTGTGCAATAAAAATTTCTTCTGTATCTGTGTACAATTTCATTTTATTACCAAACGGAACTTACTTTTTGGACGCGCCTCGTATTTAGTGTGTATTGCCTGTACAATTTCTGCTGCTGAAATATCCCTAAAAGTGTGTTTAGCATTTAAATGCATAAATCTAAGTGATAAAACGACCAATTACTTCTTGCAACAAAATCAAAGATTTTGCTTTGTTTCATCTCATTCTATTGTCAAACAAATTCCTGACTGATGGCACTTAGCTGCCCCAAGAGAGAAGCTTCAGATGACCTATCCTGCAATTCCGTTGAAGTACACACCATCAAAAATACTTAGTTTTTTACCTAGTGTTGGTGTGCTTTTGAGATATTTGTTCTTCTGTCGCTTCTGTGGTTGATGAAACCACATTTTTGAGTGTTTACACCTTCCGTAAATATAGTTTCATTTGTTGTTGACAATACCTGATCGAGAGTGGTTGACATGCAACGAATGTCAAGTGTGGAAGCAGTAGTTACTTCCAGAATTTGTTCACTTGTATATGTGTGTTCTTTGCAACAAATATCTACTTTTTTCAGCGTAGCAACAACGGACGTAAGTAATGATATGGTATTGCGGTGTGGACTGCTTTTGTGGCAGCTGACCCAAGCACATTTTTATTGCAATATTCTGTTGTCACTCTCGTCTTTGTACTGAAATTTCACGTTCCAAACGTTACTTGTGTCAGCATTGCAACAAGAAAAGGTGTTAACGACGAATGCTTTTGTGGCAGGTGACGTAGGCGCATTTTAACTGCAGTATTTTGTTGTCATCTTCGTCTTTGTACTCAAATTTCGTCCACCAAAGTTTGCAGCCAAATCCTTTAACAACAATTTTACAGTTTGTAGATTCATTAGGTTAGGTAAACACAAGGTAAGTGTATACTAGACTTTATGACATCAGCTTTTACAACACATTGACAGTAGATGAAGCTCCATGGTCGTGATTGTTTGTCAGAAAAATTACTGTTCACTGTCTGTTTAGCAACTCGTTCAGACCACATACTTGAATTAAAATTAACACATGTATTTTCACTGCGGCACTTTCGTTGTTATTGCAAATCTCAGCTAACTCTTATACTTGGAACTGTAATACTGACAGGTTGTGATATTTCATTACCGCGTTATTATGAAATTTACTACGAGGCTCGTCAATATACAGCATCGAAAAACTCTGACAGAACTTGATGCCCGTATTCAATAGTTTGCTTTCTTTAAATCGTTTAATCTGTAAATAGGTAAAATTGCCGAGTGTGTGTGGCTTACCAGTTGTCAGCCGATACACCAAATAACACGGCGGACGTCAGTTCAATTTGCCTCAAACATGGCGGACCTATCTACATCTACATCGATACCCTGCAAATCACTTTAAAGTGCCTGGCAGAGGGTTCATTAACCACTTTCATAACTTTTCTCTACCGTTCGATTCTCTAATAGCGCGCGGGAAGAAAGAACACCTAAATCGTTCCGTTTTCGATCTGATTTCTCTTATTTTATTGGGATGGTCATGTCTCCCTAAGTAGGTGGGTGCTAGCAAAATATTTTCACATTCAGAAGTAAAAGTCGGTGATTGAAACTTCTCAAACAGACCACGCCGCAATGAATAACGTCTTTCTTTTAATGATTTCCACCCCAATTCGTGCAACATTTCCGTGACGCTTTCTCCCCCGTAACGTGATAAAACAAAGCGACCTGCCCTTCTCTGAACCTTCTCAATGTCTTCCGTCAGTCCCACCTGGTGAGGGCCCCACACTGGGCAACAGTACTCCAGGAGAGGACGCACAAGTGTGATGTAGCCAGTCTCTTTAGTGGAGCTGGTGCATCTTCGAAGCGTTCTGCCGATGAAACGTAACCTTTGGGTCGCCTTCCCCACAATATTTTCTGTGTGTTCTCTCCAGTCAAAGTTGTTTGTAATTGTAACTCCTAGGTATTTGGTAGAATCTACGACCTTAAGGTGTGACTGATCTATCGCGTAACTGAAGTTCAGCGGATTTCTTTTAGTGGTCATGTGTATTACTTCACACTTTTCTTTATTTAGGGCACTGTGTGTGTTGGGCTGGCGTCGAGGAGAAGGGAGTGCGGCTGCGGCAGCGGAAAGCGACGCTGAGGGGCCGCTGCTGGGACGATGCTCTCCGCTCTGGCGTGGACGGTTCCTTCTGTTTAAGCGCGTGTTGGCTACCTCCTACGTGTTGAAGTTTTATTTACCTTGCTCGTTATCGTTACAAGAACGTAGTCAAAGGGGGGGGGGGGAGGTCTTGGGGGTCCAGACCCCCCTATCAACTAAACGATAAAATTCTACTCAAACTTACGCTAAGGACAACACACACAACCATGGTCGATGGTAGACTCGAACCTCCGAAGGGACTAAATGAAATAAGACACTACCGTGTAGTGAAAAATGATATTGGCCGCGGTGGAGTAGCTGAGCGGTCTAAAGCACATCGCTGCAGAGCGCGCGGTTGCTCGCCGTGGAGGTTCGAGTCCTCCCTGGGGCATGGGTGTGTGTGTTTGTCCTTACGTTAGTTTACCAAGGTTTAAGTAGTTTGTAAGCTGCGGACTGATGATCACGCAGTTTGCTCCGATAGATTTACAAACATTTGAACATTTGATTTGATATTGTTATCAGTCAAACGTCGAAAAGGGACACGCACTATCGACAGTCAACAAAGCCATCTATAGTTTTTAATTGTCGATACATGGATAACAGCATCGGCTATTGACCAGTCCTCCTTTCGCCGTTGATCATTGTTGGCCTTAGTCCATTATTGCTATGTTAAGCACTACAGTGGAACGCTGCCGCTGCCGTTTATTTATTTTGTGCCGTTAAGATAAGTTTCCAATTATGAGCCGACCGCGGTGGCCGAGGGGACTGCGGCGCGCCAGTCACGGTCTGCACGGCCACTACGGTCGGGGGTTCGAATCCCCCCCTCGGGCATGGATATTTGTGCCGACCTTAGTGTTAGCTAGTTCATAAGTAGTTTGTAAGTTTAGGGACTGATGACCCCGTAGTTTAAGTCCCATAAGCTACACAAATATTTGAACATTTTCCAATTATGTGCCGGCCGCGGTGGCCGAGGGGACTGCGGCGCGCCAGTCACGGTCTGCACGGCCACTACGGTCAGTGGTTCGAATCACCCCTCGGGCATGGATATTTGTGCCGTCCTTAGTCTTAGCTAGTTCATAAGTAGTTTGTAACTTTAGGGACTGATGACCCAATTAAGAGGAAGTTCATAACAACAAAAAAGAGAAAAACTGACTTTCATTCGTCCACTAGCGTTATGGTAAGTTAAAATACGTGTGCTACTATAATAGCTTATTTATCAATTTACAGCAGTGGAATCGTTATTTGGAGTGACTATATTTCAGTATATCATACGGCACCTCACTCAGTATGTGTAATACTTTTTAAAGTTAGGTTTTAGAGTAATATTTTATCTAGATGATGAATACGTTGCAATGCCAACAAGAGTAAAAGAACCAATAATCTTGGAAATAAAATTAGACATTTACGATTCCTAAACGAATGTGCAACGTATTTATACCAATGCAAAAATTAATGCAAATTTTGCGAAACACCAAGCTACAGTCGTGGCTGACAGGCAGCGAGGTCGGTGACGTGCAAGCGTGTCGTTGCCAGTGTTCAAATACAAAGAAACACTTCTCATTCTCATAATCTGACTTCGTTTGGAATAACAACTGAAAGTTCTCCTGGCTTGTATTGAAACAATTTAAAAAAATGTATTCCTCAATTTCGTATATAAAATATTGCAGTTTTTATAAAAAGTTCTTACAAACGCAAACTATGAGCATAAAAAATATGTTAGCCTAAATTTGTTTTTAGAATAAATGAAAAACATGTGCCTTTGTAAATTTCTCTTTAACGATTCGGACCCCTCCCCCCCCCCCCCCCCCCTTTGACAATATCCTGGCTACGTCACTGATCGTTACCCGAAAAATGTCAGATACCTCGTCTTTGACACTTGCTTTCTTCTGAATCACTAGGTTATTAAGCCTAGTGACCGGTATTTATGTGGCGTTTTGCCCTTCTGCGATCTGGTTGCCGCCCCCGGGCGTAGTCGGGAATCAGAGTTTGGCCTTTTCACCTCTCCTCCTAGTTCCTGCCGGCGGTGAGTTGTAATTTTGCAATTTTCCTGTTGTAAGAGTACACCTGTCGCTGTATCTTACAGTTTGATTTAACGTAATGTATATATTGTCTTAAATTTGTTCATTGCACGTATTTTCATTTCTTGTATGCTAGATATATTTCTTATGTAACGTCATTTTCTATATTGAATCATTTAGTGTAAACATATACTGTATGTGTAAACCCGCATGAATGCACGGACATTCCTATGCTGTAAGTTGGTAATGCGCCAGAGAAAATGTTGAACCTGTTGTAAAGACTGTCTTTGGTACAGACATAGTAGCTGTGAGTGTCGTGCTGCTGAAGCAGTTGCGGAGCGGACTCGCCAAAGTAAACACATAAATATTTTGTTGATGGTGCAGAGGCACTGTAGGCAGTGTGGCGCGAGTTTAATGAAGTAGCAAAGTTGCAATGTATTGAAGGAACTGCGAAACAAGTTTATTTATACTCGAAAGTGATCAGTGCAATGTTTTTTCATGTGTGCAAGAAAAGTAATTGTTTGGTTATCAAGTCTATTGTCACCGAGACTGATTGTTGTTATAATTACGGATATTAGAAGGTGTATCGAGGTGATATCAATGCATGGAGATTTCAGCCAGACGAGCTAAACAAAGAGTTGTCGATAAAAATATTTTGAACCAGCAGTAAGAGTACCTATTGTAAACATATCTGTCTTGCATGGACTTCACGACGAAGACGAGGAAAACAGATGAGTACTTTTGTAACATTTTATTTTGTATGCATGTAATTATAGTGTCAACCCAATCAGAATTTTGGTTCAATTATACATGACTTATTTTGAAACCAGTCTTAATTTTGTAAGTAGTTGTAGTCACCCCATTATCACCATTATTAGATTATGTTGATTATGCAAGCCTGTACATTGACTAACAAGTTCAATCATTTTCAAAAGTAATTACGACTAGTTTTAAAGAAATTGCTAGACGAGTTAAAGAATTGCTAAACGTGTTACAACTACAGAGACTAGTAATTAAAGTGCAGTGCTGTTCTAAGTTTTGCAATCAATTATTATGCCAAAGCTTTTAACTTGTTAGAGAGATTGCACGTAAAGTAGAGTTGGTTTCATTTATATAGAAAGTAACCAGGCTAACAGCAGTCAAAGTATTATAGTTGATTACCAGACTTGACGAAATTAATTTTTATGAAATACGTTAAATGCCAAACTCTGCTCAGCCAGTTACACGCGTACGCTACCCAGGCCCTGGAATCAATTAAAAAAAAAAAAAATAGTTCACGTAAAGTTTTATAAGGAACTTGAATGCTTTAAACAATATTATCAAAATTATTGGGAACCTTGACTGTAGTATTCGTGAAGCTAATTGCACCACGGAGTTTCACCGTACTGAGCTATTATCATTGGAATCAGAGTCTATCAGCTATTACGATTTTGATTATAACACGAACACGCCATCACCACTACATGAATTCTGACACAATTATTAGTGAAGTTGTGCTGTTCGTGAGCCGTAAGAGGTGCTAGTTGGAGGCTGTAGTCAATGCTAAGTCAGATAGGGCCATGATTAATTAATTATTACAGTGACTGTTTCAAGTTAATTAATATTAATTTTTTATGTTTCTTTAATTTTAACTTTCACTGCGAAAGTGTTATTACTACAGCATATCATTACGCATTAAGATTTTTTGACATTTTTATTTTTGACGACCTCCAACAGGCAAAATCTTTTTACACTGTTAGCTGATTTCTCACAATTCGTCGTTGTTCCTGCGACGATCGGTTGTAATTTGCAGTTTTTGGTTGTGGTTGATCTTCCTTGCTGGGCTGGTATGTGGTAGATGTGTGGTTCCTTTACCTGGTCAAGGAAAGAAAAGGGCGAGATTTTGATTTGGAAACATTTCCATTCCCCCCTCCCCTTTTCTTGACATGTCAGCCCTGGCGGTTTGCCTCCACCCCTCCCCTTCGTCTGCCCCCCGCCCCCCAACGTGTTGGGGATTTTCTGTTTGCCATTATAGTGGCGGATTTGAACAAATGTTTAAAAAGATGTTAAAGAACTGAAATTAAGATTTACAAGGTATGACACCTTTAGAAATGTTATTTTATATTTTTAAATGAAAAAAAAATTGGGTCTTATGGGTTACATTTATTTACATTATTCAAGTCTTACTAACACGAATTATTTACAGACGAATGGAAAAAAACTTGTGGAATCCGACCTCGGCGAAGATCAGATTGCATTAAGGAGACATATAGGTACACGAGAAGCAATGTTCACATTACGACTTATCTTAGAAGATAGGCTAAGGAAAGGCAAACCTACATTTTCAGCATTTGTAGACTCGGAGAAAGCTTTTGACAATGTCGACTGGAATACAAGCTTTCAAATTCTGAAGGTAGCAGGGGTAAAATATTGGGAGCGAAGAGTTATATTCAACCTATGCAAAAACCAGACAGTAGTTATTAGAATCGAAGGGCAAGAAAGGGACGCAGAGGTTGGGAAGGGAGTACGACAGGGTTGTAGCCTTTCCCCGATGTTGTTAAATCTGTACATTGAGCAGGCAGTGAAGGAATAGAGGGAGAAATTTGGAGAGGGCATTAAAGTGCAGGGAGAAGAAATAAAAACATTGCGGTTTGCTGGTGACATAGTAATTCTGTCAGAGATCGCAAAAGATCGGGAAGAGCAATTGAATGAAATGGACAATGTCTTGAAAGGAAGATATAAGATGAACATTAACAAGAGGAAAATGAATGTAATGGAATGGAATGGAATGTCATAAAATCAGGCGATGTCGAAGGAATTAGATTAGGTAATGAGACAATAAAAGAAGTAGATGAATTTTGTTATTTGGGTAGCAAGATTACTTCTGATGGCCGAAGTAAAGAAGCTAAAAAAATGCGGAATGGCTATGGGAATAAAAGCGTTTCTAAAGAAGCGAAACTTGTTGACATCCAATATTAATTTAAATGTTAGGAAGTCCTTTCTGAAAGCGTTTGTCTGGAGTGTAACATTGTATGGGAGTGAAACGTGGACGATAAGGAGTTCAGATAAAAATACAATAGAAGCTTTTGAAATGTGGTGCTATAGACAAATGGTGAAAATTAGATTGGTAGATCACTTAACTAATGAGGAGGTGCCTAACCGAATCGGGTTGATAAGGAGTTTGTGGCATATCCTTACTAAGAGAAGGGATAGAATGGTTGGACACATTCTGAGACATCAAGAAATTGTCAACTTAGCATTAGAAGAAAGCATGTGGGGTAAAAATCGTAGAGGGAGATCGAAGGACGAATATAGTAAGCAGATTCAAAAGGATGTAGGTTGCCGAACGTATTCTCAGATGAAGTGACTTGCACAGAACAGGGTAGCGTGGAGAGCTGCATCAAGCCAGTCTACGGACTGAAGACAACAACAACAACAACAACAACATTCAAGTCTTAATTCTGCAAGTTGCTCTTTGCCATCCCATTATTCTTCAGGGTATTAAAAACTACATCTTTGTTCATCAGCCTGATATCTAAAGACTTTATTGTGTTTTTGTTTTTAAGCATGTAATCACTTTTCTTAATGCGGTTCAGGCTACACCACTGTTCATCAGACTGAAATTTAAAGTTTGATGAGTATGTTTTTAAGCTGGAATCATCATCGGCGCCGCGGTGGAGTAGCGGAGCGCTCTAAAGCGTCTCGCTGCGGAGCGCGCGGTTGCTCGCCGTGGAGGTTCGAGTCCTCCCTGGGGCATGGGTGTGTGTCTGTTTGTCCGTAGGTTAGTTTACCTAGGTTTAAGTAGTTTGTAACCTACGGTCTGATGACCACGCAGTTTGGTCCGATATAATTACAAACATTTGAACATTTCATCAGGCGCTTTTTTTTTTTTTTTTTTTTTTTTTTTTTTTTTTTTTTTTTTGTAAAAATTAATTATATTGTATAAATTCTTAAATCTGTTGTCTTAAACTGTCAAAACAACACCTCTGTTCATCAGTTTGAAATCCAAAGACTTTACTGTATTTTTTAATAAGCAGTTATTAAGGGGATTACTTATAAAAGGCATTTATGTTAAGCAAGTTTTTAATTCTTCAACTGTTAAAAGCTACACCCCCAACTTCTGTGTTCATCAGCCCGAAGTTTGAGACTTTACTAACTGTGTTTTAACAGGTAAACATCGGGAGATTTCCCATATAATTAGCTACTTTAATTAAGTCTTTAATTCTGTTAAGTGCTTCATCAATAAAAGGCATTATATTGCATTTGACCAGTGAAAGCATTTATCAGTAACACCCTTCTGTTATTAACACCTTTATTAAACTTGGTTGGTGAAATAAGATTAAGCTTGTTTCGGAATTCCGGGCACCGATGAACGTCTGTGAAGAACTTTCCGAGTTTTTACATTTATACTTGTAGTTACATACAAAGAAAGTAGATGTTCCTAATCACCAATCTCCGATAGCAATTTAACATTTTACACAACGTTGCATTATTAGAAGTTCATGCTCCTATGTACCAATTGTTAATACATGTATTATAAAAATTACATACATTTCCAAATGTGGAACAATCTTACAAAATACTCCTGTAGTACAATGCAACTTCGTGTCAAAATGTCAAATCAGTCTGTCAAGAACATTCGGAGATTAACGGTTTCGCACAAACGAACATTTACACTTTTATTAAAATAGGTATGTCGAAACTCTTTGAATAATCCAGGAATGATTCCATTCCAACAGATATAATGCAGTGTCAATGGATAGCGGCATTTCCAAGACGATACTGTTGTCAATGTTACCTATCTAATTTTATAATGATTTTTATTCGCAATGACTGATTTACAACGGTATCCAACTAACGTACTATGATATTCCACTTAAATTTTTTGTGACTTTCTAAAAACACAGAAGTGCGGTATATACATTACAAATGAATCGTTTCCTCGTCACTATGCCTCGCTACCAACAATTCAGCAGTCACCTAAGAAAGAAAATACCAACGGACACAATATCGGACCAAGACTGTGACGTGATTAAAGATTTATAGAAAAAGGATACAGCATGTCAATTTGCGTTATAAAACCATACTTATACCTTATCATTATAGGAGAGCTAATGAAAGAAAATGAGAATTACCTCAAATTTTCACTTAATCTGAAACACACCGAACTGGTAGATACCAACTGCACACTTCAAACACCAGTTACATATACTAATAAATAATTTCTTTCAACAGACTTTAGTTAAAGTTTGAGCACTGCAACTGTCTTGTAAGCATGTAGGTATTTTTCTGATGTCCTTAAGACATGTCCTATGGTTCTGGCTGTACTCGTTTTCCATATGATCCTTTCTTCGCCGATTCTCCTTATAAGTCCACATAAGTTTCTACATTATTAACTAACACACAGGCTCTAATGCTTGAGTTCTCTACCGATCCTTTTTTTCCACCGTCTGTAATTCACTACCGTATAATGATGATGTTCAAAATTATTTTCTCATAAACTTCTTCCTCAAATTAACGCCACCATTTAATACCAGTAGACGTATTTATACTACGAATGCTCACTTTACCTCTGTTAGTCTACTTTCCATGATCGTGTAGTCACTGGTTTCGCAATTATGTAATCCACAAGATAGCTGTATCAAAACGAAGTACGTGTCAAAATGTTCAAATGTTTATTAAGCTGCGGGGTCATCAGTCCCTAAACTTACAAACTAACTTATACTAAAGACAGTACAAAGATACATGCCCGAGGGGGGATTCGAACCCCGAACGGGGAACGACTTCGCGTATAGTAGCATAGCGCCTCAATGCTCTCGGCCGCTCCGCCACGGCCAAAGTAAGTCTGTTAGGTCGCAATGAGCTTTGTAATGTTGGTTTGTTTATAACAGAAATTATAGAGGGCACTGCTTAACAAATCAGTGCCTTCAACTTGCATGCCAAATAGCGTTAAAATGATTGTGTATTTACTTACTTTCAATTGGAAAGAAGACGTAGATAATGTCGTGGGAAAGGCGAACCGGAGACTGCGTTTTATTGGCAGAACCCTTAAAACATGCAACAGAACAAGAGAAACTGCATGCACTACGCTTGTCCGTTCATTTTTGGAGTATTGCTGCCCAGTGTGGGATCCTTATCAGGTGGGTTTGACGGAGGACATCGAAAGAGTCCAAAGAAGGGCAGCTCGTTTCGTATTGTCACGATACAGGGGAGACAGCGTTACGGAAATGATACAGGATCTGTGATGGGAATCATTACAACAACGGCGCTTATCGCTGAGGCGTGGGTTACTTGCGAAACTCCAATCGCCAACATTCTCCTCCGAATGCGAAAATGTATTGTTGACTCCGACTTACATAGGTACAAATGATCATCAGAATAAAATACGAGAAATCAGAGCTCGAACAGAGAGATTCAGGTGTTCTTTCTTCCCGCGCGCTATTCGAGAATGGAATGGGAGATAAATATTGTAACGGTGGTTCGATGAACCCTCTGCCAGGCACTTAAATGTGATTTACAGAGTATCCCATGTAGATGTAGATCATGAACTTGATTTGTTTTGTTTCCATATAATATGGGATATAACAGATTATGTTACCTCAACGATAGAGTGCTCCACCTATGTAGAGGCTGCTAAGAGATTACTCAGTCGTATATCTGCACTCTGGAAAACACCATTGTGAAATATCGTGTAGCTATGCCTTGCGGCTTGATATGTAAAACCTGAAATGTTTCAATTCGATTGTGCATGGTATGAAAAGCAGACGTGAATCAGTGTTGTATTTTTGCCTGTTTCTATTTCGATTGTGGTTTTAGTTTCAGTTGCACTGATGATGACTATTCCAAGTCGAAATCGCGATTTGCAATAACAAATAAACTTTAAGACCAATGCTGAAATTTCTTTTGATAAAAAAACATATTCTTACGACCTACTTGATTATGGCCTAACATACCTTTGAATTACGCTACATGCTTATGGCGTACAGTTTGTAAAATTCGATAGGTCCCGTTCCAGAAATGAGGGAATGGTAACCTCAATTTGCAGAGGAAACATCTGGTGACAATAATTGCATTCGGTTCATTACCGGTACGTAGCTGCTGCTCTGATTCCCACATCCCAACGAGGGAGGACAGTGCTCTGGTGTTGCGAGGTGGCTGGTATTTTTAATTACAGCCTGACGACAGCAGCGCAGCCGTGGCGATGTGTCTGTCGCAGTTCCGATGAAATGGACGCCGTTACAGGCACTTCATTCACTGCGCGCTATTGACTGTCCAGTAAGCTGGACTGCTGCAGCTTCTGACTCTCGCGGAATGCGGCCACAGTTAATATGAGACCTGATTTCCGGTACAATGGCGGCAACTGCAGTAAAGGTTGTATTTTGTGACGTAAAAAGTTACTACGCAATATTTGAAGTCCATCGTATGACCACAGGTCTACTTTAAAAAGCACAGTGGAAATGTATCGCAAACTGACCGGATGTTTGTGTACTGAATTTTATTTAGTATTTTTCCAGTCACTTCATACAACTCAGAAATACCACAACATTCCTCTGCGACAAAAAATACTCTTTTAGTACAGTATTTTCGGTTGTACTAATCAGTGCATTCACAGGAACACGTGAAGCATAAAAATTTACATTTTGAATGCTTTTCAGTAATCCAATAACTTCCAAAGTTCTATCCTCCACGTAGTCTCGTTTACAGGCGTTAGTGCGCAGTAATGCCGGGGAATCTATTTATTCCATTCTATGTTATCCTTTCAAACCTCTATCGCCCATTCTGTCAAAATCAAATGTTCAACTGCTTGTAGCCGGCCGCGGTGGCCGAGGGGACTGAGGCGCTCCAGTCACGGTCTGCACGGCCATTACTGTCGGGGGTTCGAATCCCCCCACGGGCATGGATATTTGTGCCGTCCTCAGTCTTAGCTAGTTGATAAGTAGTTTGTAAGCTTAGGGACTGATGACCCCGTAGTTAAGTCCTACAAACATTTGATTTGAACTGCTTGTAAACCTATTGGACGAAGCTGCTATGGTCATCAGTCCATACATTTATACACACACATGCTTATTTCCGAGAGAGGATACGAATCTCCGGCGGGAACGACCGCCCAGTCCGCAACATGACGCCTTAGACCACGCTACCATTAAGCTCTTACAATGTCTGAACATTTTTGACTGAGTTTGCTCTTGTATATTTCCGTAATGTCTACTGAGGTTCCTAAAATATCCAGTTTATCTGATTATGGTTCTCGCCGAAACGCGTAAATTGAAAGAAAATACGCATTTTACAGTGAGTTAATGACTTTTCAGATATAAGTTCTGCTTCGGATGAAAACCACGGAGCTGTTCCTCAGGCAGTGTCATGCAACTATTTGGATGAAGAACCAAGCAGTGGTGGTGGTGAAGAAGAAGAAGCTGATAATGATGATCTAGATAATATCTCAAGGCAAATAAGCATCTACATCTACATACATAAATTGCAAATCACATTTATGTGTCTGGCAGAGGATTCAGTAACCACTTTCATAACCTTCCTCTACCGTTCCATTCTCTAACAGCGCGCGCAAACAAAGAACACATAAATCGTTCCGTTTTCGATCTGATTTCTCTTATTTTATTGGGATGGTCATGTCTCCCTATGTAGGTGGGTGCTAACATAATGTATTCACATTCATAAGTAAAAGTCGGTGATTGAGACTTCGCAAATAGATCTCACCGCAACGAATAACGTCTTTCTTTTAATGATTTCTACCTCAAATCGTGCAACATTTGCGTGACGCTTCCCCCCTGTAACGTGATAAAACAAAACGAGCTGCCCTTCTCTGAACCTTCTCAATGTCTTCTGTTAGTCCCACGTGGTGAGGTTCCCACACTAGGCAACAGTACTCCAGGAGAGGAGAGCACATGTGTCATGTAGGCAGTCTCTTTGGTGGAGCTGGTGCATCTTCGAAGCGAATCGTAACCTTTGGTTCGCCTTCCCCACAATATTTTCTATGTGTTCTCTCCAGTCTACGTTGTTCGTAATTGTAGCTCCTAGGTATTTGGTAGAAATTACGAACTTATGGTTTGACTGATGTATCGTGTAATTGAAGTTCAGCGGATATCTTTTAGTGATCATGTTTATTACTTCACACTTTTCATTATTTAGTGTTAATTGCCCATTTTTTTGCACCATGTAGAAATTTAGTCTAAATCGCTTTGCAGTTGCTTTTCATTCTTTGTTGACTTCACTAACCGATAAACGACAGCATCATCCACGAACAGTCTAAGGGAACTATTCAGATTGTCTCCTAAACCGTTTATAAACACAAGGAAGGTTGGAGGACATGGAAGAGAAGGGAAGATAGTAGGTGAATATGGTCTGGGCAAAAGGAATGAAAGAGGAAACCGCCTGGTAGAATTTTGCACGGAACATAATTTAGTTATAACAAACACCTGGTTCAAGAATCACGAAAGAAGTTTGTATACGTGGAAGAGACCAGGAGACACCGGGAGATACCACATAGATTTTATAATGGTAAGACATAGATTTCGGAATCGGGTTTTAAACTGTAAGACATACCCAGGGGAGATATAAACTCTGACCATAACTTATTGGTCATGGATTGTAGGCTAAAATTGAAAAAAAAGAAAAAAAAAAAAAACTGCAGAAAGGTAGGAAAATAAGGAAATGGGACCTGGATAAACTGAAGTTCTTGAGAATTTGATAGGCAGCTTTAGGCGACAAATGCGGAGACAGGGGAAAATAAAACAGTAGAAGAGGAATGGGTAGCATTGAGAGATGAAATAGTGAAGGCAGCAGAGGACAAAATAGGTAGGAAGGCAAGACCATCAAAAATTGACTTGTTCCATGACCATGGAGTCTTACTCCTGAAGTGGGTCCTATGGAACAGAATAAATAAATAAATAATAAATAACTCCATGGATGTCACAGGACAGACTAAATTTAATCGATGAAAATATACAAAAATGCAGTAAATTGAAACAGGCAAAATGGAGTAGAGACGACTAAGAAATGAGATTGACAGGGAGTGCAAAATGGCTAAGCAGGAATGGCTAGAAGGCAAATGCAAGGATGTCGAAGAATGTATAAATGAAGTAAAAACAGATACAGCCTACAGGAAAATAAAAGAGATATTTGGAGATCAGAAAAATAGCTCTATGAATATCAAGAACACAGATGGAAAACCAGTTCTCAGCAAAGGAGGGAAAGCTGAAAGGTGGAAAGAGTATACAGTGAGGCTCTAAAAAGGAAATGAAGTTAGATGCAATATTGTAGGAAGGGGAAAGAAGTAGATGAGAATGAAATAGGAGGAACTATACTGAGAGATGAATTTGACAGAGTGCTGAAAGACCTAAGTCGAAACAAGCCCCTGGAGTAGATGACATTCCCTCAGAGCTACTGCAAATCTCTGGGAGAACCAGCCATGACAAAACTGTTTCTACTGGTGTGTTCGCGTAAGATGCATGAGACAGGCGCAGTACCCCCAGACTTAAAGAAAAATGTTATAATCCCCATTCCAAAGAAAGCAGGCGCAGACAGGTGTGAAAACTACAGAACCATGATGATCATGGTTGCAAAATATTAACACGAATTGTTTACAGAAGGATGGATAAGCTGGTAGAAGCCGACCTCGGGGCAGATCAGTTGGGGTTCAGGAGAAATGTAGGAACACGGGAGGCAATATTCACTTTACGGCTTATCCAAGAAGATAGATTAAGAAAAGGCAAACCTACATATGTAGCTTTTGTAGATTTGGAGAAGACTTTTGACAATGTTGATTGGAATAAACTCTTTCACGTTCTGAAGGAAGCAGGAGTAAAATATAGTGAGCGTAAGGTTATTTACAACTCGTACAAAAACCAGACTTCGGTTGTCAGAGTTAAGGGCATCAAAGGTTTGCAGTGGTAGGGAAGGGAGTAAGACAGGGTTGTAGCCTTTCTCCAATGTTATGCAATTTGTACATTGAGCAAGCTATCAAGGAAAGCAAGGAGAAATTTGGAGAAGGAATTAATGTTCAGGGTGAAGAATTAAAAACATTGCGTTTTGACGACGACATAGTCATTCTGTCAGAGACAGCAAAGGAATTGGAAGAGCAGCTGAACGGAATGGACAGTGTACTGAAAGGTGCATACAAGATGAAGATTAACAAGATCAAAACTAGGGTAATGGAGTGCAGTCTAAGAAAATCGGGTGATGCTGAAGAAATTAGATTAGGTAACAAAAAAATAAAGGAGGTACATGAGTTTTGTTACTTGGGCAGTAAAATAATAAATGGCGGTCGCAGTACAGAGGATATAAATGCAGAATGGCAATAGGTAGAAAAGCGTTCTTGAAAAAGAAAATTTTGTTAACATCGAATATTGATTTAAGCCTAAGAAAGTCATTTCTGAAGGCATTTGTGTGGAGTGTTGCCTTGTGTAGGAGTGAAACAAGGACGATAAACACTGCGGACAGGAAGAGGATAGAGGCTTTGGAAATGTAGTGATACAGAAGAATACTGAAGATTAGGTGGGTGGATCGCGTAACTCATGAGGAGGTACTGAACAGAATTGGGAAGAAAAGCAATTTCTGGCATACCTTGACTGAAAGAAGGGATCGATTGGTAGGAAACATTCTTAGACATCAATGAATTGTGAATTTAGCTTCGGAGGGAAGTGTGTAGGGTAAAAACCGCAGGGGAAGACCAAGAGGTGGATACAGTAAGCAGATTCAGACAGATGTATGTTGCCGTTCTTATGTAGAGTTGAAGAGGCTTCTCAGGATTGGGTATTGTGGAGAGCTGCATCAAACCAGTCTCCGGACTGAAGACCACAAAACAACAAATATGTATTTGTTTTTTTAAATGTAAACATCATTTGTTGGGAGGTGGTCAAAACATTTAATTCTGTGATATTCAGATCTATAATATTTTGGAAGGGAAATTGTATTTTAAAGATGAGGCATTAGTATGCACGGAAAGGTAAAATTTTGGGAGCAGGTAGAGCATGCTTTCGAACGCTTGGTAGGCGTCGTGGTGAGAGGTTGTGACTGGGCGGTTTGAAGCCGCGTTACGAACTTGTGATTTGAAGAGATAGGCATGTGTGGACTCAGAAAATTTACGGGACTCCGACTACAGAACTTAGTCTCTGGTTGAGAACTGGTAAAATGTGATTATTAACCTGTCATGTATTCGTGTGATGATTAACTGTGTTTTATAACAAATACTGTTATTAATCTCGGATTAATTTGAAACTGCAATGTTCAATGGACTTCATTTATTTACGAACGATAATTTGGGACATATTGTGGCTCTTATGAACAATAGTTGGAGAAATATTCAGTTATTTGCCGATGTATGAAGTACGAGCACCTCCGCATTTTCATGTCCAAGAGAGTAATAAACTGAGTTTATATAAAAATTACTTCGTGAGTAAATCTCTTCTAAACATTATCCTAGAATCCATTTTGTAGGTTATTCAGAGCTTTAATTTGTCTTTATTTAAATATATTTTTCGCGTCACCATCCGCAGATTCATACACTGGCTTAACTACAGATTAACTATTTATCCTATTTAAACAGTTTGGGTAGCTTTTTAGGATATAGAAGCTTACATGCATAACTCACCCCTATGAACAAAGAAAACGAGCCATAAACCTTTTACTACCTTGAGTTACGTATTGCACACTTCTTATTGGTGAGTACCAATAGGAAGGTCGCAGTGTTACAGAAGAATGCAGACGATTGGGTGGATGACGTAACTAATGAGAAGGTACCGAAGAGAATTGTGTAGAAAAGGACTTTCTGGCAAAACTTGCTGAAAGAAGGCATCGATTGGTACGATAAATTCTTAGACATCAAGGGATCGTTACTTCAGCATTGGAGGGTAGCGTGTGGATTAAAAATCGCAGAGGGAGATCAAGATACGAACCAAGATACTAATACAGTAAGCAGATTCTGATGGATGTGGGTGAACAGATGAAGAGCCTTGCTCAGAATAGAGTAGGGTGGAGAGGTGCATCAAACCAGTCTCCTAACTGGAGACCACCACAACAAGAAGTAAATAACATGACTGAGATAGAAAAAGTTTTGACGCGCTGTTTTAAGGACAACGACGGATAACCAGGATGACGGAAGCGAGCACGTCCGTTTCACAAAAAGCTCTAATAGTTGGAATTGCTATTAAGTGCTCAACAATAATTTCCAAATCGCACGACGTAAATTGAGAACCACTAAGTAGACGTTTAAAATGAACTGGACAAGCCCTCTCGTTTTCTATGCATAAGACTTGGAATACCGGAAACTGAACCAGTTCTACTACAGGCTCTAACACCTTCTGAATAATCAAATCAAATGTTCAAATGTTTGTAAATCTATCGGTCTCAGCGGCGTGGTTATCAGTCCGTAGCTTACAAGCTAAGGTAAACTAACCTAAGGACAACACAAACACCCATGCCCGAGGGGGGATTAGAACCACCGACGGCGAACGGCCGTGCGCACCGCAGCACGGCGCCCTAGTACGCACGGCTAATCCGCCGCGGCTCTGAATAATCCAAAGTTCTAGTGCCAGTTGGTGACCGCAAGTGACCGGAATGTTCTCCAAACCCCCAACATTACACTCCACGTAATCCAGTCTGGCTACAATTTCAAGAGTATCCCTGTACTGGGGGTGTTAACGCCGATGGCGCTACGGCGATCCCAACTTGACGCCGCGAAAGCAAACTTGCTTGCAACCCTAATAATACAGTCTGCGCATACTGCACATGCTCACCCCTCGGTCCCCAGTATTGCCGTGCTGATATCGGTCTCCCCAAAATCGGTTCCATCCGCTGAGGGAAAATTTCTGCATAGTACCACTCCGGCCGGAGATTGTATCAGCCAGTGGGATATATCGAATGCCGCGGCAAGGCATAGGCATATTTCTCCTGAAGGTAAAATAAATAAATAATCGCGTGTCAGAATAACAGCATAGACTCTGTACTTAGAAAGTTACAGCAGCAAAGATTTAATTACGATCCAGACTTTATCATCAAAACTAGAGACCCCCCCCCCTCAGTAAACTGCCTGTACAGTAACATTCAGAAGTCAATCATATGAAAATGAGGAACTCAACAACATTGTATACAATAGGTGAAAAATCAGGTAATGGAATTTATCAGGTGAAGTCATAGCCGCGAACTTAAAAAGTATTAGAAACAAAGTTCCCGAATTTGCCGCACTGCATGGAAATTATTGTGCTCAGATAGTTTTAGGCACCGAAAGCTGGCAAATTTTTTTTTTTTTTTTTTTTTTTTTTTTTAAATTTTTGCCGGTGGGCGGGATTGAACCGGCGACCTTCTTCTTTTTTTTTTTTTTTTTTTTTTTTTGGTGAAAATAATCGTTGTTGCTCCATTTCGCAGTTCCCAAAGATTAAGACAACACAGTGGAGGCCGTCATCTTCTTGACGTAAATTTGAGCCCAGTTATATCCACAACACAATAAAAACCTTATGATTAAAATGAAAAGGCTTCTTAGTTTCCTCAATAAATAAAAAAAACTAAATTAGTCTTCCGAACGAAGAAGTGATCATGGAAATTAAATACAAGTTCCGAACACTTAAGTGTGTAGAAAGGCACTTCCTGAAACACGACGCACACTTCCATGCCAAAATAAATTATCACACGAAATAAGAAGAAATTAAAATTGAAAAACTGTGAAAAGAAGTAGACCTTCCAAATCAATAAAACAGTATAACAGAAGCTTCCATTTACGATATAGTAGAACGTTACAATTTCACTTTTGCAGTAGGTGCACACAAAACACGAAACTGCTATCTATGCAAGGTCACCATAACTTTTTGATATGCATGATCAAGTGCAACCTGTAAAAATTTAGCATACCTATCAGCATAACCAGCTCGTTCCTTTTCCTTGCACAGTCCGTCCCAGAGAAAAGCCAAATAATCCAAGTGCCCGGTCGTCATAAGGGAAAAGAGACAGTGAACCGTGTGTCCTAGCAACCAGAGTGTTGCATTCTTCTTCGTCTGAGGATAGGGGTTTCGTTGGGGTAGAGTTGCATCCTCTATTGTCACACTTTCCAAGGGGAGGCGGTTGATGAGGCGAACCATGTCCCTGGCGGTATTCCACACCTCGATGAACTTGGGACACACGAAACGGTGAGCTATCGTGTCCTCCGCACCGCAGATCTCACACTCGCCGGTGCGATGGTGGCGGATGGCGTGCAGTTTGGAGTTAGTGACCACGGTGCGATTAACCACCTTGTACCACGTGGCGCGCACTGTGGCAGGGAGGGCGGTGGCGGAGATGTTCTTCCAGACGGCTCTCCAGTCTACGTCTGGCAGGCGCGCTTCCCACCTGTTCCTGCCGGGAGTCCCTCGAAGTTCTTCCACTAGCTTGCGGACGTCGTTTGCTCACCGGGTGGGATGCGAGATGTAGCTATTGTGAAGGAAGAAGAGGCGGACGTACCGGAGAGGAGGAGGGATGCCGGCGAGCGACACGGGGGCGACGAGCGAGGGCGGCCGATACCTACTGAAGAGCGCGGCGGTGGGGCCGGCGGGCGACGCGCGGGCCACGGCGCGGGTCCTCTTCACGAAGAGCGCGGCGCACTTGCAGCGGAAGTCGGCCAGCCCGAGGCCGCCCTCCGCCGGGGGCAGGGTGCAGGTGGCCAGGGAGACCTTGAAGAACTCGCCCCTCCACAACATCCAGTACACGGCACGTTGGATGGCTCGTTCCAGCTCTGTCGGTACCGGCAGGATCTGCGCCAGGTACCACGCCCTGGCGAGGATGTTGGAATTGATGACTGCCACCCTGTCTGGGAGTGCCAGGTTTCTTGCGGCGTGGATTTTACTGACGGCACGGATCTTATACAACGTACTCCGCCAGTTGAGGGCACCCATACGCTGGGGAGAGGCCGTCATAATGACTCCCAACACCTTGTGTTGCAAGCAGATGGAATAACAGTCCCGATGTTCGTTCTGGAAGTGACGCGTCAGTGGCAGGAGGACCGTCTTTTTTGGACTGACTACTGCTCCGGTGGCCCTTTCGTAGTGTTGGAGGACGGTTCGTAGCCTGTCGATGTCTTCTGGACGCTCGATGAATACCCCGAGGTCGTCGGCGTAAGCTCGACACACCAATCGACCATTGCCGATGCCGATACCACTACATTCCTCCGAGATGTAGCGGAGGAGCGGGTCGAGGGCGATGGCATACAGACCCATAGACAAAGGGCAGCCTTGGCGCACCGACCGGCTGATGGAGATCCGTTCCGTCCGTGACCCATTAACGCTGACGCTCGACGTGCCCGTGCCTAGCATATTACGAACGATGGCGGAAAACTTCGTCCCAAATCCCATTCTGGCCATAACCTTCATCAGGTACGTGTGGCTGATTCGGTCGAAGGCGTTTTTGAAATCAACAAGTAAGATGGCTGCACTGTTCATTCGATCGCCTTTGACTGAGCCTATACAGTCCCTATAGGCTAGGACAGCATCGAATATATTTCTGTCAGGGACTGCACACGACTGATATTCGCTAATCACCTTCGACAACATGGGTTTAAGACGGCCAGCTACGCATCGAGCTACAATCTTATAGTCCGTGTTCAGCAGTGTAATGGGTCGCACAGTGTCATTACTCGGTATGGCATTGGATTTTGGTACTAGTATGATGTTTCCTTCAGTAAAGTCCGGCGGTATAGTGACCCCATTCTGAATTTCTGTAACGATGGTCTTTAGAACGTCACCAACAAGATAGAAATATTTGTGATAAAATTCGGCAGGGATACCGTCGATACCTGGGGATTTCCCTTTAGGGCTGCGTTTGACAGCGTCTTCCAATTCGTCGAGCGTGAAAGGTTCATTGATGTGTGCTCGGTCAGACCTCGTTAGAACGTGCGGAACTTTCTGGATGAGCGTGCGTAAGGATCCAGCGTCGACATCGGTGTCTGTGAACAGCTGTTGGAAGTAGCAGCGTACGTCTTGCTTGATAACTCCGACATCCGTTGTCCGTTGCCCGTTGCGAGTGACCCACGAGTCGATGTGGAGCCTCTCCCGCCTCTTCCGTTCCCTGTTGAGGTGGTACAGAGACAGAGGTTCGCCCCTAACGACCCCGACGGGCTGGCTGCGAACGACCAGTCCGTCACTGCGGCGCCGCAGGTCGGCCAGGAAGCGCGCCTTGTAGCGCTTCAAGTCGGGCAGCAGGTCGGGGCGGTCCGCGACGCGCCTCGCGAGGTCCTGCAAGCACTGCTGGTAGAAGCTGGAGGTCGCCCTGCGCCAGTGCGCCGCCTCGCGGCTGTACTCCTTCAGGAAGGACCGGAGGGCGGGCTTCGCCGTCGCCACCCACCACTCGATCGTGCTGCCGGCGTCGCTCCTGTCCCGCAGTAGCTGGCGCCAGACGGTGGTGAGCTTCGCTGTCAAGCTGGCATCGTCGAGAAGGCTGCAGTTGAACTTCCACAGGTTCCGGCGACGCGGGGTGGGAAGTGTGGGCAGCGCGACGCGTAGGATGTAACTGCAGTGGTCGGAGAACGCGACTGGTTGGACGACGGTCGCCGCGACGTGGCCCGCGAGGTCGGCCGACACGTAGATCCGGTCGAGGCGGCTGTGGCCCGTCGGGTAGAAGTACGTGTACTCCGTCCTGAGCGGGTTCAGCACGCGCCACGAGTCCTTCAGGCGGTAGCTGTCGACCAGGAGGCGCAACTCCTGGCTTCTGTTCGGTCGGGGAACCTGATCGACGTCGGCGAGGACGGCGTTGAAGTCGCCTCCCATAACCAGTTGGTCGGTATTGCGTCGCAGGAGTTGGCATACCTCTTCTCCGTAAAACCGGCGTCTCGCAGATTTATCGGAGCAGGGGGAATACACGTTCAGAAACAGAATACCGTTAATAGTACAAGCTATTGCGTGACCGTGTGGTAAATACTCGATATCCTGTGCCATTAGGTCGGGACAAAGTAAAATAGCAGTTCCGGTTTTACGTTCAGGGGGCACATTATCAATAATCGTAAACTTGCTTATACAACTCAATGCCTCACGCGTCACTTCCTGAAGAAAAGCGACGTGACATTTGTGAAACAACAGAAAGTCTTCAAGTGCCAGTGCTTTATATGGGTTTGTCATCTTGTTAACATTAACTGTTATAACGTTACAAAGTCTGGTGTTAAAAGTCATAACAAAAAAAGACAAACATAGTACTACAAATTGTCCAGTCTAAAAACAGACAAAAATGCTGCTTGAAAGCGTTAAAAATCCATCATACCAGTACCCAGATTGTGCACGAAATGAAACAGCAGCATAGTCAGTACTGGACAGACACGAACACCACGCACATCCACCGGCATTATAGAAGACACGGAATAAAATGTCACCTGACACACAAGGAAAGACCCCAACGAGGTATGTTTGTTCGAAAAAGGTTTTCAGTCTACGAGTTCCCACCGACACACACATCCATAAGCGTAAAACTCAGCAATTGGAAGCATCCAAAGCAGAATGCACGAACCCGTATCCAGTGTAAAGCATAACACTCCGGAAACACATGAATAACGTGTGAAAAGTGTCGTAAGATGATGGCACGACGCACTGTCACGGTCACTGTCTAGACGCGCCAGTAGTGTCGGGCGCGCCCCCTGGTGTCGCCCCGTGTCCGTCGCTACTGGTTGGGCGCGGGCGGCGGCCGCTCCTTTCCGGAGTCCTGCGCCGCTTCCGCCATCGGCACATCTGCACGAGGGTTCGGGTCGGAGTCGAGTCCAGACGTCCGCACTCGTCGTCCCGGACTTTCCTTCAGTTTCCTCTTCCCAGACAACTGCGAAGATGTAGGGTCCTGGTGGGGCGAAGCGTCCATCTTCACGTCGGGCTGCGAGGTCGACTTTTCCAGGAAGTCCTTCAGCTGCCGCACGGTCTGCTCGAGCTTACCGGCCGAGGGGCCGGCCCGGTGGTCGAGTTGGCTGTGCGCGTCGCCGGGCCGCCGTCGCCGTGATGGGTTCGAGTCCCACGCGGCGTCCCTCGTGGAGTACGACGCGGTCTTGTGCCGGGACTTGTTCCTGCTGCTGCTGCTGCGCGACTTGTACCGCCTTCCGGGGGAGGGGCTGCGACACATCAACTCGGCACGGCGTACCTCCGGGGAGCGGGAGGCGCTGCTGCTGCGGGAGCGGTGGCGCTGCGCGCTGCGGTCGCGCCGCGGCTTCGGTTCCTCCTGGACGACGGGGGCGGCGCCGTCCTGAGGCGCCTGCTCCACCGGAGTGTCGGCGGCGGGTAACCGGGCCGTCGGCTCTTCAATCGAAACTGCGGGGGCGGCCGGTTGTCCGCCCTCGGGGTCGGACGGTCTCTCCTCCACACACTCGGAGGCAGTCGACACTGAGGGGACGGCGACGTCTGCCGCACGATGCTCAGATCCCGACTCGGCGGCAGACACCTCGGGAACGACGGATTCCTTGGCGGGTTCGAGTCCTGTGCTCGCGTCGGCTTCCTGCAGGGGACGCTCGGACGCTGCGTTCCGTTCGGCGTCGACTTCGTCCGCCCACGAAAGGTGCTGTGCTGCGCTGATCTCTTCCGCGTCCATCGGCGCCTCTTGCGTTGCGGGAACGTCGTCCGCTGCGCGTCGTGCGGGGGAGGGTGCGACGCCGAGGGCGACCGACGCGTACGTCGCGCCGCCATCGCCGGCCGGCAGCTGCACAGGGCCCTGCCTGCGAGGACACTTGTTCCGCACGTGGCCGACGGCGTGGCAGAACGAACACGTCTGCGGTTGGCCGCTGTATGTGATGAACGCGCGGTTGCCGCCCATCATGAGGAACGATGGGATGTGTTGTCGTACCACCATCCGGACGCTGCGGATGCCGTTGTCTACTTGATATATATAGGCCGTAGACCATTTTTCCTTGGTCACGGAGTACACGGTTCCGAACGGCGCTAAACTGCGAGAGATGGTTTGATTCCTCGTCTCGAACGGCAAGTTGAAAACTCTGACAGTTCTAAGTCCGAACCCTGCATGGGAAAGCTGAACGCTACTCACAGTACCGTCGAGATATTTGAAGGAACGAGTACCACCGTTTGCATTCACCAGTTCGTCACACATTTCGGAGGTCGGTAATTTCAGAAATAACGCGTTTAGAAAAACGTCTAGTTGCAAGCCGAGAAGGTCCGTTTCCGAAATTTTTAGTTCTTCCGATATCCACCGATGAATTTCGTACGCGGAGGGGCGGGGAACAGAACGATCGAACGTACATTGAATATTGTTCTGTCTGTCTTCGGAATCCATTACTTACAAACAGGTGTTAAACACCAAACAACGAAACACACCGCGAAGACCGCCGCCGACCGCCTCGAAGCACACTTGTTTGCACTGCCCGGAGAGCGACGTGCTCAGGCGGGCAGCCAGACAAGGACTCAACATACACGCAGCACTGACTGCCTCTCAGGCAGAGTGCTCTGCTATTTATACACAGACAGAATTTACCAGAAATTAGAATAACAGTTAACGTAAGAAACAAGTAGAATTTACAAGTGAACATACGAAAGATGTAGAATCTTCTGGAATTGTAAATTACGAAGAAATAAATTTTCGCCGGTGGGCGGGATTGAACCGGCGACCTTCTGCTCCGCAGTCCGTGACGCTATCCCCTGCGCCACGCCGGCAGTTGTTGTTCCTGGTCTCTCGCGGCAATATTTAGCGATGTGTGGAATGTATATCGGAAAGATAGATCGGATACAACTGAAGGAGAAGTGTTCATCGCCGTGGACAAAGATATTGTTTCTACTGAGATCGAGGTTGAAAGTAACTGTGAAGTTATCTGGACACGTATAACAGGTCTAAAAGAAGTAAAGTTAATAGTTGGGTGTTTTTGCTGCGCACCCCCCCTCCCCAGTGCCACTGTAGCAGTTTTAGAGCCATTCAAAGAAAGTCTACACCATGTAGTGTGTAGGTATCCGGCCCATGTAATATTAGTCGGGCGAGTCTTCAACCTTAAGAGTATAGATTGGGACCTCGCTAGTTACATTTCAGGCGGTACAGACAAGCAGTCTTGCGAGCTACTTTTGGACACATTCTCCGAAAACTGTATTGAGCAGTTAAACCGGCAACCCACGCGCAATGGAAATATTTTAAACCTTAAAGCCACGAACGGGCCTGATCTTAATAACAATGTCTGTGTAGAGGCAGGAATTAGTGATCATGATATCGTCATAGCGTCGATGGTGACCAAAGTTCAAAACCAATCAAGAAGGCTAGGATCGTTTTTTTTTTTTTTTTTTTTTTTTTTTTTTTTTTTTTTTTTTTTTTTTTTTTTTGTTTGGGACCCGCAGCAGATCAGTTTAAAGGAAGACATAGAAGCAGTTCAGAGGCGAGCAGCTAGGTTTGTCACTGGTAGGTTCGACCAATGCGCGTCACTGAAATGCTCCGGCAATTCAATTGGGGATCACTGGAAGAAAAACTTTTGTGTCCCAGCCTCGTCGCCGCTTTTGTGACTCGTTTCCGTCGTAGGTGTCGGTGGCCGAGTGGAATGAGACCGACACAGGAATAAAGATAGCACGCTGGTGCAGGTACGGAGAGGAGCAGCCAGAAACTAGAAACACTAGAGTAAATTAGAACGAGATATATATTGCACAGAATTTATACAATACTTAAATTTTACATAGTACTGGAAGAATGTTGATACATAGTTGAGCTAGAGTCCTGCCTAGTGCCTAACTGATAGCCAAGTCTTCACTGGTGCCTATCTGATTCCGAAGTCTTTACTGGTTCCTAACTCAGTCCCAAGTGAACAATGTCGTTCACTGGTGGCCACGAGCGGAGTTGCCGCAGAGGGCGCTCGTGGCTGTCGTCGTAAGAACGCCGCGCCGTGTGTGCATGGCGGCGCGCGGCGAAAGTAGGTGGCGTGCACTTTGGACTTGTGCGACACCACACCCCTCCCCCCCCCCCCCCCAAACCGCCGCGCCGTCGTGGCGTAGGGCTGAAGGCCACGGTGACGGCACTGGGAGGAGGGCCTGGGCGGGGGCGTTACTGGTGGGACGGGCGTCGTAGCTGAGGCTGGGATCGAGACGCCGTCCGCGCCCCGGCATCCACCTTGCGATCCTCCAGGAAACCCGGCGAAACCTGAGGAAGGGCGCACACCCACGCCCAGAGTGAGCAGGTCATCTTCTGAGGTGCGTGGCCCAAGCTGGGGGGGGCCCACACGGTCCCGGAGTCCCTCTCGGTGACGCTGTCATCTGCGGCGGCGACGGAGGCGGAGGGGCCGACTGCATAGGAGGCGCGTCGACATCCATCGGGAGCTCGTAGCCCGGGGAAGCTGGGCCCGGCGGCGAGTGATGTGGCTGTGCTCCCTGGCGGTGAACTGGGTCTGGAATCAAGAAACCGGAGACAGGATCGCGCGGCCTGTGCAAGCGCAATTGGTTTGCGTGGCGCCGCAGCTCCGACCCTGTGGAAGAACGTACAACATACATATTGCGACCGAGCACGCGCTGAATGGTGCCTGGCAACCATGTCTTCTTCATACCAGCAAACACCCTGTACAGCACCGGCGTAGAAACCTGAAAACTCGTAGCGCCATACGAACCGACTTGGTGAGTGGGAGGCTGCAGCAGGTGAAGGAGAGTGCGGTGACGGCGGCCGTGTAGCAGCTCGGCAGGAGACGGGCCGTCACGTGGCATGCATCGATACGTAGACAAGAAAATTTGAAGAGCTTGCTGCCTGGAGTGCTGACCTTTCATCTTCTCCACGTGAGACTTGAATGTTCGAACGACACGGTACAGAAACTGTCAGCTGTTCCAAAAAACGCTGAAAATAGCGGGGGCGGAAGAACTGCCAAAGGGTAGGCGTTGAAATTGAAAAAGGCCCATGTGAGTATTAATGACGAAAAACTTTTTTGACTCGTCATCAAGTGGAATCTGTAAGGATGCCTCTGCTAAATCAATCTTAGAAAAGAAACGAGACTGTCCTAATTTGTCCATTAGTTCGTCAGGTCTGGGCAGGGGATAAGTGTCTACAATTGTTTGACTGTTCACTGTTGATTTGAAGTCCGCACAGAGACGAAGTTTTCCTGACGGCTTGGGTATAATTACTATAGGCGAGGCCCACTGACTCGCAGAAACAGGAGAAATCACCCCACTATCTTGCCAACGAAATTTTGGAACTGCAGATTCTTTTAAAGTTACATGTGCCACGAAGTCTTTTGCACAACCTAGTTCCGGCGAAAACAAGTCACTATATTTGTCACACAATGCATTGATTTTATCCTGAGGCACTATTAACGAAATTTGAAGCACAACTCGTTGAATTGATAAACCAAACAAGTCAAAAGCATCCAGTACAAAAATGTTCCGTGTCGATTTGGCCTGAAGAACTACAAAAGCAACTGTCTTTGTGACACCTTGAAAAGAGGCGGGCAGGCTACACGTTCCTAGCACGGGAATATTTTGACCTGTATAAGCTGTTAACACTTGCTGTGACGGCGACAATTTTGGCGAACCCAGAAGTTCATAAGTATCTTTATTTATTAATGTGACAGCGGAACCAGTATCAAGCTGAAATTGCACCGTCTTATTTTCTATGAAGAGAGTCACAAACAGTTTTTGCTTACGGCGCTCGACAGGTGCGCGAATGTGGGCAACGTCTGCTACGGTTTGTTTACTGCGCTTGCGCGGGCCGCGTAGTGAAGTAAGCGGCGCAGACTCGGCACGCAGCGGATTAACAACACTGTCACTAGATGGCACTACAGCCGGATCGGCGTCCGCGCAAGCATGCGAAGCTACTCCAGATGTACTAACTACTGCACTACACTTTTGAGTAGCTACTTGATGTCTACTGTCACTAGCTACACAGTACTGCGCACTATTACAAGGAGAAGCTGCAGAAGGCACTATTTTCACTACAGGAATGCACTGTTCATAGTCATTTTGCTTGTCCCGAACCCTTTTCCGTTGCACTGGTTTACGCGCTCGTCGGCGCTTGCTACGTGGTGCACTATATAGTTTTGCCATAGGCGCAGAACTACTTTCTAGCAATTGAGATCCAAGGAAAGCACTGTTCAATTCCACAGCCCGTATAACATTTACAGAATGAACTGTTCTCGCACTCTGCGAAGCACTGTTTCTAACGGTACCGTTCTTTGAGTTTTTAATTTGCATACACACAGACTGTACATGTCCTGATTTGCCACATTGATAACAGGTTGCGTTGCGACTAGGGCAATGAGCACGCTTGTGGCGAGACACACACTGGGGGCAAGATTTACGTACATTTTTCTGAAATGAGCGTTGGCGCCCGTTATTCAAATCACTGTTTCTAACACGACGGGGCGACCTTTGTGTCGCACTTTTACACTGGCTACTGTTCACTGTCTGTTCAGCACGGCCTGTACTATTGTAAGAATCACTAGTGCTACACTGAGAACTACGGCTAGGAAAGCGACCGTTGCGGCGCACTGAATTAACTCTGTGGCTTTGCATTTCTACATCTGCTAAGTCAAAAGTATCATGCGCATCTATAAGCTGCAGTACACTGTCTAATGAGGGGTCAGGCTGTTTCAGAATTGCTGCTCTAATTCTGGGGTCCTGAATATTCTGCGTAATCGCATCCCTTAACATCATGTCACTATACGAAAGTCCACAAGAGCAAGTAAATTTACATTTGCGGGTTAAGCCCTTCAATTCCGTAATCCACTCTTGGTGTGACTGTTGCGGTAATTTTTTAAGTCTGAAAAATCGGTACCGAGCCGCAGCTACGAGAACTTTTCTCTCATAATAAGCATTTAGTGCCTCTACTATTTGTTCAAAGTCTACATCACGAGGAGATACGTCGGGGAAAAGTTTTTTCAGTAACACGAAGGTGTTGGTGCCCACCACAGATAATAGCAGATGCTTCGCTTTCTGACCTGTAATTTGAGGAGCCGCGACGAGTTCTTGAAACTGTGCGAAGTAGTCGCTCCATTCTTCCTCACGTTCGTTGTACTGGCGAAACGTAGGAAGTGTTGCGGCTGCAGGTGTGGGCTGCTGAAGCGGCGGCTGTTGTTGGTTAGCTGCTTGCACTGTGAGCTGGGCCACAGCCTGCAGGAGTTGTGTTATTTGCGACGTCTGTAACTGAATAATTTCCATTAAGTTTGGGTTCGGGGTAGTGGCCATGCTGACCGATTAGGCGCCGCGCATACAAGTAACTTATAACAAAACACAAATGCAATGTGAAAGAAGACGCTCTGTAACAAAAAAGTCCACAAAACACGTAACTGAAAATGTTCCCCCAAAAATCTTATAATAAGGGTGGGTGGGCGGGAGCAATTTCTGCGTGCTCCGACTGCTGCTGTCTGGCTGCTGCAAGCGTGCTGGTCCAAGGTTCGTCTATCGCTCCTCGTCGCCACTTTTGTATCCCATCCTCGTCGCCACTTTTGTGTCCCAGCCTCGTCGCCGCTTTTGTGTCTCGTTTCCGTCGTAGGTGTCGGTGGCCGAGTGGAATGAGACCGACACAGGAATAAAGATAGCACGCTAGTGCAGGTACGGAGAGGAGCAGCCAGAAACTAGAAACACTAGAGTAAATTAGAACGAGATATATATTGCACAGAATTTATACAATACTTAACTTTTACATAGTACTGGAGAATGTTGATACATAGTTGAGCTAGAGTCCTGCCTAGTGCCTAACTGATAGCCAAGTCTTCACTGGTGCCTATCGGATTCCGAAGTCTTTACTGGTTCCTAACTCAGTCCCAAGTGAACGATGTCGTTCAGTGGTGGCCACGAGCGGAGTTGCCGCAGAGGGCGCTCGTGGCTGTCGTCGTAAGAACGCCGCGCCGTGCGTGCATGGCGGCGCGCGGCGAAAGTAGGTGGCGCGCACTTTGGACTTGTGTGACACCACAAAAACGACGTTCTTTTCGTGAATTTCTGTTGAGGAAATTTTGAGGGTCGGAATTTGAAGCTGAGTGTAGTACGATCTTGCTGCCGCCTACTTACATTTCGCATAGTGATCACAAAGACAAAATAAGAGAAATTAGGGCTCGTACGGAGGCATATAGGCATTCTTTTTTTTCTCGTTCTATTTGGGAGAGGAATAGGAAAGGAAATGCCTAGTAGTGGTACAATGTACCCTCCGCCACGCACCTTACGGTGGACTGCGGAGTATGTATGTAGATGTATAGGGAATAATAAATGATCGATGATGAACAATAACCGCCACAATTGCCTTCACGTTATTTAATCAGAAAGTACCATTATCGGTTTCCAATTTGAGTACCGTAGTTCATCATCAGAAGGCTCTATCTTTTCATGCAGCATAATAAATTCATGAAAGCACGAAGCTGCCTGGCAATGTATTATGTAAATTCCTAATTATAACGGTAACTTCTGAATAAAACCAATTTGTGACTGGTTGCTTTTAATCATCAACAGGTTATAAAACCATGAAATTAAATAAATCAAACTCGATGAAATTCAGAGCAATTAAAAAAAAAAGAGAGGGGTGGGGGGGTGGGGGAGAGAAAGAGAACATTAATATCCTGAATGAAACTTTCACTCTGCAGCGGAGTGTGCGCTGATATGAAACTTTCTGGCAGTTTGGAAAGTAGGAGGCAGGAGGCAGAAGAAAAGTTGTGAGGACGGACCGCGAAGCGTGCCAGGATAGCTCAGTCGCTAACCGATCGCCGTGGCTCAGTGCGCCCGGCCAGAGTGCTTGCTGCCCTTTGTATAAAAACGCAGAGCCAAGAACACATCGAACAACAACGAACAAACACGATTAGCGACCGCGAGGAACTGAGCTAGCCGGCCGCGGTGGCCGAGGATACTGAGACGCTCCAGTCACGGTCTGCACGGCCACTACGGTCGGGGGTTCGAATCCCCCCTCGGGCATGGATATTTGTGCCGTCCTTAGTCTTAGCTAGTTCATAAGTAGTTTGTAAGCTTAGGGACTGATGACCCCGTAGTTAAGTCCCATAAGTCCTAAAAACATTTGAACATTTTTATTGAACAGAGCTACCCACAGAAAAGTCGGTTAGATTTCTTGCGCCGCGGCGGAGTGGCCTAGCGTATTTAGGCGCTACGCTCCGATACGCGAGGCCGTTCCCCGACGGGGGTTCGAATCTTCCCTCGCTCATGGATGACTGTGTTGTCATAAGTTAGTTTATAAGTACTTTGTATGTTTAGCGTCTGATGAGCCCGCAGTGTAAGTCCCAAATGGTTAACAAACATTTGAACATTTTGAAGAAGGCTGCGAAAGCCGAAAGTCCCACGTTCGTATCCCGGTTCCGGCAAACAAATCTAATCTGCCAGAAAGTTTCAGACCATTAACGTAATTACAATGCTTTCTATTTCAGTCGTAGTAAACTATTTTTCTGCTGAAGTAACAAAATTCATAGACTAATCTGTGATCTGATTACATAATTCCCTCAGTTTTGCCTGACTTAATTCGATTCTGTTCCACTATGAATATTGTCTTTTTCAACAATTATCAGCAGTGTTGGTCACGACATAGATCCAACGATTAGTCGGATTTTTTTATTTTTCCATGTATAAAAATAAAGATTGTTTGACTTACCCAAAGCACAGACTCGCCGATAGACACAAAACACGAATGAAAACACACACAAACAAACATTCAAGCTTCCGCAACCGTTGGTTGCTTCGTCAGGAAAAGAGGAAGGAAAGAGAGGAAAAAGGAAAGGATGCCGGTTTTAAGGGAGTGGATGAGGGGTCATTCCAATCCCGGGAAGGACTTATCTGAGGGGAAAAAAAGAAAGGTAAACAAATACACACCCACCCACACATATACACACGCAAATACAAATAGGCAGACATATTGTAGAAAGCAAAGAAATTGGACAGAGATACCACTTGAGGCAGAGGCTCTGTCCAGAGAACCGAGGCAAAGATGTTAAAGATGGTGGGCGGGAATTTGAATTTAGCGGAGGTTGAGACCAGGTGGGCAACGGTAAGAGAGAATATGCTGAAGAGAAGTTTTAATCTCCGGAGTTCTGAAAGATTGGTGTCGGTGGGAAGTATCCAGATAACCTGGACGGTGTAACACTGTGCCAAGATGTGCTGGCCGTGCACCAAGGCATGTTTAGCCACAGAGTGATCCACATTACCAACAAATACTGTCTGCCTGTGACTGTACATGCGAATGGACAGTTTGCTGCTGGTCATTCTCACATAAAACGCTTCACAGTGCAGGCATGTCAGTTGGTAAATCACGCGAGTGCTACCGCAAGTGGCTCTGCCCTTCATCGTGTACACCTTACTGGACTGTAGTAAGTGGTGGTGGTGCTCTAGTAATCTTAGAAAGCATATTGAATAATAGCGATCTGAATATTATGAGTACAATTAAAATTATGAACAATGCAGATCGCACAACTGTTGTTATTTATTTAATAACCGGTTTCAGTCACTGTAGACTATGTTCAAGTGACTAGCACCATTATGGCATGCATATAGCACCATCATGTTAAAATGTGTGAAGCTTGGGGGACTTTGCGGGGTCATCAGTCCCTAAACATACAAACTAGTTATGAACTACTTTATACTAAAGACAGCACAAACATCCATGCCCGAGGGGGGATTCGAAACCCCGACTGGGAACGGCCTCGCGCATCGGCGCACAGCGCCTAATGCGCTCGGCTCCTCCGCCGCGGCGCATCATCATGCACTACACGTTTGCGCGGCCTGCCGTGTTCACCGCCACCGTCTACCATAATGGAGCGTAGTCTACATGGATTGAATCCGGTCATGAAATAAATAACAACAGTTCTGTGATCCGAACTGTCCTTTTTCTTTTTTCTTTTTTTTTATCCGTCGGTCGTGATTCTCAAAACAAAGTTTTTGTGAAATACCTTTTTTTACGGAAAAATGATTAATTTGAGATCTATTAAAATTGCTTTTCTCAATCTGATAGTGTATTTCTATTGTACACTATTATATAGCTTTCTTACGATGCCGGCCGCGGTGGCCGAGGGGACCGAGACGCTCCAGTCACGGTCTGCACGGCCACTACGGTCGGGGGTTCGAATCCCCCCTCGGGCATGGATATTTGTGCCGTCCATGGTCTTAGGTAGTTCATAAGTAGTTTGTAAGCTTAGGGACTGATGACCCCGTAGTTAAGTCCCATAAGTTCTACAAACATTTGAACATTTTTTTCTTACGATCTTGGTGAAAGTTTGTACACTTGACTTCAAAAGAAGAGCAAGCTCGCTGTCTACATGAAATTTCGTATGGTGCATAGCTGAGGATTCTTTACTCACGGCCTTTGATAAAGGCCATAGTTTTTAAAGAAAACGCGTTTTGCTACTGCAAATGAAGGGTTTTATTTTTGTAATTCACCCATACGCGTTTCGCCTTTGTCACAAGGCATCATCAGTGGGTGTCCTGAAATATGTACATGTTTCTGTTTACAGATAAAGTTTACGTTTCTTACATATGTACAAAACATTTCGTTTCTGATTTAAAACAGTTCGTTGTTTGCTATAAAATGGTGTACTTACAGCACTTGCAACTCCAAATCAGTGTCTTTCCGGCAACCAGGTCGAAAGGTTCCACTGTTTTCTGAAAACTTCGCATTTTTCTGGTTCCACTGTCATCTGCTTTTGTAGTGTTGATAACCTTCTCAGCTTATTTGAAATTTAACTATTTCATTGAAAGTATGTTGAAGGTTTCCGTGTGTGGTGTGAGTGAGTGTTTGTATTATTTTTTTTTCTTTGTGTGTGTGTGTGTGTGTGTGTGTGTGTGTGTGTGTGTGTGTGTGGAGGAGAGGGGGTTGGGTATGTGATTATGTGTTGGGATTTGTGTTTATCATATGGTCAATCAGTGAGAACAGTGATTGATTGGTCAGGTTTATTTGGTCATTCAGTAGCAACTTTTTCTCATCGTTTGTTTTATCTATATTATAGCAAACAACTAACTGTTTTAAATCAGAAACAAAATGTTTTGTACATATGTAAGAAACCTATCCTTTATGTGTAAACAGAAACGTGTAAATATTTCAGGATACCCACTGATGATACCTTGTGACAAAGGCGAAAAGCGTGTGGGTGAATTACAAAATTGAAACCCTTCATTTGCAGTAGCAAACGGTGTTTCCTTTAAAAACAATACAGTGAAATACATAGTATTCAGCTGCTGCTCAAATGGCCACTACAAGCAAAGTATTAAGCCATAGTTTTACTTCGATCTTGATTTTTTTTCTCACTAGACCTTTAAAGCAAAAGGTAAGTCACTGCCTACAAAACATGTTGTACGGTGCATGACAGAGAGTGCTTTACAACAGATTTTGACACCAGTGTACTGTTTTACTTCGATCTTGGTGAAATTTTACACACTTGACAAGAACGACATTAGTGTCGGATTTCGTAAGATGCTTGGAAAAAGATACCTGTAAAAGACGTCAATACCAATTTACATTTTCTTTCCGATACTGATGTAATTTTGTATTCTATAGCTCCAAAACATGAGGGACATCGCTGTCTACACAGTTAATTAAGGTACTTGGCGGAGGATACCTTTTAGTACTTTTCGACACCGTTTCATCGATTGTCATGGAAGTTCGTAGGTACATTTAGTTTCTCATAGATAGGCGGAGAAAGATGAACTGAGAGATGCGGAGGAGGAGATGAACAAACACAGGGGAAAGGAAGTGAAGGAGACACAGGGGAGGGAAGAGAAAGTTTCAAATATATAAATACCCGAACAACGGTGGGTTCCCAGTTAGTATTTTATTCAAGTCACTGCTTGTTTTTTACGCTGTTTATTTTTTATTATTGGTTTCGGTCGAAGATCAGACTGTAGTGAAAAAGTATTTTGCGTTGAAACGGTTTACATGACAAAAGAGTACATGCTAGTTTACATGGCAAAAGAGTACATACTGTTATACATAAAAAACTGTCAATATGAAGGTCACATTTTGTTGTTTGTTTCTGTTTCAGTGTAATTTTTGAGGTAACTGTGAAACAATGACACCACTCCAATTTTGGCCGTCACGTTCGTCGACCAGTTGTGATTTCTCTATTGCATTAAATTATTTGTTTATTTATTTTTTTCTTTGAAATAAAATGTTTCGTTGTTGTGTGACATCATCATAATATAACAAAGGTTATTTTAAATTAAATTAATACAACCCAGAACTTGTTTAAAGGCTTAACAGTGCAATTTTATGTCATAGTAGCTGAAAACCCGGCGTCGCCCGTCTACTTAGTCTAGTCTTAAGTTAGTCCATCCCTCATTTCCTTTTCTCCCTGTGTCCACCTTTTCATTGCTTCTCTCTCCGCTCATCTCCTCATCTCCCCTTGTCCCGTTCATTTCCTCATGTCCGTCTCTCTGCCCATCTCCACCTTCCCCTTTCTCTACCATTTAACATCTAAGTCACTGTCTAACATCTCTTTCATCTGCTTAGTCCATTTGCCTCTTCCAGTTGTGAAAAAACTATGTAAATCGTAATTTCCGTGTCCGTAGTTATCAGTGAAGTGGTGCCTGTAAGTTTACAGCAAGGTACATTCCTCCGTGCATCGTCTGAAGTCTTCGTCAAGTTTGAAAAAAAGAAAGAAATAAAGAAAACCGTAGATTTCATCGAAGTTCGTTGTAAAGTATTCTCCAGCATGCACCATACAAAATTTTCGATAGTAACTTACTTCTTGGTTTTAAGACCAAGTGTTCAAAGATTCATCGCAATCGAATGAAAGACACGTCTGGACATAAAATACGGACGAACATAATGTGGAAGTGTCCCACGTATCGTACTGTTACCGTTAATGGCGCCATATATCCTGTAAGTGGTACAATGAAATAATTCTGCAAGTACATTCATGAGTATAAATGGATACTTCTTGCAAAATATATTTCGAATACATTTAGTTGCAAACAAGTAATAATTACATATAAACGTCATTCATAATGCAACACTTATTCACGCATTTCATAGTTCATGACGTCAAATCTCGTGTACTATGTGTCCCACAGTAATACAGTTATACCTACATCCTTAGCACAAATGCACGCAATATGTCCAATTTTTATGAAGTAACGAAGTACAGCTGTTTGTATGTAACCCCCTTTTCCTATGCCCCTTCCCCCCCCCCCCAAAAAAAATGCAAATGACAGCATTTTCGAAGATTATTCAGTTAGGTATTGTTAGAAAATTATGGTATTGAACTGAATGCACAATTTCGTGTATGTTCGACAAGTTTATTGGGATTAAGTTAAGCGGTTTTCTGCTTACAAGGCCATCTTCTTGCCTTGAGGTATGAGCCGAAAACCCGTCAACTAGATAAAGAGTATCAGTGAAAATGTCATAGTTTCCCTTTGCCATAAGTTTGTTTGGGCTACACAGAAATACCTGTATCCAGGTGCGTATGTTTCATGGGTGGTGGGGGGAGGGGCCATTCCCGCTGCCCCCATGATACAAATAAAGAAAAAAAGTGTAGGGTGTCTTTAATTGTTTTAATGAATGATGAGTGAAGGCACCACCGTGGTGGAGAGTCAAACTTCTCCTCATTGGTGAGGCGAGTGGAGTCTTCATCTTCATGGTGTAAAGTTCATGTAAGGATTTTTTTTTCTTTTAAGGAAGCTATATATTTTATGATTTAATGTCATCAATTAAGAAGCTTGATTTGAATAAAGTAAAAGGGGTTTAAACGCAAGCTAGCCTGTGAATATAAGCAGGAAAACTAATGGAAAATGTTGTGGGGTGTCTACTTACAATTACTTATTATTTCGTTAATATGGCCCCCAGCCCCCGCAAAAAAAAAAAAAAAAAAAAAAAAAAAAAAAAAGGAAAAGAAATGCTATATTCGCCACTGGCTGAATCTATGTGATTTATAAAAACTGGACACATGTTATATGGCATCTTTTATTTGAATTTCATCTGTACGTATCTTAAAATGTTTTCTATTCCTCCTAAAAATCCAATATATATTTTTTGACATGAAATTTGTTTTCATTGAAAATATTTTAGCACTAGATGATGCTTCTCGCCCGAAATAGAAGATGTGTTGAAGCAATAAACGTGCAATGAGTTTTATAAAATACTAGCTTAAACTCGCGGCCCCGATGATTATGATAGATAAGCTATCTTTCAGTAGTGTGCTATGAGACTGAATAGTAAGTAGTGTAGATCCAATCACACGTAAAAATGCACTCGTGTCAAAGAATCCAATCACGAAATACAAGAATAATGATTGTAATAATATCACAGAACGATCACTTGTTGTAGTGCGCGGAACGTCAAATCGATTTTTTAAGAGATGTATTAAAAGAAATTTCTTTTTTATTGATTTATTTATTTATTCTTATATTTCCTTATTCATATCCTTATCCTTACAGAGAAAGAGCTGAAAATATTGTAGCACACATAAACCAAACATATGGTCTGTGGCATTACGTTTCACTGTATGTGATCTCCTTGCTATAGAGTCACAAAAGTCATCGCTGGCCTTCAGTCAGAATTTTTTAATAATTTGACGACTTTCAACCACCATATCTTCCACCCCTTACAGCTATCGGCAACGGGAGACTTCGGACAACAATTACACACAGACTATCCGTTTGCGTTTTGTAGTTTTCGCAGCAAAACGAAATATTAACACACACACACACGTAGAATTTTATATACACCGATAACTTTCCATCCGTATATACTCCACCCTTTTATCATTATCAACCCTCAAGCGACAATGCAACCAATAAAACCATTTTCAAAGAGTAAATATAATTTTTCAAAGAGTAATTATTGTTCCGCATTTCGCGTTATATTCTTCAAATTACTATCCATCAGATCGCTATAAACCCGTGCCTAAAACCTTCCTCCGGTATAAATTAGTAATGGTACAAATATTTAAGTCTCTCCGTCTTTTCGTTCGGACGTGAAAAGCGTACACAAAGCACACATTCACATTAATATATCATTATATAAATACGCTAACACGAAAATTGTGGTACAGATTACTAATTTCTTCGTACAAGAAAGCCAATGAAAGTTACATAGATCGAAAGTTTGTTTGTCGTAGATTTCACGAATATAAATATTATGTATGCATTTAGCCATTAAAAGTGGTAAAAGGAAGTAGAAATTTTCCTATCTACAGGTTGGATCAAGTTCTACATTCTTCAACAATCAGCTCACTGGCTATTCGCCTCGACCAAAGACGCTGTAATGCAGCGCATCTGCAGTATTAAAATAACGTATTAAAATAAGTGAATATTGAAACATGGAGTGCTCCCAACTCACTTTCTCGTGTCGTTCAAATGCTTCATTTTCGCAGTGATTAAGAGTGGTTAAAGGAAATGGATGTTTTCATATGAATGCCGATATAAATGATGATGCGCCAGGAGAGGCACGTAGCGGTGCACGGGTGGAACTACGAAGTCGACATGTTGTCAGCTCTGGAATTATGAATATCGCAGTATCGAAATAACATTATTTCTTGGCGTTGTATAAATACACGAACACAAAAAATTGTAGTTCCATTTGAAATATTACGCTAATGAAAGTTATATAATTCGAAAATGGCTTGAGAAGTAATACTTCCGTTTTTATTTGTTGTTATTGTGTCAGGCATCTTCCTTAACACGTAAAAGATACCGTTTCATACCTTCCAGTGCCGATTAAATTTTACCAAATATCCCAGCGGCCTCCTATGATAATGTTGGCAACAGATGCTGAATAGTGAGAATCCTGTGAGTCTTCATTTTAGCCAATCGCTTGACAACGCTGATGTTTTCTCATGGAATCTTCGCTTTACGAGTGCAATTATTTTTACTGAGCGGATGAGGGTACATGCAAGAACCTGTCCACCATAAAGCAAGAACAGCATTCCTGAATGAAACTTTCACTCTGCAGCGGAGTGTGCGCTGATATGAAACTTCCTGGCAGATTAAAATTGTGTGCCGGAACCGGGACTCGAAACTGGGACCTTTGACTTCCGCGGGGAAGCGCACTACCGACTGTGCTATCCCGACACGACTCACGATGCCGCCTCACAACACACACAATTTTAATCGGCCAGGAAGTTTCATATCAGCGCAGAGTGAAAGTTTCATTCTGAAAACATCCATTAAGCTGTGGCAAAGCCATGTCTCCGCCATATCCTTTCTTCCAGGAGTGCTAGTCTTGCATGGTTCGCAGGAGAGGTTCTGTGAAATTTGGAAAGTAGGAGTCGAGGTACTGGCAGAAGCAAGGTTGTGATGCGGCATCGTGAGTCGTGTTGGGATAGCACAGTCGGCAGTGCGCTTGCTCGCGAAAGGCAAAGGTTCCAGGTTCGAGTCCCGGTTCCGGCACACAATTTCAATCTGCCAGGAAGTTTCGAGAAGAGCATTATTTGATTACTTCATGGTCTGTACGATACACTAATCAAGTCATTCTATGTGGTTCGAACAAATGGGCAAAGATTTACTATCGTGTTGATGTTGCCAACATAATCACGCGAGACCGCCGACATGATATGTAAAACTTTACCCCCAGTGACTATTGTAAACATAATTGGTCGATTTTCTCTCTAGGCAATACTAGTAGAGATAAATAGAGATTTGCTCTCTAGGCAATACTAGTAGAGATAAATAGCTATCCGATCGACATAAAACCGTGCTTAAGGCGTGCTTAAAGCCTTCCCCGGGTAGACATTAGTAACTGTACAAATTTTTAGCTCTTCATGTCCCGTAGTTCAGACGTGATAAACGTACACCGAACAGACATGCACATTTATAGATATAGATTTCATTACCTTCGTTTTGCTTCTGTTACTGTCCGTCTTGTATCCGGCTAAATTAAGATACCTCGCCGCAGGCACGTAATTCACTCCCCTCCTTTATGGTGTTAAGTGCTCCATAAATCCTGTACATCTTTCTGCCTCGTATCTTAAAAGAAGAAATTAGCCCGTGCTCCGGAATCTGCGTGCTGCAGCTGCATCGCGGGAGGAGAATGGCGGCAGGGAGACGTGTGAGATATATGGTCACGGTTCGCCCCGTGGCCGGCGGGCATTTCTCGGCGAGTGTGGGCGCCTACTTGCTGCGCCGGGTCACGCCACTAGCCGTCTGACGAGCGCCGTGGGCCGAATGCAGCGCAGGTGCACCGCAAATGCTGTTGCCGCGACACCCTGACGAGAATGAAAAGTCGCAGGCGTCGTCTGCTCGCAGCTGGGCTGTAAACTGAATATCCCAGCATCCGGAACTTTCTGTCAGAAGTGCGCCACGTCCACTGCATCGTGGCACCGTCTCTGCGCCAGACACTGTTACCAGAGCGAGAATGCTTTGGTGAGGCGAATATCAACAGCAGTAATATATTTCAAAAAATATATTTTTAAAACCATCGGCTGTTTATTAAAAACCTTATATATCAACCAGTTTCGCTCAATAGACCATCCACATGGATAAACTATACAAAAAATATTCAAAATAAACGTAATTAACGCACACAAACAAAAAGAGGAAATAACCAGCAATATTACATATAATGAGATTGGAAACGGAGAATCATGTCAGTTTAACATATAGTTAAAATACTTACAAGGTGTTAAAACTGAATGGTAAAATGCATCAAATAAAATACATCTAGTAGAGACAAAGAGGAGTCAGTATAACTAAAAATATTGAAAAACACAGTGCTCGTCTTAGATAGTCAACAGACTATGAATAAAATTGGAGGGAGTGCCCTGTGTTTTTTTTTTTAGAAATCCAACTATTAAGGGATGCCATGGGGAATTGTTGTTGTGGTCTTCAGTCCGGAGACTGGTTTGATGCAGCTCTCCACAATACTATCCTCAGCAAGCCTCTTCATCTCCACATAAGAACGGGATTACAAGTAGTAAAATCAAATGTTTGTAAATCTTAAGAGTCCCTAAGGCCTCCAATCTAATGAAACTAACTTATACTAAGGACAACACATGACCGAAGGGCGAATCGAACCCCGGACGGCGAACAGCTGTGCGCACCGAAGCATTGCGCCTCAATACCACATTTCATTGTGGTAGTACTTAAACTATATCTATGAAGTTTTATATTAAGAGGGAGAAACAACTGGTGCAGACCAACCAGCCTACGCGTGGGAAACAGCGGGCGATAAACTAGTAAATTAATAGAACCAACCGTGCATCACTATGGATAGAATAATGGCATCTTGACAGCGAGTTCGTAGCAGATACTCCAGGGTGTATACTACATTCTACATCTACATCTACATACATACTCCGCAATTCACCGTAAGGTGCGTGGCGGAGGGTACACTGTACCACTACTAGGCATTTCCTTTCCTATTCCACTCCCAAATTGAACGAGGAAAAAAAGAATGCCTATATGCCTCCGTACGAGCCCTAATTTCTCTTATCTTGTCTTTGTGATCTTTACGCGAAATGTAAGTAGGCGGCAGCAAGATCGTACTACACTCAGCTTCAAATTCCGGCCCTCTAAATTTACTCAACAGAAATTCACGAAAAGAACGTCGTCTTTCTTCCAGCGATCCCCAATTGAGTTGCCGGAGCATTTCCGTGACACTCGCGCATTGGTCGAACCTACCGGTAACAAATCTAACTGCTCGCCTCTGAACCGCCTCTATGTCTTCCTTCAAACCGATCTGCTGCGGGTCCCAAATACTTGAGCAATACTCAAGGCGTGGTCGTACAAGCGTTTTATACGCGATCTCCTTTACAGGTGAAGTACATCTTCCCAAAATTCTCCCAATAAACCGAAGTCGGCTGTCCGCCGTACTCACAACTGTCCTTACATGCTCGTTCCATTTCATATCGCTCTGCAATGTTACGCCTAGATATTTGAACGACGTGACATCAAGAAGCTCACTACTAATGCTGTATTCGAACATTATAGGATTGTTTTTTCTACTCATGCGCATCACCTTACATTTTTCTACATTGAGAGCTAGCTGCCATTCTTCGCACCAACTAGAAATTTTGTATAAGTCAACCTGTATGCTATTACAGTCAGTTACAGACGACACCCTCCCATACACCACAGCATCATCAGCAAACAGCCGCAAATTACAACTTACTCTGTCCATCAGATCATTTATATAGATAGAAAATAATAGCGGTCCTATCACACTCCCCTGGGGCACGCCTGACGATACACTCGTCTCTGATGAACACTCGCCGTCGAGAACAACGTACTGCGTTCTATTACTTAGGAAGTCTTCCAGCCAGTCACAAATCTGTGAACCTATTCCATAAGCTCGTATCTTCGTTAGCAGTCTGCAGTGTGGCACCGTGTCGAACGCCTTTTTGAAGTCGAGAAAAACACAATCCGCCTGTTGCCCTTCGTCCATGACTCGCAAGATGTCATGTGAGAAAAGAGCAAGCTGAGTTTCACATGAACGATGTTTCCTAAACCCGTGCTGATTCATGGAAAGAAGGTTTTCCGTTTCAAGGTAGTTTACTATGTTCGAACTGAGAATATGCTCCAAAATTCTACATGAAACCGATGTCAACGATATTGGCCTGTAATTGTATGGGTCAGTTCTCTTTCCTTTCTTATACACGAGAGTCACCTGCGCTTTTTTCCAATCCCTAGGAACTTTGCGCTGAATTAAAGACTCGCTATAAATGCAAGCTAAGTAGGGGGCCAATGCCGCAGAATAGTCTTTGTAAAACCGAACTGGTATTCATTCGCTAACTAAATATTGGAAGCTACTCGTATTGGACCATAAACGTTTTACGGCTAGAGGAGATGTAAGATAACAGAACTACCGGGGAATCATTATTCTGTGGGGAAACATTGCTTGCCAGGAAGCAGGAGGATGTTTTCGCAGATGCCTGGATCAGGACACTCATTCACTTACTCACTCACTGACTAAACGCGAAATCTCGAAAACTACTTCACCTGTGAAGCTGAAATTTGGCAGGAATGTGGTTTATAGTTAGTAGACGTCGGCTAAGAAACGATTTTGCGATAGGGCCGATAGTTCAGGAGATATGACGATATAAACAATGAAAAATTTCCCGTCTTGCGGCACGTGATACTGTGACTTTATCAGTCCACTATTTAAGAAGGAGAGCACTTAGCGACTTGCAATGAACTTTAAACATAATTTCAAACCTTTAGGAAACTTTTTCTCGCTGTCAACCATGAAAGGAACAAAGGTTTCTCGCTTACTACCTTTCCGCTGTTCACGGAGTAAAACTACGTCATTCGGTATAACGTTGAAATTTATATCTACACTACATATTGTACCCACAGGAAATTTTACACACAGTATACTCACATATATGTGAATGCACCTTCTAAATTGTATCAAAGTACGACATGTAGTTCATGATATACATGCACATAAACAGTAACGTTCATGGAAAATCGCCCCATCATGCACTAAGTTTTAATCTGTTACTTCTTTACTACTAATTACATTCGCAACAGATTTTTCCTACATACAGCACTGATAGAAATGAATGTGTACCTGAAAAATTATACAATTGTACAAAATATAATTCAATAAATATTAGATAATATATATATAGCGAAGGGGAGAAACTTTACACATCAGGCATCACATTGTATTACATTTCTTATTTACTGCTAAGGTACTCCTGTATTCCAGTGAACTTAAGGAAATTTCTGAAAGATGACAGTGCTGTTGAAAACTTTGAAGCAACTTTGAACTGTGAAGCGCATACCGCTGTAGGAAGAAGCAAAAGATACTTATAGAGCTCCAAGGAAAGGAAGAGAATGAAACTGAGTACATCCGACGAATACCCATTATTTCTGACAGATTAGGCTTTTAACTTTAATAGAGTGCAGTTTGCAGTGGGACTTCCATTTTCTATTATGATTAATAAATCACAGGCAGTCTACTCAATACTCTGGAATGTATTTGATATCTCCATGTTTCTCAAACGGACAGCTTCATATTGCTTGCTCAGGCATCGACTCTCCACTCAAAATATTCATATTATATTCTGCACAAGTCAAAATAAATATTGTTTATACTCAGGAAGGAAGGTATATTAGCGTTTAACGCTCCGTCGACAACGTGGTCATTAGAGGCGGAGCTTAGGTAAGGGTGGGAAAGGAAATCGTAATTTGAAGTTTTTGTGTATACTATGCTTTTAAGTATGGTGTCGTACAGCAAACCTCCAGGCGTACAATACAAACTTTCATGGGGTTTCATAGGTCAACTAAGAGTATCTTGGAGCTACATATAATCTTGATTTCCTCAAAATTGGATCAGGGGAAGGAAATATATCATAATTTGTAGTTTCTGGTGTATGCTACGCTCTAATTGCAGCGTAGTATACCAAAGATCCGATAGAGGCGCTGTTACTTACATAGTACACCAAATAACTAATAAATGGCGATCATTTTTTTCTTCACATAAATAAGGTGTAATACACTGAAACAATGGCTACGATTTTCCTTACGGCAGTGGTGTAGTGTATTGATGTTGAATACTTCTTGACAAATCAGTCACGTACAATGAGGGGAATAATTCTTTGTGTTGAAAATGAAATAAATAATTAATTTTGTTTCTATCAGTAAAGCGAATATTTCGTTGCCAACGTTAACATACTAATCTGCTGCCACTGCAAGTAAAATTTAACTCAGGTATGCCATAATGTTTTTAATAGCTATGCCATGGAAAGAAAAAAATATGCGTCTTTCCGCTGGTATTATTTGAATTTAAAACAAAACGAAGTTCTTTCGCGTCTATCGATGTTTTCATTTACTAAGAATTATCTGCAAGAAAACACGAATTTATGTACCTTCCTTTCTCATTTCGGCTCGTACTTAATACATCTTGAGTCCATTCTGTTTAGGAATACCTAGAAAACGTTGTAGTACAGTACAAATTGAGGCCGTGTTAAATACGTAGTACACCAAAGAACTAATAGTTGGCGCTGCTGCATTTTTTAATGTTTTTATTTCTTTTCTATGGTTATGCTATAGAGCAGCAATGCACCATTAAAGGTGCTGTTGGTTTTGTAGTGCTGCAAAGAAACAATACATGATCGTGTTGTGCGTATTCCTTCAGTAACAGAAGTATCTTGAATTAAGAGCCGCAATCTTATCTCTGCAAATACAAACTAACATTGAACAGCGAGTTGTTCATTACACTTCGTATATTGACAGCTTAACGAAATTTCTTAGTTTATTTTGACAGGGAACATTTGAATATAAAACATAACGACATTCCACGTCTATCGATACTCCAATTTACTTAGGTTTCTTTGAGAGAAAAATCGAATTTATGAAGTTCCCATTCTGATTTCGTTGTATCCTCATTACATTTTGAGTGCGTTCTGTTTAGGAATGCCTCGAAAACTCCATAGTACAGGAAAGGACAAAGTGGGGCTATGTTAGTTACATAGTGCACCAAATAATTAATTGTGGCGTTGAAGCATTTTTTATTATTTATTTTATTCTCGTAACTACGGCATAATAGACTACAAGAAGGCATACAATTTTACTTACCGCGGCGGCGTTGTGCGCTGATAAAATAAATAATTTTTGCTGTTATGATCAGTAAATTAATCATCCTCCTAAAGCGAATAGTTCGTTGACAACGATAGCAAACTAAATCGCTGCCTCTGCAAGTAAAATTTAATCCTGGTAGGACACAATTTTTTTTTCTTCCTAGCTGCATCCCATATTCTTTGCAATGTCATTGAAAGAAAAGAAGTGTATCTTTTGATGGGTGTAACTACTAAATTGTATATACAATATAAGTATCTGTGGAGTATTGCGTTATGTGCATCTTCTCAACATTAAGCTGGAATTACCACGTGATATTGTGACAATTCCACTCTTTCCACACATTTATTTGCTACTACGATTTGTGTGTACCGCATTGTCTGCAAAGAATCCCCACCTCTTTTTTTTTTGCAGAGCAACCACATACATAAAATAATATGTAAATAAATGTGCCACACAAGCAACAAGAGAGTTGAGGAAGCGTCGCTAAAAGGACAATTAACACATATCGTCTTAACCGAACAGGAAGGGACCAAGATAAAGTCAGCGATTAGTAGTTTTTTTTCCAATATCATTTGACATTTCCACCTTTATGTTGAGGACACAAAATCTGTTCTCCGCATCTGAATGCTCACTCCAGATATATTTCTGCTCTCTGCCTGCCACTAGAGATAATATACACACGAGAGCGATAATCAGAAACCTCTCTGCTTTCATAATAATTATTGTTCGGAACAGCATTATGATTAACATTTGCAATTGTTTACTTTTGTTGCGGACTACATTAAGATAGAGAAAGACATCTTCTTATGCAGATACAATGGCACTTAGTTATTATCTGACTTCTGAATATATAGTTCTAATACACAAGTCGATTTCAACTTCATCCTTTACAAAGTAATAACTGCAGGACCTGGGGACAAGTATTAGCTGAAACAGTACCCGATGTTGTTAATACAGTCAAGACAGTCCACTGGATATTCTGTATTTAATGGAAAGTTCTATACAATCAGCTGACGCCATACCTTCAAAGATTACCCAGACTTTATCGCACATTGACACCACCATGACTTCTCATTTAAACAGACATGAACTTCTCTGTTGATTGAATTACCAGACTATCAGCATTCGTCGAGTTTTCGATAATAGGGAGCATACAGGGAAAACTACATTGTCCTCAGTGCAACACTGCAACATACTAATACCTCAGCATACACTAATTGTGAGAGATAAACAGTATAGTTCTACACCACAGAACCAATACATGGCGCTGTTATTATTATTACATCTACATACATACTCCGCAATCCACCGTAAGGTGCGTGGCGGAGGGTACACTGTACCACTACTAGGCGTTTCCTTTCCTATTCCACTCCCAAATTGAACGAGGAAAGAAAGAATGCCTATATGCCTCCGTACGAGCCCTAATTTCTCTTATCTTGTCTTTGTGATGTTTACGCGAAATGTAAGTAGGGGGCAGCAAGATCGTACTACACTCAGCTTCAAATTCCGGCCCTCTAAATTTACTTAACAGAAATTCACGAAAAGAACGTCGTCTTTCTTCCAGCGATCCCGAATTGAGTTGCCGGAACATTTCCGTGACACTCGCGCATTGGTCGAATCTACCGGTAACAAATCTAGCTGCTCGCCTCTGAACCGCCTCTATGTCTTCCTTCAAACCGATCTGCTGCGGGTCCCAAATACTTGAGCAATACTCAAGACGTGGTCGTACAAGCGTTTTATACGCGGTCTCCTTTACAGGTGGAGTACATGTTCCCAAAATTCTCCCAATAAACCGAAGTCGGCTGTCCGCCTTACTCACAACTGTCCTTACATGCTCGTTCCATTTCATATCGCTCTGCAATGTTACGCCTAGATATTTGAACGACGCGACAACATCAAGAAGCTCACTACTAATGCTGTATTCGAACATTATGGGGTTGTTTTTTCTACTCATGCGCATCACCTTACATTTTTCTACATTGAGAGCTAGCTGCCATTCTTCGCACCAACTAGAAATTTTGTCTAAGTCAACCTGTATGCTATTACAGTCAGTTACAGACGACACCCTCCCATACACCACAGTATCATCAGCAAACAGCCGCAAATTACAACTTACTCTGTCCATCAGATCATTTATATAGATAGAAAATAATAGCGGTCCTATCACACTCGCCTGGGGCACGCCTGACGATACACTCGTCTCTGATGAACACTCGCCGTCGAGAACAACGTACTGCGTTCTATTACTTAGGAAGTCTTCCAGCCAGTCACAAATCTGTGAACCTATTCCATAAGCTCGTATCTTCGTTAGCAGTCTGCAGTGTGGCACCGCGTCAAACTCATTTTTGAAGTCGAGAAAAACACAATCCGCCTGTTGCCCTTCGTCCATGGCTCGCAAGATGTCATGTGAGAAAAGGGCAAGCTGAGTTTCACATGAACGATGTTTCCTAAACCCGTGCTGATTCATGGAAAGAAGGTTTTCCGTTTCAATGAAATTTACTATATTCGAACTGAGAATATGCTCCAAAATTCTACATGAAACCGATGAAACGATATTGGCCTGTAATTGTATGGGTCAGTTCTCTTTCCTTTCTTATACACGGGAGTCACCTGCGCTTTTTTCCAATCACTAGGAACTTTGCGCTGAATTAAAGATTCGCTATAAATGCAAGCTAAGTAGGGGGCCAATGCCGCAGAATAGTCTTTGTAAAACCGAACTGGTATTCCATCCGGACCAGCAGGCTTTTTCGTATTTAGCTCTCTCAGCTGCTTCTCTACACCGGAAATACCTATTGCTATGTCCCCCATTTCGGAATTAGTACGTTGATCAAATGATGGTATATTTGTGCGGTCCTCCTGCGTGAAAGATTTCTTAAAAGTTAAATTTAGAACTTCAGCTTTCCGTTTGCTTTCTTCTATTACTGCCCCGGAATGATCAACTAGTGACTGGACAGTGGGCTTTGACCCGCTTAGCGATTTTACATAGGACCAGAATTTTTTCTGGTTCTCGGAAAGATCTTTTGCTAAGGTATGGCTGTGATAATTATTGTATGCTTCACGCATCGATCTTTTTATAGACGCACGAATCTCTAATAACTTTTGCCTTTTACTATTTCTCATCTCAACGATAGAAGTTTTTTCAGAAGTTTACGCCAAACAGACAATTACACATCGCAGTCTTAACTTTATCGACACAACCTATCATTGAATTTACTTTAATTTCACTTTTTACTTGAAAAACTTTATGAACATTTATCGTTTTTGACAATGACTTCTACTTAAATTTGACATCTTGGTTACGAGGACTGAGTTTATTGACAGAGGGATCCACCAAGGATTCTGTTTTCTTTGACCTAGGTCCGGAACCCTAAAAACCATGATATACACAGGTGCCTCTTTATCAACTGTTGCGAAGCACGGACATATAAGCTAGTAAATAATGTTATTAATATCTTGAAAACTACAAAAGTTAATTTTGATAGTATGTGAATATTGCTAAATTGAAATTACCAACTTTCGAATGCTTCATGCGATTTCTACAGTCTATGTCTCTGTTTATTACGTCATGCCATCATCATCATGAAAGCAACACCAGTCAGATCATCGTATCCTCCACAGTAAATCAGAAATTGCAATCTGCATTATATGCACCTCTTATCCTCATGTTCTTGTATTTAATATACAGCTTTCTATTTTGTCAGTGAATGTACGTAAATATTTTGCATTGTGAGCGGTCAAGCTCAAGGAAGCTGGCTTGTTATTTATTTCATACATTATTAGTACATCTGACAAATTGTCACAAGGTGACTCAATGTTTATAACTTTTCTACTTAATATCGTAAAACTTTAATAAGTGGTCAAAGTTAGGTCACAACAAATCTTTCCTATGAAGAACTACGCTACTTTTGGAGGGAATTTCGATCTGTTAGTGAGAATGTGGCTCTAGCACAAGACCACTGTAGTCAACAGAAGTACTTGGACGGTGCGTTTGGGGAGCTCCTTGGGAAGTGGAGGAACACTTCATGCCTCGTCTTGGAAGAAGGAGCACTGCATAGTTTGCACCGTAAATGGCCACATTGTCGAAACTTTACGCGCGCCGGGTCTCTAACTTTGCCGAGGCATAATGTGTGCCGCTTTAAGAAACTTTTTCCGATTCCATTTCTGAATTGTAACCGATCAGCGTACGTGATTCTTCACGAGAATTTACGAGTGTTGATACGTTATTTGTCGCATTAAGACTTTGACTATTGTGTGAGACGGTTATTTCGTATTGTGTTATCGCGAAACGGACTTAATATCTAGGCGTTAACGATTACTTAATTTGGGTTTTTTTAACATTCTTATAATACATTTGAAGCACCTGTTCAAGTAATTTTAAATGGTTCATTTCTAATTTAATACTTTTATTAGTATACGACCACTTCCAGTAGATAAATATTGCGTTTTAATAGGCCGCGGAGGATTAGCCGTGCGTACTGGGGCACCGTGCTGCGGTGCGCGCGGCCGATCGCCGTCGGGGGTTCGACCCCCCCCAACCCCCCAGCACGGGCATGGGTGTTTGTGTTGTCCTTATGTTAATTTGCAGTAAGTAGTTTGTAAGCTACGGGCTAATGACGACGCAGTTGAGTCCGATAGATTTACAGACATTTGTGTTTTAATAAACATTATTCAATTGAAGTATATGACATTGCCTACTTCATTTGCAAATGTTATAACAAAACCTCTTTTATTAATTAACCATTATCTGTATTTTATATACCAGTATTATTTCATAAATTTTTGCCTATGCATATAGTGTCTCATTGCAGGATCACAGGAAATGTTAATATTTGCAGCTGTTGTTGTTGTTGACCATGAAAGCAGGCATGTACAACTCGGCCCTATCACATTTACTGAGCCGTGCATAACCCAACACGTGTATGTTGGGTTTGGTAGATACTATTTAGTGGGGTCAAACAGAGAAAGCAAGTAATATTGCAAAAATATGTAGTTTATGAAATAAGTGAGCTGCGGAATGATGGTAAATACTACTGTCGCTTAAAATATGTGTACGAAAATGGTTAAATATTACTTTGATATATTTTGTAATCATTGTAATATGCATTGGTTTAATACTATCTGTGCTGGCTGGTGATAATCATTTATTCAAACAAAGTATGTAACACTTCTGGATAGACTAACAACTTCGAGACGGTGTTTTCGTAGCAGGTATATTGATGTCGCTACTGAAAGAAAAGACGAATTATAGTATTTTTAATGTATGAATAATCGGTTACAGACTACCTTTTGAGAGCAAACAGCTCAAGACAAAAGTCATGAGAAGCAGAGGAAATGAAATCAGTGAGAGGCTTAATATCGAAATTGGTGTACTCCTTATGTTGCTTTTACTTCTATAACGATGCTGGTAATTACTGAAACTAGTGTACAATAAAGAAGAAAAACATACAGCTGATTTTTTTCCCATATGCAATCACCTGAAAATTTATTTTTAATGGAGACTTTAAACAATGCAGGAACATGCCACAGTCGCTGTTTTACTTCTATCTTTTCTCATTATGTACAACTAGTTTCGGTGAAACTATGTCACCATTCTGAAGTACTTATGTGTCAACTAAAATTTTGTTCATGATAAAACAACGAATTTCTATATTTTGATGTAAATAAACTTAAATACTAACTCTGTACTGCCAAAACAATTACAAAAAATTCATGTTCCATACCCTTAGGTTGTTAAATCCTTCCTAGAGGGTAGCTTTTCTTATAACTCAAGACTTATTTGTGTTTGTTCTGATGATAGAACAGTCAGTCAACCTTGCAAAATGGTCTCACCAATTTTATGTTATTACAGATAAATTTTGGGTTACTTTTGTAAATATTTCTCTGTTTAAGGTTTTCCCCATGTACCTGTCTAACATGTGGGAACAACTTCGTCAAATAGACTAATCATGGAGCACAATTGCCCTATGTTCATCCTCATAAAATGTTGTTCTGCAGTTGAAAGAAGACTGACCAGTCTCATATGTAGATGAAGGGCTATTACATAATTGGCCATCAGATAGAGCCAAGGTTATATCGATATCTAATTCATAAAATAATTCTTTCTAAACATCCTAGATGGCGTTAGATGGAGAATTTACATCATTTGTTACGTTTCCGAAATTTACAAATGAGATGTGTCTCTTTACACCTGAACTTTGCATCCTTACATCGAATTGTACATGAATTATTATATTACACTATTACTATATTACAATATTGCGTAACATCTAAAAATATGTATGGAAATAAAGAAACAATACTTCAAAAACTTTCAATTAAAACGACTTATTAACAATCCAACACTTGTGAGTTAAAGCTAATAAGAAAACATTGTGGTATTTCTGCTTTAAATACACCACCATGTCAGTCACAGAACCACAACAGAAACTATGAGGGAGAAACAATACAACATTTCGACCTGTCTTAAGGTGATTCATAGCTTAAGGTCTATATGCCTGATTTTACAATTATGTGCATGGGTTTAAAACTGTGTGTGCTAGCTGGTGATAATAAATTATTCAAACAAAATATTCACACTCTGGATACACTAATGTCTTCGAGACGGCGTTTTCGTACCAGGTATTGGAGAATGTAATTAGAATTATTTGCAGAAGGATGGAAAAGCTGGTAGAAGCCGACCTTGGGAGAATCAGTTTGGGTTCAGGAGAAATGTAGGAACACGGGAGGCAATACTCACTTTACGGCTTATCTTTTGTAGATTTGGAGAAGGCTTTCGACAATGTTGATTTGAATAAACTCTTTCAAGTTCTGAAGCAAGCAGGAGTAAAATATAGAGAGCGTAAGGATATTTACAACTTTTACATAAGCCAGATAGCAGTTGTTAGAGTTGAAGGGCATGAAAGGGATGCAGTGGTTGGGAAGGGAGTAAGACAGGGTTGTAGCCATTTTCGAATGTTATTCAATTTGTACATTGAGCAAGCTATAAAGGAAAGCAGAGAGGAATTTGGAGAAGGAATTAAAGTTCAGGGTGAAGAATTAAAAAAAATTGCGTTTTGCCGACGACATAGTAATTCTGTCAGAGACAGCAAAGGACCTGGAAGAGCAGTTGAACGGAATGAATAGTGTGCTGAAAGGTGCATATAATATGAACATTAAAAAGAGTAAAACAAGGGTAATGGAGTGCAGTATAAGAAAATCAGGTGATGCTGAAGGAATTAGATTAGGTAACGAAACAATAAAGGAAGTAATGAGTTTTGTTACTTTGGCAGTAAAATAACAAATGATGGTCGCAGTACAGAGGATATAAAATGCAGAATGGCAATGGGTAGAAAAGCGTTCTTGAAAAAGAGAAATTTGTTAACCTCGAATATTTATTTAAGCCTAAGGAAGTCCGTTCTGAAGGCATTTGTGTGGAGTGTTGCCTTGCATGGGAGTGAATCATGGACGATAAACAGTACGGACAGGAAGAGGATAGAGGCTTTTGAAATGTGGTGTTACAGAAGAATGCTTAAGGTTAGGTGGGTGGGTCGCGTAACTAATGAGGAGGTACTGAACAAAATTGGGGAGGAAAGGAATTTCTGACATACCTTGACTAAAAGAAGGGATCGATTACTGGTATACATTCTTAGACATCAAGGAATCGTGAATATAGCATTGGAGGGAAGTGTGTGGGGTAAAAACCGCAGAGGAAGACCAAGAGATGGATACAGTAAGCAGATTCAGACAGATCTAGATTGCCGTTCTTACGTGGAGTTAAAGAGGCTTGCGCAGGACAGGGTATTGTGGAGAGTTGCATCAAATCAGTCTCCGGACTGAAGACCACAACAAGAACAATGCTATACTGCGACAAATGTCTTGAAACATTTGTTCATTCCCAAAATCAATATCCTATATGCGTACCAATTGAAAGCCAGTTATATTGCACCGCTAAAATGTTTACCCGTGATGGAGATTGGTAGCTGATCAGGTAAGAAAGTTCACGGAGCATCGAAATCTAGTTGACATTCCAGTACAGCTTGGAATTAAATTTTCGGCGACTTTTCCGTTTCATGCCGAAAGTAGCCGGAAGTTGTCGTCCGAATTAGTCGCAGGCGGAAGACAAAGTGGCGCTCGGTTGCAAAGTTGGCCGGCAGAAGTCATAAATCAATGCGACTGCGGCGGCGGGGGCGGCCGGCCAAGGAACAGCCCGGGCACCGCCTTCTAGCGGCGCGTTCCTCGCAACGGCTTAAGCCGGCAAAAAATAAGCGGCCTACACGTAGCAGGTATTGCGCGGCTTACACTGTCACAAATGTTACCGCCTCCACCGATGTTCCGGGTAGGAAGTGTAATACCGCAGAGTAACATATACGGAGAAGCAGCCCACCCTAAACCACTGTCCTACGCTCCCCTCTTAGTTCCGTAAGATGCTAGCAGGTGTCAGGCGGATCGCTGGCTTAGGGTGCATCTCGCACGTCAGAGGGTAGCGTGGAGGGGAGGCTGAGGGGAGAGCTTGTGCTGCCTGCCATGAGGCTACGGCTGTGTCCGGCGTGCCGGCGTTTGAGGGGAGGTGGTGGTGGGGACAGCCGCTACCTGCCGCCTGCTCTGGCCAGTTTAAAGGGCTGCTTCTGACCGCAGAGCCATCATGGAACATCTTACGGAACTGCTGGAAACCCTCCCTCCCCGCACCCCGGAGCGTAGGACCGGGTCCTTACGGAGGTTTCCCGTCTGTATATATTTGTCTGTGATAATACGTAGCAAACAGCGAATGAATTTCGTTGTTACATATACGTAGTTGCATTTCACAGGTTGTAACTCACTTTACTGGTAGTAACCAGTAGCGTACCCGGGGCACGACACTTCATTGGCGTCCTCTCCTCTCCCCACCCCTTCCTCCAAGTTGGCGCCCTGTCCTTCCAGAACTACATACAGGGTGTTTCACTAAGTGTGTTTGCCTCTGTAACTTATAAAATAATAGCTGACGGGAAATTTTAATGGGGTGGGTCAACACAAGAAATGTTAGACTTTCTGCGGAGGTATGAACATAGTTTATTGTATCATTTTCCATAGAGTCAAAGCACAAAGATATAATTTTTTAAATGGAACAATAGTTTTTTTCTATCGTGCTTTGGAATCGTTGAAACCAGCTGCGTCCAAATCAATTCAAACTACGTTCCTATCACTGTTAGTTTGGGAGCTACAACCCTTCAAAGTTTCAGGGGTTAACTCTTTGGAAAATGATACAATAAACTATGTTTATAGCTCCGCAGAAAGTGTAACATTTCTTGTGCTGACCTACATTATTTAAATTTCCCGTCACCTATTATTTTATAAGTTACAGAGGCAAACACACTTAGTGAAACACCCTGTATACAGTAGAGTCTATTATCCGACCTAAACCGGATGCGGCAAGGTCGGGTATTTAACATAGAATACGTGAACAAGAACTGAAAATAACGTTCAAATACATTAGAAGGCACTCAAAGAAAAGTGATAAGATAGTTTCACCTTCGTTTACTTTGTTACGAAACTTCAAGGCTTTTCCTGCAAAACAGGGTACACCTTTATCTCCACGTTCAGTAAACCATAGGAACAAAGCTTCACTTACTTATTCATAATCACATTTTTTCATGGTTTTCCGATCTTTCAAAACAGTCGAGGCTACTTTCTGAAAACAATTTCATTGCGGTTCCTTTTCCAGTCTCCAACTGTTGTTATAATCTTGTTCCACTTTTTAAACGTTTCACCATTGTGTATTCTTTTTAAAGCTTTAAGTTTTCTTTACACTGAAACGACAACTTTTTTTCCGTTTTAAAGCCATCACCACAATTTTTTATAAACAAAGCGCAACACGTCCACTTCTAGTACAGACCTACGTTAGCATTGAAGAGTGAGGAGTAGCAGACGGCGGCGACGAAATGAATGATAATGACGCGCACCGAAACAAACAACACGTATAGTCACTGACCTGTAGGCTGGCGCACGTCTACTGTGTACAGTCCCGGCGCGGTGAAAGGGTCGGATAACTCGAAAGATCGGATAACCGAAGATCGGTAATATACGATATAGAATGTACTCCTCTAATTTATACATCTTATAAAATAGGTTGTACGTGTGTGTGTGTGTGTGTGTGTGTGTGTGTGTGTATGTTCCACATCTCCTCCTTAACTACTGGGCCGATTTCAATCAAACTCAGTACACATGTTCCTTACTATCAGGAAACAATTGATGCCGCTGTAAGAATCACCTACGACACATACGTAAGGATATATGACGTCAGAAACAATGACAATCGTCAAAATCGGCCGCAACATGCTATAATATTCTACATCTGCTCCTAAAATAATGGATTGATTTCAACCAAATTTGGTACAAATATTCTTTAAAGGTCAAGAATCATTTGCTATGGTTGCAAAAACCACCTACGATACACAGTTCATACGATATCACGTCATAAACAATGAAAATTGCCCCATCTTGCGGCGCGAGATGGAGTGATTTTATTCGTCAACTATTTGACAATGAGACCACTTAGCGACTTTCGATAAACTTTAAACATAATTTCAAATCTTTACGAAACTTTCTGTCACTGACAGCCCCAGGAAAATGATGAAAGGCAAAAAGTTTATCGCTTATTACTTTTCATATGTTCTTGATGTATATCTACGACATTTGGCATAACGTTTCAAGTTATTACGATGCACTGTAAATTGTATTCGTGAGACAATCCACAGACAGTACACACACAAACCGCTGAATATTCCTTCGATACTATATCACAGTTATAGTTCATACCAAGCGAGGTGGCGCAGTGGTAACGGACTGAACTGGCATTCGGGAGGATGGTGTTTCAAATCCACCTCCGGCCATCCAAATTTAGGTTTTCCGTGATTTTCCTAAATTACTCCAGGCAAATGCCGGGATGGTTCCTTTCAAAGGGCACGGCCGATTTCCTTCCTCATCCTTACCCCAAACTCCGAGCGTTAGCTCCGTCTCTAATGACCAAGCTGTCGACGGGATGTAAAACCCTTAGCTTCCTTCCTTCCATATAGTTCATGAGATAAAAAAGTCATAAACAAAACAAAATATCACATCATCATTTTCGATCTATTACGCCTTTACTGGTAAGACCATTCACGAAATTTTTTGCAGACATTGGGCACATATACCACTGAATGTAGTTTCGAATTTACATCACACACATATTTCAGGAGATATGACGCGATAAACAATGAAATTTCCGAATAACTGCTACATCATACGCTATTTTTCCACATCTACTCCTAAAATAATGTACCGATTTCAACTAAACCTCTCACACATATTGCTTCCTATCAGACAACAATCTTTGTGGAGTTAAAAACTACCTATGAAACATAGTTCATGAGGTATGTCGTCGTTAACAGTGAGTCACAAAAACTTTCTGATTACGTGACACGTCATTTACGGCACTTCATTCATTCACTATTTATTCATCTCAGACAGTTGCCTAATATTACACTGTACAAATCTGAAAAATTATATTATTGTAGGTCAGATAGTCAAGGGTATGTCATCAGTATTGAACTACATGAAGTAAGGTAGAAGCTGATGGACAGAAAGGGAAGAACGCAATGGACTAAATATTGCTTATAGTCAACATTTTAATTAAATTAATATTATACATCATTTGCATTTTATACTATTTTTCTTTCTTTGGATACTTAATTGTGCATATTTTTAAGCTGTTTTCAAGGATACATGAACCTGAAATCGTTTCGAGTTTTTAATTTCGTTTCTAATATAAGACTGGAAATATATATATATATATATATATATATATATATATCAGACAATACCGGGCTTAACAGCTAGTATTATTATAAAATTATTGCAGAACGTTGTACCTACCTTAAAATATATGTGTAAAACATTACAGTCATTACATAGCTACGCTTCTACAAAATACGAATATTTTGGGATAAATAGCAACACAGGTTAAAGTTAGTCTTTAATGTGAGCCAAAAATCAAGTTATAAAGACTAGTACTGGATTCGGTAAGGTATCTGGGTCAGTGGAAAATTCAGATGTACTATCATGTAGAATTAATTAAAACGATAAATTTATTTTACATATGTACATGTTTTGAAACATACAGAATTTGAACTTAGTGATACTGAAAGTTCTCAAACGTTATGCAATAAGTCGTCGTTTTTAATCGAAACACTCGAAAATTTAAAAGAAATGTAGAAATAAAATATAAAAATTCACTTATTATACTTAAATGAAATTAATCATTGTAATCAGATACTACCTAAAATTAAGGGTTAAAACGTAATTTCTGGGTACACTGTTGCTACTTCACGTGTAGATGTTGGTAGCTGGCACGATGAAAGACGGGAGCTGAAAGCAGCCAATCAGGAGTGGAGTTCAGACACCCAATAACATTGCGTTTTTACATCCATAATCAAATTACTAGTGACTAAAACGATAGCTATATAACACGGCTAATATGTGGCTTTTAAACGAAGAAGTGGAAACACAATAATGCTATTCGTGAATATATTCCGCTCGAATTCCATAAACTAAAGAAAAAACATAAATCCCACGTCCTACTTATCTGTATCTCTTGAGAGGTATACTCGCAGGTTGCCGCGAGAAAGAGAAAAAAGTGCTTCAATGAAAAACATATAAACAAACGTATAAGATATAAAATAGGTAATGTAACTTACGTTGTGTCATCTGAAATAATGATTCGTAAGAAATTCAATCCAACTTCGGACACACTTTTTAAGCATGCACTATAATTTGCATTATTCATTTTCTGAGAGACCACACAAAGGTAACGTTACATGATGGAAGACAATTTGTGATTGTAATACTTGTCTTATCAATGATCACGTGAAACATTAATATCAAAATTTTTGTTGCTATCACAAGTCTACAACTGAAATGAGTAAGGGCTTGCACGAACCGGTAGTCGCCGTAGTCGTTTAGTATCATAGATCATCGCACCTCTCACCGTAACATTTTGAAACGAAACCTGAAAATCCTGGTGTCATGATAGCAACAGGAAAATTTACATTTGAAGTGCTATAGTTCTGGTAGAATGAACATTTTGTATACGAAGATTTTTTATTGATTCACTGCAAATATTATTTATAACGATTTATCAGACATGTCATCAAACAAAATAATTATATTACATAGAATATCAATTTAAAAGTGTTTTGAAGCAATCGATAAAAATAACGATCAAAATTATCCGGAAAATCTAGTTCCTCTTCGAGACCATTTGGTGACCTTCTGCTGGTGCTGCCCGGAGCATCATAGACCCTCTTGCCCCCCCCCCCCCCCTCGCTACGCCTCAGCATCTAACTGTGGAAAACAAGGTATTACAGACCATCTATGAAGACTGCACAATGTACATGCATGAAATACTAATATAAAAATGTGTGTATTGATAATGGCAAGTCACTTGCCGAAATCTAGATCTAAAAAAAAGTAGTTTCTTACAAACAACGACTGATTGTTGCAAAACATCCATTTGGATACTATATAAATTGTTATTTAATATATTATAAGGCATTAGTTAATTATTAATATATATATACATGATTTAAGAAAATGGAGCCAGTCACTTTGACTTGAAATCATACTGTTTATTCCATTAACCGGTTTTAGAACCATTCCAGGTTCATCTTTAGACGGTGCACACGTTGCAGGATCATTTTAAGCGTGATGATGGGTGCTGGCTCTGATGTGGGAAGATGGAAACATACATTAATAAGTCGACTTGTACGCTGTTTAGGTCGTGTTTTGTATCTGGAAATTGATTAGAAATTTGTTCATTCACTTACTGAGACATTATGGTCGGCATATGATAATTAATTCCCATTTCACAGGTCTCCTTGTGTTTAGCCGGCCATACAGTTGCAGTAAGGAAATGAACAAATTTCACGTAAATTTTTAGATACAAAACACGACCTAAAGAACGTACAAGTCGACTTATTAATGTATGTTTCCAACTTACCACCACAGCGCCAGCACCCATCATGACGCTTAAAACGATCCTGCAACACATGCACCGTCTGATGATGAAACTGAGAAGTTAGAAAACCAGTTAATGGAGTAATCAGTATTATTTCAAGTCAAAGTGACTTACTGCATATTCTTAAATCATATTGAAATTAACAGTCACGGGTTCTGAAATATCCGTTATGGGTAAGAGATATATGTTGGAAATTTTTAATTCTCTGTGATCTATTTTAAGTACAATAAAATTACTCTCCTGGTAAATTTCAACAAAATGCTTTTTCCACTTTATTGATTGATCTTTTCATACATCTATAAAGTACTGTATGGCACCTTAAATAGTTTAAAGTTACTAAACAATTCGTCCAATGTTAAAAATATAATTGTTATTTATTTCTTTACCAATAGAGAACAGTTACATCTAGGATGTAGTGCTTTTGAGGAAGTAGTAAGGTATTGAGCCTTAATTAACTACCATTAAAATAAACAATTTATGACAACAATTATTTTAAAATTGATAAAACTTGGTGTAAACCTCAACATATATAGAGACAAATTTCTTAACAACAACAAACTGTCACAAAACTTGTCAGTAACCAAACAGTCCAAAATTTCAGGTAAAATACATAAACTTATAGGCAATAGTCTTTCATTAATAGCAAGTATTCCTCGTAGAAATTAACAGAATTACTCAATCAAATAACAACTGTAACATTTGATTAAACTAATCAGCGCTTCATGCTAGTCTGTAAGGTAAATCAGTCAGTGAAGGTTTTTATTTTTTCTTACAGAACCAAGTAAATACATTACAAATGACATCATGAACAATTTACTCAACTTAAGAGCCTGGCGCCCAGTAAAACACCAACAACGGAGACACAATTTGCAATGCAGAACAAACAACGCTTGGACAGAACACCTGAAACACAGAATCCTCTACCACAAGCAACTGACATACATAATATTAACCACACTTATAGGTAGATTACAATGGAAACACCAGATAAAAACAATCATAATTAAACGTCACATAACAGGTTAACGTCACTGTGCCAACTCGGTGGCGGCTGTACACAGGTTACAAATTATTTCTGTTCCCGCTGTGCGTGGACAGTACAATAGGCACCAGCGTAGACGACCTCGTCGAAACTTCCGTGACGATCCGCTACAAAATTAGTAACAGTTTGTAAATGCTCCCTTTCTCTAGCCAAAGTTTCGCACACTACACTACTTGCTGAGTGCTGGCTGGCTATAGCTTTCAAGCCACGTGTGCCCCCAGCACACAGTTTTCATCGGAAAGTAGTTCCATGCAGATAACAACCATCCACATAGTTAGCCGAGCCATCCAGAACTCTCGGCTCAGCCACACACACACTCGCCAACGACCTTTCTCCGCTTCCGTCCAAACACCACGCCGCTCTTGACGCCGTTTGGTGATGAGGTCGAATTCACTCTCGATCCGACCAGAGATACATGAATCCAGCAAGTAGAATTGGTAACTATTCCGGCTATAAAGCCCCGGCACGGCGCAACATCTCCACTATCTGAATGTAGTCCTTTGTGCTCAATTTGACACAATAATATCTTTTTCAAATTTAGTAGCAAACAGTTATGTTCTACCTCAGTACCTGTCGCTGCCCTGGTACGTATCATTCTAGCTCTAGTCCATCTCCTTCTCCATCTTCCCGGCGTTTTCTGACCCAGTCTCTAACAATTTCAAGTGTTATCTATAGCGAATTTACGACCTGTACATTCCACTTCATGCAGCTCAATCCTTATGGCGCCGTATTTCCTGAACACTGTGTCGTTAAATAATATTGTCACGTGGCATTGTCGTAGGATACTGGTTGTTGATTAAAGATCACTGGTTTGAATTGAGCGGGCATACATTAACAAGGAAGACTCCCCATGGCACCCCTCTCATGTGACGATGGCCCAGGGCACACAGGTCAAGCAAGAAAACGGAAAAAAGGTGTATGGTATTGCTAAAGATGAAACATAGTAAATTTCAGGCGTCATTATCATGTGGTTATTCGTGCTATACGTCCAAGCCACAAGTTCCGTGCTCAATGCCCTTCACATTTATTCCTTTCAGAAAATTATGAATTGACGAACGATTAATTGCTATGTCTGTTCGCTGATTCAATTTTCGGTCTGTGTTGTAAGGTCCGTGTGCAACAGCGAGGTGTAAAGAAGAGTTCTGTAACTTAGTTTTCACAAGTACCGATGCTATGACTATTGGGTTCCGCTTTGACGCTTTTGACTGTATGTTGTAAAGAAAGTAGTTGTTTCCAAACTTCACATTCAAGGATTACAAAGCATAGAAAATGTAGCTCATGAATTGAGCACAGGGACGGCCCCGTTTTTTTTTTTTTTTTTTTTTTTTTTTTTTTTTTTTTTTTTTTTTTTTTAAAGGTGTTCCGGTAATTGAAATTAGAAAACTAGAATCCGATGGTGGCATTTTTTTTTTTCAAAATATTTGACGTCACTCTTATTAACAGCTACGTACCTTCGGCGAATAGTCGCGAACTATAAAGAAGTGACTTCTTCAAAGACGATTTTACATATTTGGGAAGAAAGGAGCTAAAGAATACCGCAAGAGGAAGAGATTTCAGTTGCGTCCTCCATCGAAAAGATCAGGGGCCGAACTATTGTAAAGATCTCTACTAACTTAATAATAACATAAGACTGATAGAATCGAAGGTATTATAGAAGCCTAGGCAAGTGAAATTTACCTTTTTCCCCAGTGGTCGTATCGATAGGATTTGTGCAACGTGTCATCTCACTAACGATGATATGGATGATGACGTTATACCGACCACTGTACTCTACTCGATGACAATCACCATTGACAAGCAACGCACAAAACGTTTCAGGGGCACTGGGCACTGAACATTTTAATAAATACAAGAAATTCCGAGCTTGGTGGTGCGATATGAAATAATTATTTTTTATCATCAGTGCAGAGTGTAAGTAATCATGACTCATGCACAATGCATAAATCTTTTAAAAATCAGATCTATAAAATAACTAAAAAGGTCTTCTTAATACATGTCTTCATGACTTGCAATCTGCACTGATGGTTTTCCAACATGGGAACGATATTGATATGTAATTTTTTAAATAAATATTTCATATCGCACCACCAAGCTGGAAATTTCTTAATTTAATTGAAATATTCTGGTGGGCTGGTACAATTTCCGTTACGGCGTCAACTTACAATAACACGTCCAAGACACAGAACTTAAAAGAAATCACCCGCGCATCTTCCAGTTTTTGTGTATATAAATAAACAGAGGACTAAAACAGAATGGTGGAGTGTAGTAGTTGCGACTTTTGACGTTTAATTTGCTTTGCGTGACGTGACGCCAATGCCGAGGTAATACTTGTAACGAGCCGAGTTTTCCCTCGCCGCCTCCACAAATTGGGTTGGCGTCCCTGTTTCGGCCTCGTGGGTAAGCAGTCCCCCGCGGTGTCGGGCGTTCACTGTTTTCGATTCTTTATTGCCAGAGACCATTCTGTGTTCAGTATCGTCGTGTCATTACCGCCAATGAATTAGACTTGCGCATAATAGTTCGCGATCAGGAGCGCTCACTTTAGTTCGCGGCTCTGCTGCGAACTAGTTAGTTCTTTCAGTTCGTCCGCTCGCAGTGACGGCTGAGCGGCGTGGTCTGCGCATGCAGGTGGAGGGGGAAGTTCCCCCACCTAGCTGCTTCACGCGCTTGCTGCTTGAGCCGCTAACGATATCACGCAAACCAAAAGAAACAGTTTGTGGATAATTTCTCGCGTTTAAGTTTAGAGTTATCTCTATATCTTGGCGTAAATGGAATTTATTAGTCAGATATTGCAGAGTGCAGAATACTTCAAAGCAGAAATTTTGTGGCAATGAACTATGTAATCTAGCAGGCAAACGCTAACCTGGAAATGGCTCTCATCAGAAGAAGGCAAATACGTGATTTATAATTCTGCTGCGCGTCCTCTCGCTATTGCCCGTCTGTCTTCGGAAAAGAATCCAACGAACTAAGAAGGAGATACGTTCGCGACCGATCGCGCATATTTTAGTTCGCGACCGATCGCGCATATTTTAGTTCGCGACCGATCGCGCATATTTTAGTTCGCGACCGATCGCGCATATTTTAGTTCGCGACCTATCTTGCATATTTTACTTCGCGACCGGTAGCTCTCCTTTCTGTTCGCAGCTCGGCCGCGAAGTAGGTCGCTCTTTTTAGTTCGTTCGCTCGGTTTGGCTCTTGCTACCGCTACTAAAACTACAGCTGAGCCGCATCTCAGCTCGAAACGACGGCAGCTGGCAAAAGGGAATCACGCGATTCTGCGCGCTCTCGCGTCCTCTCGCTGTTACCCGTCAGTCTTCGGAAAAGGAGCGGACGAACTAAGAAACGAGAGATCTGCGAACTAGTTCGCGTAGTTCGCCTGTGGAAGCGCTCTTCCGAACTAGTTCGTTAGTGAATTACACAAGACTACAAAGAATGGTACATTACGGCCAACTCTGGCTACTAACGGTAAAGGATGTCGTGGCGTCACCGCCTGCTGGCACGCTCAACAGCCACTGGCAACCATGCGCTACTCCAGTAGCTCAGCACCTATCAAAAGTGTCGCAACGAATTTTAAACGCTCTGTATCACAGACAAAAGGAAACTGAAACAAATTTAATTACAGTCGGTTGCCGGGAAACAAGGGATTAAAAAAGGACAAAAGAACTTCACTACATGGATTTAAGGGTGTAATGTTACTTCGTCCGTGTTGCCTGTTCCGATTACGAGTTCACTCGCTTTGAAACAAAATGAACTTTAGTGAAATTTGAAATAATTACAGGAATCAGATCGTTAAAGAGGAAAAGTTAAAACGAAGCACGGATGTAACCGGCAAAAGGAGATAGTGGAAGTTAATGTTCATGTCAAGAAAATCAAATGTTTGTAAATCTATGGGACTTAACTACTCAGGCCATCAGTCCCTAGACTACTTAAACTAACTTATGCTGACAACACACACACTTATGACGAGCGAGGACTCGAACCCCCGACGGCGGGCAGCGGCTCGCTCCGCAGCAAGGTGCCTTGGAATGCTCGGCCACTCCACCGCGGCTTACATCAAGACAACACATGAAAAAACCACTACATAAGAAATCTGACGAAAAGTTACCTCTGTATACATCGCAGTACCTGTGATGTCGTGATGAGCTGTAATCAATTATGTATTATTATAAAATTAGGTTGTTTATACTTTTAGCCCTAATGAGATGCTTGGGTAACATCACGCTTCGCAAGACCTAGTTCACGACCGTGTTTCAAAATTGTAACATCAGTGGAACAAACTGAATCATTATCGAACTCTGTCTTTACGAAATATTGAATGCAGGTTTTGAAATTCCAATCAATATAAATAGGATCTCGAAATGAATTGAGTTTGAACTAAACTTGTGCAATCGCGGAGCGAACCGTTATGGCGGCCAAGCATCTCTTTACGATTTCCGCGGCATGCTGAAAACCGTAAGAGAAAATCAATCATTTAATAAAAATTGGGTTATATGAAGTATGAACTCAAATGTAATAAATTTAAAAGAAGGTGGTTTATAGCAAATAATAAAAAATAGACATGCTCCCACTAATAACAATTTCGTGTGGCTCATTGGCCTCGTGCAAGTCTTTCAACTGGACGCCACTTCGTCGATTTGCATGTCGCAAGTCTACCGCAGCTATCCAACCGGGGAAAGGGGACCTACACCTTAACGTGGAATCCGAACCACGTGTCGTTTCTGGGGACTCCTCGCAGCGTTGAGAGGCGAAGGATGGGTTAGAGTGCAGACGGAAAAAATCCAAGGTCCGATCAGGTATCGAACCTGCGACCATTCGGTTTCCAGTCGAGCGCTTTACCCCAAAACCACCGAGCCCGACATGCTCCCACTTACGTTCTCTGACTCGCTGGGTTAGTATAGATGCTCCCACTTACGTATGTATACTAACCCAGCGAGTACAGAACAGAAAGACGAAGCGCGCTTCCGTTTTCTATCTAAGTCAGAGAAAAAATTGACCATTGAAAACAAAAGTAGACACAGGTGTGCATTGATGCTAGAACGGATACGCAAGCGACAAGCGTCGCAGATATAATTTTTGTAAAGAATTTGAATGTAATCCAACAATGGAATTTTACGTAACATCCAACGACAATAACTCTTACACGGCACATATTAAGGGGACTAAAAGCGCAAGTGATGACTGATGAGTGTTAAACGAAAACAACTTGAGGGCCTGAAAATAAAATCAAAAGCCAAGTAGAACGAAATGACGTCCTTGTACCACTTACGTAATCACGGTAAACATAATGCAAAGCAGTTACCGCAACAAATTGTGATATACTAGTGGAACACAAATAAATTGTACAAGAATTTCATAGATACTACGAAGAAGGTGCCACTTGATGACAGCCTGGCGCCTGAACTAGTTCATAAACTCGGCAGTTACGTAACAGACCATGAATACAATTAAATATTGACGGTTTCACTGACATAACTAATCGTGCACTCGCTGCACAAGCCCCGTCGGCCATATGAGAGTCCTAAACAATTGTATTATCGATTATGGCACACTGATGGACCTACTTTTATTGAGATTATAAATAAAATACTCGGGGAATGCGGAATACAAGAAGGGTTAAAGGAAGATAGAGTAGTTCTTGTCTCGAAATCTGAGGCAACCAACGGACTGACAACTTTACGGCCGTTATTTTACTAAATTTGGACTACAAGTCTGTGGCAAGAGCAATAAAAGTAATATGACTCTGCTACCTAGAAACATTAACCAGTATCACAAGACATGAACCCAAGGGATGATCAAAAATGACCACAGTCGCCCACATCAGAGACGTCATTGGGAATAATGCAGTAACTTGAACTTTTACCAACGGCATTCAACCGTGTCAATCAACGGTATGTAGTACAAAACACGAAAATGATAGGATTAAATAATAGAGTAGTTGCAGTGACCTAAAACATCATCATTGCAGTTACTGCAACAATAAACATTAATAGACAGTTGACAAAAAACCATCAACATTAAGATAGCTGTCTCTGTCAATGATGTTGTACGCCTTTTCATTGCAACCCATCTCATAACACTGCGGACTCACTTACAAGGAGGTGTCTATTTCAGGAGCAACATTTCCAATTTCAACCTATGCTTATTATCGTGCAGTAGTCATTCGTAATGTAGACGAAGTGGCAAGAGCAAAAGACCAAAGAAGAAAAATGTAAAAGGCTAACTTAAGAGGATTCGAACAAGTATCCTCCTCGCAGAAAAAGACAGTGGAATACCTCAAATCCATTGGTATCATCATTGCCAGAAATCCACTTAAAAGGTTGTAAGAAATTAGACTGAAATCATAAAGAGTATTCAAGGCCTCATCGTTCAAAATAAATGACGAGCAGTGACATTCATTGACTGTCCGACAATTGTCAACATTTATGACTTCCCCAAAGCTTACTATCCTGCACAATTTCTTTTCCATTAAAACTATCAATCAGGAAGGCTAGGCAGTTAGCCAGCAGATTTTTATGGAAAGGGTGTATATGTAAAGTGGACAACCTCACGCTTACGATAACGAGAGTGGACGGTGGATTGGACTTAGGTAATGTACAACGGAAAGCCGCAGCCGGTTTTCTCAAGCGAACATCAAGAAAAATATACGATAATCAACAAAAATATTCCAGATAGTGCGCCTAAAGAGGATGCACCCATCTGTAGATATCAGATTACCGTCTAAGAATGTCCGTGAGGAGTATATTCAAATCGTTATATCCGCACTTAATAAGCAACGAACTAATACCAAAATGGAGTTCAAAACATAAACCAAATTCCCCTCTTGACCTTGGAAAACTGTATTAAGTACATATTCGTCAACACATTGTTACACTGTTTCACCTGACACAAACATTTGGAAACCTAGAAATGGATGACTGCAATGCTTGTTTTTTCTTTCTCAGATGGCTCTGTGGCAGAGAATAGGCCTGACTTATTATTAAAACCGGATAAAGTCATCTGCCCAATTGCAAAGAATAACAGAGTGACGAAGTGGACATTGTCAGTCTACAGGCGAACATGAAAATAGCACTTTGGCACACAAAACGGACGAGTAGCGTCCAAAATCTTTACAATAAAATGGATATTTATAATTACGTAGGCTTCCGCGGCCAGAGTCAGATGACATAAAAGTTTTCTGGGTATGGTACCGCGTCATGATGTAGGTTATTACTTATTTAACCAACGTTTCGGCCAACGTTACAGTGGCCTTCATCTGGGTACCCAGATGAAGGCCACTGTAACGTTGGCCGAAACGTTGGTTAAATAAGTAATAGCCTACATCATGACGCGGTACCATACCCAGAAAACTTTTATGTCAAAATGGATATTGTTTTTGGAAATTAGATATTGGACAGCAAATAACTAAAATGGTTCACGTCAGTCAGCAGATACACTCCATTTTTCTCTACTTCTGAAAGGCATTTCCCTTATTACGTCACCTACACTTATTATCTAGAGTGCACTCATATGCAGTATCAAATTAAGTTGTTGGCTCGCTTGGGAATTTTTGGTAGGGGCAACACGGCTAGTAATCTTCCTTGGATATATGTACGTAAGTATGGGATGTATTTTGACCTTCCTGCCGTTCATATATTAATGGCTTCGCGGACAAATATAAAACAAGCCTCAGATTTTTTTACAGATGATGCAGTTGCCTACAGTCAAGTATGGTTTGTGGCTGACGTTCAGATTTCAGTGTTGAAGATGGCTGTAGGTTTCTGGCCCGACACAGGCGAGGAGGAACGCCCGGCGATGAGCATCAAATGTTCAAATGTTTGTAAATCTAACGGACTAACTGACAGGGTAATCAGTCTCTAGGCTAGAAACTACTTAAAGTAACATGTTAAGGAAAACACACACATTCATACCAGAGGGAGGACTCGAACCTCCGCCGACAACTAACCGCGCTTTCCGCGCCATAGACTGCTCGGCCACTCCACCGTGGCGCGATGAGTATCGCCTATATACTATAAGTTAGTAAATGTTGTTTTATGTTGGGAACCTAGTTCTAGGAAGGTTCCAATTTTTATCAAAACCTGATAATAGCGAAGGAGCTTCACAGAAGGTTTCTATTTACGAAAGAAACCAAACTTCTAAACACACGAAAAGAAAACACAATCTTCTCAGTTTATGGCCGGCGAATACCGGGTAAATTACAAAGTGTGTAATGAAAGGTGACAGAGACATTCATCCGTTTCCGTGTCCTTCGGGTTCCTTAGTAGACTTACGCAGAACGTTTCTTCTCAGTGACGATATTTATTGGCAGAACCCTTAAGAAATGCAACAGAACTACTAAAGAAACTGCATACACTACGCCTGCCCGTCCTTTTATGGAGTATTGCAGCCCAGTGTGGGATCCTTATCAGAGGACATCGAAAGAGTCCAGAGAAGGGCAGCTCGTTTCGTATTGTTACGATACAGGGGAGACAGCGTTACGGAAATGATACAGGATCTGGGATGGGTATCATTACAACAACGGCGCTTATCGCTGCGGCGTGGGCTACTTACGAAACTACAATCGCCAACATTCTCCTCCGAATTCGAAAATGTATTGTTGACTCTCACTAACGTAGGTAGAAATGATCATCAGAATAAAATACGAGAAATCAGAGCCAGAACGGAGAGATTCAGGTGTTCATTCTTCCCGCGCGTTATTCGAGAGTGGAACTAGAGGTAAAATAGTATAACGGTGGTTCGATGACTCCTCTGTCAGGCACTTAAATGTGATTTGCAGAGTATCCCATGTAGATGTAGATGTAGACGTATAACGTTCCATAGTTTAGGGTCCTGCGATATTGCGATGAACGGGTTTAAAGTAACCCGTGTATGAACTGGTGCTCAGATTTGGTGGAGCAAGACTGTTTGCGGAGGAGATTGTGCCGATAATGATAGAGGGAGCGAGGATGCGTCCGTGACCAGACGGAAGGAAGTCCTCCTGCGTTCACGGCTCGTCTGCCGACCTTACTGATACTCTACGACTCTGGAAGTAACCTTTGGCCTATGCATTGCGTGTCTCTTGTTCGTCTAATGAGTTGCCTAAACATGTGCACTGCTGGTCTGTGTCACCTTATCAAGTCTTCAGACATTTCCATGATAGAAGTCTTCATTGTATTACTGGCATGTTTCTGCTCTCTCTCCTCTGGGTTTAACAATGTAATTCTTATTGTATTATTAATGTTTACTTTCATCAAACGTTGTTTGATTTACGTTTATGCTCTGTAAGCCCTTCCAACGATGATTTACTTTTCGATTTTTATTCTTCCTGTACGCACTGAACACTGGCTTCCTTAAGCTTCCTATTTATGTCATAACTATGGGACTTGTATATACCGCCGAATTCCCCTGAAAATTTTTGTGCTTTCTTCAGTCAGCTGATGTATTTCAAATATTGTCAACGGTTACTTCGAAGATTCTCTTCTTGTACATGTGTTTGTTTTTCCAGCAGTTAAGTTTGCTCTTTCCAGAGTATCCTCTTCCAGTCAACTTTATTGCCTACTGCGTCTCCTCATTCCTCAGCAATTGAATATCTAATTTATTTTTATACTGGTTCATTCGGACGTTTGTTTGAAACTTTATTCTGAATTTCATCTTCACTTAATTGTAATCTAAAACTACATCCGTTCCTAGGTACAACATGCAATCCATGGTTTGATTTCGGATTCTCTGTTTGTCAGTGAGGTAATTCAGCTCTCTCCATTTCTTAAGCTTCAACATAATATTTGCTACAACCATGTGGTAGTTATTGCAGAATTCCTCTTTCTCCTCCATCACTGATGAGAAATAGTCCTCTTCTTCTCACAAATTTCACTTCTTCTTCTTCTTTTTCTAACGCATTTAGCTCTTGCGCTATTTATCAATAGCAACGGACCTGTTCTTTAACTTTTGAAATATTTCGACTGTAGTTGCTCTGCATATGAAGTTTTACGTTCATCGCATTTCTTCTTGCGCAACACTATATAAAACATTTCAATCGACTTTAAACAAGCCTTAGTTGCTCTGTTCGATTTAAGTACTATGAATTCGGAAACTTCAACGACAACAGTGTAATGGGCCTCTGATAGTGGTAACTTTAAGTGCCTCGTGTAGAGAAAACCTGGGCCAAGCTTCATTGTACGTATTGTAAGATGGGCAATGAATTTAAGTTTTGGTGTGGGTTTCGGAAATGATGGGATAATAGGTCGCCATGCAGATAAGCCAAGAATTTTGTTGTGGGTGGTCAGGTTGCGCATGGTGAAATAATCAGAATGGATTTAAATAAATGATAAGATTAACAATCCCTCCTAAACTATTAACGCAATTGTCCTTCAATACAACAAATTAATAGGAAAGCACCATCCAAAATAATGAGATAAAAGATCGAAAATTATCATGGAAACTAATTGAGAGGTAAAAACGACAACTTGTTGGACAAAATAGAAAGAAAATTTATAGCAAAAATTACGATAAACAAGCAATTGAGGTTTCAAAATAAATAGAAAACCTACGTAAATGACAGACAAGAGATTAAACCGCGGATAGATACAATTAAAATAACAAATTATGAAAATCAGAGCGTCAGCGTGCAGCACGTTACCGTAACCTCAGTGCAGTGTTGAGCAGTTGTTGTGGCCACCTCAAGACGCGAGCAACGCTATCAGTATATTTCTGAAGAAACCAGATATTTCCAGCAGCTCGTCGAATTTCTCTCACTCTCTGAAGAGCAAGTCACTGTTCCGTAAGTTCCACTCGGTAGGGAACCAGGACGCAAAATCCGTCCTGCTCTTACCGGAGCAGAACATACAGGCCGTCTTAATTGACTCAGGAAGAAGCCACCCAATCCCTGTTCCACATCAACATATATAAACATACTCCGCAATCCACCGTAAGGTGCGTGGCGGAGGATACACTATATCACTACTAAATAGAACGAGGAAAAAAAGAGAGCCTATATGCTTCCATACGAGTCCTAATTTCTCATATCTTGTCTTTGTGATCACTACGCGAAATGTAAGTAGCCGACAGCAAGATCGTAATACACTCAACTTCAAATTATGGACCTCCAAATTTCCTCAACAGAAATTCACGAAAAGAACGTCGTCTTTCCTCCAGCGATCCCCAATTGAGTTACCGGATCATTTCCGTGACTCTCTCGCATTGGTCGCACCAACCAATAGCAAACCTAGCTGATCGCCTGCTTCTACGTCTTCCTTTAAACTGATCTGCTGTGGGTCCCAAACACTTGAGCAATACTCAAGACGTGGTCGTACAAGCGTTTTATACGCGGTCTCCTTTACAGATGAAGTACATCTTCCCAAAATTCTCCCAATAAACCGAAGTTGGCTGTCCGCCTTACTCACAAGTGTCCTTACATGTTCGTTCCATTTCATGTCGCTCTGCAATGTTACGCCGAGATATTTGAACGACGCGACAGCATCAAGAAGCTGACTACTAATGCTGTATTCGAACATTATGGGATTGTTTTTCCTACTCATGCGCATCACCTTACATTTTTCTACATTGAGAGCTAGCTGCCATTCTTCGCACCAACTAGAAATTTTGTCTACGTCATCCTGTATGCTATTACAGTCAGTTAACGACGACACCCTCCCATACAACACAGCATCAGCTAACAGTCGCAAATTACAACTTACTCTGTCCATCAGATCATTTATATAGATAGAAAATAATAGCGGTCCTATCACACTCGCCTGGGGCACGCCTGACGATTCACTCGTCTCTGATGAACACTCGCCGTCGAGAACAACGTACTGCGTTCTATTACTTAAGAAGTCTTCTAGCCAGTCACAAATCTGTGAACCTATTCCATAAGTTCTTATCTTCGTTAGCAGTCTGCAGTGTGGCACCGCGTCGAATGCCTTTTTGAAGTCGAGGAAAACACAATCCGCTTGTTGCCCTTCATCCATGGCTCGCAAGATGTCATGTGAGAAAAGGGAAAGCTGAGTTTCACATGAAAGAAGTTTCCTGTACCCGTGCTGATTCATAGACAGAAGTTATTCCGTTTAAAGGAAATTTACTATATTCGAACTGAGAATATGCTCCAAAATTTTACATGAAACTGGTCAACGATATTGGCCTGTAATTGTGCTGGTCAGTTCTCCTTCCTTTCTTATAAACGGGAGTCACCTGCACTTTTTTCCAATCACTAGGAACTTTGCGCTGAATTAAAGATTCGCGATAAATGCTAGCTAAGTAGGGGTCCCAATGCCGCAGAATACTCTTTGTAAAACCAATGTGGTATTCCATCCGGATCATCAGACTTTTTCGTATTTAGCTCTCTCAGCTGCTTCTGTACACCGGAAATACCTATTACTATGTCCTCCATTTCGGAATTAGTACGTTGATCAAATGATGGTACATTTTTGCGGTCCTTCTGCGTGAAATATTTTTTAAAGGTTCAATTTAGTTCAGCTTACAAAAATGTTCAAATGTTTGTAAATCTATCGGACCAAACTGCGTGGTCATCAATCCGTAGCTTACAAACTACTTAAACCTAGGTAAACTAACCTAAGGACAAACACACACACACACCAATGCCCGAGGGAGGACTCGAACCTCCACGGCGAGCAACCGCGCGCTCCGCAGCGAGGCGCCTTAGACCGCCACCGCGGCGTTGAGCTTTCCGTTTGTTTTCTTCTTTTACTGCCCCGGAATGATCAATTAGTGACTGGATAGTGGGCTTAGATCCGCTTATCGATTTTACATAGGACCATAATTTTTTCGGGTTCTCGGAAAGATCTTTTAGTAAGGTATGGCTGTGGTAATTATTGTATGCTTTGCGCATCGATCTTCAAGGCACCATTTAATCCAAAATTAACGTAATTACGCCTTCATGAAACTAAACACGCCAATCCACGCGAAGCAAGCAGGCTACGGCCAATCACATAGTGCCCGCAGATTATTGATGGCTAAATGTGTCCTCAGGCCCTGGGCTATACTATCACAGTCTCTCAGCGTTTTCATGAGGGTCCGTCAAAACTAAAGCGTTCCCACGCAATGTGAGTGACCCGAAAGCAAGGGCAGTCACTTTGTGGTTTCGCCTAACCACATCAGACAGCGACACCAGTAACTCTTAGCAGCTCGCCTGAGCGGCGCCGCATTCCACACACCAGGACGTCTTCCTACAGAATATTTTAGGAATTATTTCACCACCCGCCCTCCCCACTCAGACAGCCTCGGCTCCAAACACCCGCTGCCTGCGTCCGCTTTTCCAGGAGAGACAAGAGACGCCTTCGAGCAGGAATGCTCCTCCATGAGCAGGTAAGGTCTACATCTACATAGATACTCTGCAAATCACATTTGAGTGCCTGGCAGAGGGTTCATTAACCACTTTCATAACTTTTCTCTAACAGCGCGCGGGAAGAAACAACACTAAATCGTTCCGTTTTCGATCTCATTTCTCTTCTTTTATTGGGATGGTCATGTCTCCCTAAGTAGGTGGGTGCTAGCAAAATATTTTCACATTCAGAACTAAAAGTCGGTGATTGAAACTTCGCAAACAGATCACGCCGCAATGAATAACGTCTTTCTTTTAATGATTTCCACCCCAGTTCATGCAACATTTCCGTGACGCTTTCCCCCCCGTAACGTGATAAAACAAAACGAGCTGCCCTTCTCTGAACCTTCTCAATATCTTCCGTCAGTCCCACCTGGTGAGGGTCCCACAAGGGGCAACAGTACTCAGGAGAGGACGCACAAGTGTGATGTAGGCAGTCTCTTTGGTGGAGCTGGTGCATCTTCGAAGCGTTCTGCCAATGAAACGTAACCTTTGATTCGCCTTCCCCACAATATTTTCTGTGTGTTCTCTCCAGTCAAAGTTGTTCGTAATTGTAACTCCTAGGTATTTGGTAGAATTTACGACCGGAATGTTTGACTGATTTATCGCGTAATTGAAGTTCAGTGGATTTCTTTTAGTGGTCATGTGTATTACTTCAGACTTTTCTTTATTTAGTGTCAATTGCCAATTTTCGCACCAAGTAGAAATTTTGTCTAAATCGCTTTGCAGTTGCTTTTGATCCTCTGTTGACTTCACTAACCGATAAACGACAGCATCATCCGCGAACAGTCTAAGGGAGCTATTCAGATTGTCTCCTAAATCGTTTATAAACAAGAGGAAGAGTAAGGTGCGCTTCCTCTGCTCACCAGACCGCAACCCCTGTATGTGTTCTGGCCGACGAAGACCCCACACACTGGCCGTCAGGTCGCGTTGTCCCCTAGCTAGCTCCTCCACAGCAGAGTTGCGAGTACCTGATTTATTACAAAGCCAGAGATTTCTGCGAAACCTAAATGAGGCACTTTTTTGGACTGCCTTACACGGCCCCAATTCTTCGCCCCTGAGAAAATTACTATCCTGTTTAGTAATAAAATTCTTATCACTTTACTACAACTACACTCCTGGCCATTAAAGTTGCTACACCACGAAGATGACGTGCTACAGACGCGAAATGTCACCGACAAGAAGAAGATGCTGTGATATGCAAATGATTACCTTTTCAGAGCATTCAAACAATGTTGGCGTCGTTGTCGTCACCTACAACGTGCTGACATGAGGAAACTTTGCAAACGATTTCTCATACACAAACGGCAGTTCACCGGCGTTGTTGTGATGCCTCGTGTAAGGGGGAGAAATGCGTACCATCACGTTTCCGACTTTCACAAAGGTCGGATTGTAGCCTACCGCGATTGCGGTTTATCGTATCACGACATTGCTGCTCACGTTCGTCGCGATCCTATGAATGGTCGCAGAATACGGAATCGGTGGGTTCAGAAGTGCAATACGAAACGCTGTGCTGGATTCCAACGGCCTCGTATCATTAGCAGTCGAGATGACAAGTATCTTATCCGCATGGCTATAACGGATCGTGCAGCCACGTCTCGAGGCCTGAGTCAGCAAATGGGGACGTTAGCAACACAACAACCGTCTTCTCGAACATTTCTACGACGTTTGCAACAGCATGGACTATCAGCTGCGGTTACCCTCCAGGGTGCATCACAGATGGGAGCGCCTGTGATGGTGGACGCAACGACGAACCTGGGTGCAAGAATGGCAAAACGTAATTTTTCCGGATGAATCCAGGTTCTCTTTACAGCATTACGATGGTCGCATCCTTGTTTGGCGACATCGTGGTGAACGCACATTGGAAGCGTGTATTCGTCATCGCCATACTGGCGTATCACCGGCGTGTTAGTATAGGGTGCCATTGGTCACCTCTTTCCTATCGACTGCACTTTGATCAGTGGCTGTTACATTTCAGATGTGTTACGACCCGTGACACTACACTTCATTCGATCCCGTCGAAACCCTACATTTCAGCAGGATACATCTACATACATACATACTCCGCAATTAACCTGCGTGGCGGAGGTTACACTGTACCGCTACTAGGAATTTCATTTCCTATTCCACTCCCAAATGGAACGAGGGAAAAAAGAATGCCTATATGCCTCCGTACGAGCCCTAATTTATCTTATCTTGTCTTTGTGATCTTTACGCGAAATTTAAGTAGGCGGCAGCAAGATCGTACTACACTCAGCTTCAAATTCCGGCCCTCTAAATTTACTTAACACAAATTCACGAAAAGAACGTCGTCTTTCTTCCAGCGATCCCCAATTGAGTTGCCCGAGCATTTCCGTGACACTCGCGCATTGGTCGAACCTACCGGTAACAAATCTAGCTGCTCGCACCCATGTTGCAGGTCCTGTACGGGCCTTTCTGGATACGGAAAGTGCTCGACTGCTGCCCTGCCCGGCACTTTCTCCAGATCTCTCACCAATTGAAAACGTCTGGTCAATGGTGGCCGAGCAACTGGCTCGTCACAATACGCCAGTCGCTACTCTTGATGAACTGTAGTATCGTGTTGAAGCTGAATAGGCATCTGCACCTGTACACGCCATCCAAGCTGTGTTGGACTCAATGCCCAGGCGTATCAAAGCCGTTATTACGGCCGGATGCGCTTGTTCTGGGTACTGATTGCGTGAAAATGTAATGACATTTCAGTTCTAGTATAATATATTTGTCTAATGAATCATCTGCTTTTCACTTGGTGTAGCAATTTTAATGGTCAGTAATCGCCAACTTCTAAAGTGCACGACACAAAAATAAACCGCTAGCTGATTCCCAGTAAAAATTAAGAAAAAAAAGTTGCAAGAATAAGTGAAGTCTTATGGCTTTGCTTTTAAGACCAGTAAATATTTGGGAGTCATTTCGTCTGAACTGAGAAAGTTACTATGCCCAGACTGTATTACTATTATTATTATTATTATTATTGGCATTCTTTCCTTCCCTTGCTGTACTTTTCAAGTGGATTCTGAAACTTTTTTCCTCTCCATGTCTTATTTCCGGCATAAATTAGGTGTGACAGTGAGAAGAGCACAGCGAGAGCTCAGAGAGACGTCATTCTGGAGAGACGAGCTGCTGATAACTCAAGTAGAGGAACACGATGGCAGCTGGCGGATCCCCCAGAGGAGTGCGAGGCGTCATAGGGCGGAAATGAAATCAACTTGCAGCGCGCCAGGGAGCGCAGCCGTCACTTGTCTGGCGGTGGGTAGCGCAGGGAGAAACGGTGTGGGGCAAGGTAGGGCACAGGTCGCGGAACGAGGCGGACTGCAGCCGTCTCGACTCCAGCGTTCGCTCTTTTCTCCATAGTACAGGGAGACAATTAACTGGGATCGCGTTAAATGTATAGGCCCTACAATGTCGTTGTAACAGTTCTGAAATAGACAGAGTAAGTTGTAATTTGCGGCTGTTTGCTGATGATGCTGTGGTGTATGGGAGGGTGTCGTCTGTAACTGACTGTAATAGCATACAGGTTGACTTAGACAAAATTTCTAGTTGGTGCGAAGAATGGCAGCTAGCTCTCAATGTAGAAAAATGAAGGTGATGCGCATGAGTAGGAAAAACAATCCCTTAATGTTCGAATACAGCATTAGTAGTGAGCTTCTTGATGCTGTCGCGTCGTTCAAATATCTAGGCGTAACATTGCAGAGCGATATGAAATGGAACGAACATATGACAGTTGTAAGGCGGACAGCCGGCTTCGGTTTATTGGGAGAATTTTGGGAAGATGTACTTCACCTGTAAAGGATACCGCGTATAAAACGCTTGTACGACCACGTCTTGAGTATTGCTCAAGTATTTGGCACCCGCAGAAGATCGGTTTGAAGGAAGACATAGAGGCGGTTCAGAGGCGAGCAGCTAGATTTGTTACCGGTAGGTTCGACCAATGCGCGAGTGCCACGGAAATGCTGCGGCAACTCAATTGGGGATCGCTGGAAGAAAGACGACGTTCTTTTCGTGAATTTCTGTTAAGTAAATTTAGAGGGCCGGAATTTGAAGCTGAGTGTAGTACGATCTTGTTGCCGCCTACTTACATTTCGCGTAAAGATCACAAAGACAAGATAAGAGAAATTAGGGCTCGTACGGAGGCATATAGGCATTCTTTTTTTCCTCGTTCAATTTGGGAGTGGAATAGGAAAGGAAATGCCTACTAGTGGTACAGTGTACCCTCCGCCACGCACCTTACAGTGAATTGCGGAGTATGCATATAGATGTAGATGGGAAAAACCGACCGGTTAAAACCGATACCGCTATTTTACTTTTGAATAACCGGTTTTTTCGGTACTTATTTGGTTTCGGTTGTAACCGGTTTTTTTAGTTATTGCCAAGAACCTGGCAAATAATTACAAAAATTAAAATTAGTAAACCCTAATATTTAGGGCTATTCCTAAAATTTCCACTCCTGTGAAATACTAGGTCATCGCAGAAACTAAGAAAAGCGATCAGTGATAACTTAAGAACAATCCCGGCAGTCAGAAACGCGCAACAAACGCGAGGCATAAGAACTTAAGGACTGGTGCAGCTACTTGAGGCATCGATGCCCCTGTCACTGTGCGGCGTGGCCTATTAGACGACGCGCGTGCACCGGCAGTGTACGAGACTTGCCTCCGTCTGGTCATGCGGCAGTTCCTTGCTGTCGTCGCCAGACATCGGTTGTGTCTTAAATGGCACCATCCCGAGTGTGGAAGTACTTTAAGAAGTACGGTAGCAGTGAGGTACGATGCTCCATTTACTTTAAAAAGCTGAAAACGAGTGGAGGTACTACAAACATGCTGTGTCATTTAAGGAGAAAAGCATTCAAAATGTTTCTTGAAAGAGAAGGTGAATTCGATTCATATACTTATGATGTAAGCTTGGAATAACAACTTTTAATGGATCATCACATTGTTATGCTGACAAGTTTTATTAATGTGATTACTTGAAAGCGAGGGGCTTTTTTAAAAACCAATATGGGTTTAAGTGACATTGATTATGTGGTGCCTCGTGACGTAGCCGTGCGTTCTGAGGCTCCATGTTACGGACTGCGCGGTTGCTCCAGTCGGAGATTCGAGTCCTCCCTCCTCCCTCGGTCATGGGTGTGTATGTTGTCTTTAGCGTATGTTAGTTTAAGCTGCGGTGGAGTAGCCGAGTGGTCTAAAGCGCCTCGCTGCGGAGCGCGCGGTTGCTCGTCGAGGAGGTTCGAGTCCTCCCTGGGGCATGGGTGTGTGTGTTATCCTTAGGTTAGTTTACCTAGGTTTAACTAGTTTGTAAGCTACGGACTGATGACCACTCAGTTTGGCCCGATAGATTACAAACATTTGAACATCAATTTGCGTAAATTTACACTGGCAACAATCTTTTAGTCGGAACTGTGATTTTATTTTTCGAAATACTTTTGCAGCACTGATTGAAGTTATTGAAGTTCATTTACTGTATATATATATATATATATATATATATATATATATATATATATATATATATATACTGTATATATATATATACTGTATATATATAATATAACGAGATATTCGTATGCGCTGGCTCACAAGTCCAACTTACGGAGTGGTTGGCTCAATATTCGCAACTGCCGGATGGATATACTAGGCCAGTAAATCTGTAGGCGTCTTAGATAATCTTCTACGCACTCCTGGCTAGTCTTACACACACTCAAGAAGGCGTAGCATTGGGAGGGGATCTAACTAAACCCCGTAAGTTTCTGTTTCGGCCGAAACTAGAAGAACAGAAAATTCGATTACGGTTTCTGTTTCGGCCGCAAAATATGTTTCGGTCGAACTCTACTGGAAATAATAGCAATAAAAAACCGAAAACCGGCTATTTAAAAGCCGGTTATATTGAGCAAATATTATAGTGCGGTTAAACTGGAGATGAAAAGAACCGGTATAACCGATAACCGGTTGTTTCAGCAATAACCGCCATTCCTATTCTGAAATACTCCTATCTAATATATAAAGCAGACTCTCCGTATGTTTGTACGTGTTGCATACAAATGAACAGTTTTGTTCCAATCTTTATGATATTTTGTACACGTAAGCTTCAATCCATGAGAACGGTTGCCGTAAGTGTAAGAATCACATATGATATATAGTTCACGAGATATGACGTCTTAAACAATGAGGTGCGCGAAAAACTGCTGCATTTTGCGACAATGCTGCTCATTTTCTCTTCAGCCATTGGACCGATTTCAACCAAATTTGGTATACACGTTCCTTACCGTGAGGTAACAATTACTGCGTGGTTAAGAATCACATACGGCACACGGTTCAAAAGATATTACGTCATAACCAAAAGAAATCGCAAAAATGCCATATAATGCAGCGACACTTTCGAAATACACTGTATAAGAATGACAGTACTTAGCGACTAGCAACAAACTTTAAACATAATTTCAAACCTTTATTAAACTTTTTCTCGCTGGCAACCATAGTAAAATGATGAAAGGAAAAAAGTTTCGCACTGACTACTTTTCCGCTGTTTATGGAGTAAACCTACGGCTCTGGGTATGACGTTACAATTTATGAATTGCATACTGCATATTGTAGCGACAAGAAGTTTTACAGACAGTATACACATATATAGTTGAACGTAGCTTCTAAATTGTGTCACATTCCGAGCACGTAAACAGTAACGTTCATGGAAAACCGCCCCATCAAGCACAAATTTTTAATCTATTACTTATTTACTACGAATTGTATTCCGAAGAGATTATACAGACATATAGCCCTTATAAAAAGGAATGTATACATGAAAATGGCAGGAATAAATAAATAAAAACCCGGGCAACGCCGGGTTTTCAGCTAGTTTTTGGATAAAGTAATACTTTATTTAAACAGCAAAGAACGAACTTTGTTATATCTTTAACTCAGAGAGCTTGATCGTTAATATATCTACATCGACACAGATACTCTGCAAACCACATTTAAGTGTCTGACAGACACTACCTTTCCATAATCTAATAGCGCGCTGGAAGAAAAAAAAAGCCTAAATCGTTGCCTTTTCGATCTGATAACTTATTTTATTGGGTTGGTCATGTCTCCCTATGTAGGTGGGTGCTAGAAAAATATTTTCACATTCAGAAGTAAAAGTCGGTGATTGAAATTTCGCATTTAGAACTCGCCTCAACGAATAACGTCGTTCTTTTAATGACCTCCACCCCAAATCGTGCAACATTTCCTTGACGCTTTTTTCCCTGTAATGTGATAAAGCAAAACGAGCTGCCCTTTCTGAAACTTTTCAATGTGTTCCGTCGGTCCCACCTGGTGAGGATCCCACACTGGGCAACAGAACTCCAGGAGAAGACGTACAAGTGTGACGTAAGCAGTTTCTTTGGTCGAGCTGTTGCTCTTCGAAGCGTTCTGCCAATGAAACGTAACCTTTGGTTCGCCTTCCCCACAACATTTTCTATGTGTTATCTCCAGTCTAAGTTGTTCGTAACTGTAACTCCTATGTATTTGGTAGAATTTACGACCTTAAGGTTGACTGATTTATCGTGTAATTGAAGTTCAGCGGATTTCTTTTAGTGGTCAAGTGTATCGTCAGCACAAAGTTCCTAGTGATTGGAAAAAAAAACTCAGGTGACTCCCCTTTATAAGAAAGGTAAGAGAACTGACCCACACAATTACAGGCCAATATCTTTTCATGTAGCATATTCTCATTTCGAATATAGTAAATTTCCTTGAAAAAGAAAAGCTTGTTTCTATGAATCAGCACGGGTTTAGGAAAGATCTTTCACGTGAAACTCAACTTGCCCTTTTCTCACATGACATCTTGCGAGCCATGGGTGAAGGGCAACAGGTGGATTGTGTTTTTCTCGACTTCATAAAGGCGTTCGACGCGGTGCCACACAGCAGACTGCTAACGAAGATAACGAGCTTATGGAATAGGTTCATAGATTTGTGACTACCTGGAAGACGTCCTAAGTAATAGAACGCAGTACGTTGTTCTCGACGGCGAGTGTTCATCAGAGACGAGTGTACCATCAGGCGTGCCCCAGGGGAGTGTGATAGGACCGCTATTATTTTCTATCTATATAAATGAACTGATGGACAGAGTAAGTTGTAATTTGCGGCTGTTTGCAGATGATGCTGTGGTGTATGGGAGGATGTCGTCTTTAACCGACTGTAATAGCATACAGGATGACGTAGACAAAATTTCTAGTTGGTGCGGAGAATGGCAGCTAGCTCTCAATGTACAAAAATGTAAGGTGATGCGCATAAGTAGGAAAGACAATCCCATAATATTTGAATACAGCATCAGTAGTGAGCTTCTTGATGCTGTCGTGTCGTTCAAATATCTAGGCGTAACACTGCAAAGCGATATGAAATGGAACGAGCACGTAAGGACAGTTGTGAGTAAGGCGGACAGCCGACAGGTTTATTGGGAGAATTTTGGGAAGATGTACTTCACCTGTAAAGGATACCGCGTATAAAACGCTTGTACGACCACGGCTTGAGTATTGCTCAAGTGTTTGGGACCCGCAGCAGATCAGTTTAAAGGAAGACATAGAAGCAGTTCAGAGGCGAGCAGCTAGGTTTGTTATTGGTAGGTTCGACCAACGCGCGAGTGTCACGGAAATGCTCCGGCAACTCAATTGGGGATCGCTGGAGGATATACGACGTTCTTTTCGTGAATTTCTGTTGAGAAAAATTAGAGGGCCGGAATTTGAAGCTGAGTGTAGTATGATCATTTTGCCGCCTACTTACATTTCGCGTAGTGTTCACAAAGACAAGATAAGAGAAATTAGGGCTCGTACGGAGGCACATGAGCATTCTTTCTTTCCTTGTTCTATTTGGGAGTGGAATAGGAAAGAAAATGGCTAGTAGTGGTACAGTGTACCCTTCGCCACGCACCTTACGGTGGATTGCGGAGTATGTATGTAGATGTAAATTACTTCACATTTTCATTATTTTATGTTAATTGCCAATTTTCGAACTATGTAGAAATTTAGGCTAAATCGCATTGCAGTTGTTTTTGATCCTCTGTTGACTTCACTAACCTACAAACGACAGCATCATCCGCGAACTGTTTAAGGGAGCTCTTCAGATTGTCTCCTAAATCGTTTATAAACACAAGGAAAAGTAGGGGACCTATAACGCTTCCCTGGGGAACTCCAGATGTAACTTCTGTTGTATATGTGAAATCAGTACCTTGCTTTTCGCTGCTGTGGCTCTTTGCAATGAAAAAACGAGAAAAATACGTTTTCTTGAAAAATCAATATATGTTTTTTGGCTAGCGGTTTGATTAAATTCTTAATTTTCACGCGACACAAACTGAAGACGAACTGAACTGGTATATGCATCCATGTGTAAACACTCACAGTTCGGCGCTGCGGTCAGCAAGGGCTGTATAAAACGAGAGGGGTTTCAAGTAGGCGATCTACATCTACATAGATACTCCGCAAATCAAATGTAAGTGCCTGGCAGAGGGTTCCAGAACGACTTTCATAACCTTTCTGTACCGTTCCATTCTCTAATAGCGCGCGGGAGGAAAGAAAAAATAAATCGTTCCGTTTCCGATCTAATTTCTCTTATTTTATTCAAATGTTCAAATGTTTGCACAGCTTATGGGACTTAACTACGGGGTTGTCAGTCCCTAAACTTACAAACTACTTATGAACTAGCTAAGACTAAGGACGGCACAAATATCCATGCCCGAGGGGGGATTCTAACCCCCGACCATAGTGGCCGTGCAGACCGTGACTGGAGTGCCTCAGTCCCCTCGGCCACCGCGGCCGGCTCTCTTATTCTATTGGGATGGTCATGTCTCCCTATGTAGGTGGGTGCTAGCAAAATATTTTCACATTCAGAAGTAAAAGTTGGTGATTGAAATTTCGCAAATAGATCTCGCCGCAACGAATAACGTAGTTCTTTTAATGATATCCACCCCAAATCGTGCAACATTTCCGTCACTCTTTCCTCCCTTTAACCTGATAAATAAAAGATGAAAGTCGCGGGTTGTACGGTGGATGACCAAACGCATCACAGTTCAATTCCCATATGAGTTGTTTCGTCACATTCGCCGTTTGAGGTCGGGAATTATCATAGAAAAAATTAACACCTTTTGACAGTAATCCTCAGCGCCTGTTTTGTATTGCGCGTCGAAATTTCTTAATGGTATCGCAGTAACCATTTCCGTTGATTGTTTGGCCTCGTGGTAAGAAATCAATGAGCAAAATTCCTTATCTGTCCCAAAAAACTATGCAGGTGACTGTTGGTGATGTTAAAGATTTGCTCAGGCTTAACTTTTGTTGGGGATGAAGTGTATCTCCATTCCATTGATTACTGTTTTGTTCTAGGGGTGTCGTACGATACCCAAGTTTCATCCCCCGTGACTATCCCAGAAAGAAAACCATCACCTTCTTCAGTAAGAATTCTGGATACACAACGTGAGCCAAGTTTTCGAAATCTCAGTTTTTTCAGTAATACTTTCTTGAAATAGTGATACTGACATTTGCGAAACTTCCACAGCAAGAGCACAATGTATAAACTTAATGTTGACAGGCGTCCACTTCGTTCTTCATCGTGCATTTGATGAAATCCTTCGTTGAACAGTCTGCCTCATCCTCTCTGCCTTAGCCTTGACTCACTTACAGCAGCCGCGGAGCCGCCGAGCGCATTGAGACGCTATGCTGCGATGCGCGAGGCCGTTCTCTCCAGGAATTCGAATTTACATTGGAGCATGGGTAAGGTAGTTTGTAAGTTTAGAGACTGATGATCTCGCAGTTAATTCCCATAAGCTTCACTCAAATTCAAAATTTCAACACTCATAGCATTTTGTCCACAAATCTCGCAGATTTGCCGATGAATTACCTTTGGTTTAACTTTCTTTCCATTTAGAAAACGAATCATAGATCTGATTTCACATGCTGCGGCATTTTTAATTACGGCTGACATTATAAAGAATCACTAAAAACACACGTCACCAGGAGCGATCTGAAAATGGCGTATATATCTTCTCCTTGAGTCAAAGTAACTACCGCCCATGCTGGGAACTGCCATCGTAGTGGATAGAAATAAAAACGGAACTTACTTTGTGCACGTCCCTTGTATTTTATTGTGTTCTAATCGTGTGAGGCAGAAGTATAAACTGACCATGGGTCAGTACCTGACACGGTCATATAGGTAAAAGTGTATGTAAAATCTTACAAAATAGTAACCAACTTCATATTAATGTTAGAAGATTAGCACTTTTGATAGTCACTCTGAAATGGATTTGCTATTAATAAAGCAAGGATTACGACCAATGCTGATTATTTCACAGGCTACATGTTGTATTTCTTTAGAAAATAGAAAATAAGATAAAATAATTTCAAAAATGAAGACTCAATTAGGAGCAGTGTGCACCACGACCATAAAACGTTAAATATCCAACGAACAGCATTGCTCGTAAATTTCTTTGTATATTATTGCAGAACAATTTCGGTTACTGAATAGCCATCTACAGTGCAACTTGCAGAATCGACTAGAAACATTACTGATCTTACTAATCCAGCCACAAGGCATAGCTACAAGCAGATAAAAGTGATGTTATCAGATTCCTGATTTTTAGTCAGCTTGTAGCTAAACCGTGTGGTAGATTAGTAAGACCAGTAATGTTTGTAGTCGATTGTACAAGTTGCCTTGAAGATGGCTATTCAGTAGCCGAAATCGATCTGTAATCATAAATAAACAAATTTACGACCACTGAAGAGTTTTCTTTGGATATAATTAAATAACTTATGGATGTGCCTCGCAAGTGTTAACTTGCCAGGTAATTCGCTAAGCACGTTTCCCTTTTCCCATCTTTTGATGGGACAAAAGATATTGGACCAAACTGCCATGGTCGTCAGTCCAAAACCTATATAACACCCCGGCGAGAACGGTCGCACTATTTGCAGAATGACGCCTTAGACCACGCGGCCATTTCACACGGCTAGCTAGGACGTATTTACCTTTTTTGTGCTATGACAGGAGCATTTTTCAATTTGGTTCCTTTATTTCTCGCAAATGCACTCCTGGTCTGCTGTCATGCCTGTGAATAAAATTGTAGTCGGCCGGAAGTACGACATCAACGTCAGCTGCAGAGAGGAATTAGGCATCTGAAACGCTCCGAGGCAAATATACCCGGTAGTCGATGACGTAGGACAAAGACTCGGTGATCAACATCTCCTCTTTGACTCCCCACCTGTCGCTCGTTATCGAATATAACGGCATGCGACGGTTGCCACGGTAACAGTTTCAAAAAATTATTGCGGAGCAACGACTGGCCGATTACGTGCAGAGTACTTTGGTGGGAGGGACCAGTGGGAGGGAATAGCTCCAGAGAGCGTCTGTAATTAGGAGCAGCGGCAGACGCCGACAGAGAAATGAAGGGTAGGGGTGGTGGGGGTAGGGGGAGGGAGGAGGGGGAGAGGGGAGGGGGAGTGTCGCCCTGTCACCGCCAGTCTGCCTGCTGCCTTTGTCGCTCGCAGTCCCATTCCGTTATCAGGCAAGCGAAAAAACTCTCCATTTATTTTCTGGTTTTCTTTGTCTGCGTTTCCAGTCATTAGCGTGATGTCTTTATAGATCGCCGTCCTACGCGGCGAGTGGTCACTGGAGAACTGCCGCAGTAAAAAAAGAGAACACACAGTGTTTTGTAAGCGAGACAAAGTCAACTGATCGTAAGCAGAAATATCTTTTCTTGCCTCCCTTGTACAGAGAACCAAATTAATTAGTATTTTTGTGTAAATGTTGTACATAGTTAAGTAAATGATTGGCTATTCAAATATCACACATGGTTCATTGCCACGTTTCTATCTACATCTATATGGGGTACTCTGCAAATCACATTTAAGTGCCTGGCAGAGGTTTCATCGAACCACCTTTCCACTATTCATCTACCATTCCATTCTCGAACAGCGCGCGGGAAGAGAAATCACCTGAATCAAATCAAATGTTTGTATAGCTTATGGGACTTAACTACGGGGTCATCAGTATCTAAACTTCCAAACTACTTATGAACTAAGACTAAGGATGGCACAAATATCCATGCCTGAGGGGGATTCGAACCCCCGACCGTAGTGGCCGTGCAGGCCGTGACTGGAGCGCCTCAGTCCCCTCGGCCACCGCGGCCGGCAGATCACCTGAATCTCTCCGTTCGAGCTCTGATTTCTCGTATTTTCTCCTGATGTTCATTTCTACCTATGCAGGTCGCAGTGAACGATATATTATCGCATTCAGAGGAGAATGTTGCCGACCGTAAGCAGACGACCCCGCAGCGATAAGTGCCGTTGTTGTAATGATTCCCATCCCAGATCCTGTGTAATTTCCGTGAAGTTGTCACCACCTATCGTTACAGTAGAAAAAGGGCTGCCCTTCTTTGGACTCTTTCCATGGCTTCCGTCAAATACACCTGATACGGATCCCACGCTGGGCAGCAATACTCCAAATAATGACGAACAAGCGTGGTGTATGCAGTCTCTTTAATAGTTCTGTTGCATCTTTTAAGTGTTCTGTCAATAAAACGTAATCTCTGGTTCGCCTTTCCTACGACATTATCTACGGATTCTTTCCAGTTTAGGTCTGATATAATAGTAATTCCGACCTCAGTTTTGGTAATTTACAAGATTACCCGTTATGAGTAATGGTATTCCAGTGGCGTGGTCAGCGCAACTGCCTAGAATGTAAGAGACCTGGGTTCCAATCCCGGCTGGGTGCACATTTTCAGCTTTCTCCAGTCGCAATTGCTGTCATATATTCTGTAATATGTACAATACGTTTACGCAATGAAATGGAAGCTAATAATGGGATTTTATGTTTATAGTTAGAGAACTATTACATGCTAATATAGTAATCTGTATTAATAAAACTGTAAATGTTTCAGTGGCATTTCAAGAGGCCGTAACATTTCATATGTGTTACGACCCGTGGCTCTACCCTTCATTCGATCCCTGCGAAATCCTACCTTTCAGCAGGATAATGCACGACCGCATGTTGCAGGTCTTGTACGAGCCTTTCTGGATACGGAAAATGTTAGACTGCTGCTCTGGCTAGCACACTCTCCAGATCTCTCACCAATTGAAAACGTCTGTTCGATGGTGGCCGAGCAACTGGCTCGTCACAATACGCCCATCACTATTCTTGATGAATTGTTGTATCGTGTTGAAGCTGCATGGGCATTTATACCTGTACACACCATCCAAGCTCTGTTTGACTCAATGCCCAGGCGTATCAAGACCGTTATTACGGCCAGAGGTGGTTGTTGTGGGTACTGGTTTCTCAGGTTCTGTGCACCCAAATTGCGTGAAAATGTAATCACAATTCTAGTATAATATACTTGTCCAATGAATACCAGTTTATCACCTGCATTTCTTCTTGGTGTGTGTGAGATTACTGCCCAATAGAAATACTGGTAATTAATAGCATTTGATAATTAAACAGTATGAAGTTCACTGCAAACATTGACCATGCCAATGCACTAAATGTTACACAATTTTAATCTTATTAAGGTAGCAATGTATGTACACAGTTGGGTGACAACATTTAAAGTTAGGCCATAGGTAGAAATTCTCCACGCTGAGATTTGCTGTGTGCTTGTAGCTGACGGGAGGCCAGCGAGCAGGCCGATGTTGGTGGCTTGTTCCAAATTAGGATTTTACAGTTCGTTTCCGGTGAGGGGAGAGAGGGACAATGGCGAGTGCCAGGCACAGTGCAGTGCACAAATATTGTAATACTACTGGCATTTGAAGTAATACGATGCAGTTAGGAACCTTTAAGGCCCTCATTACAAAATAGCCTGTTGATAAATAAACAATACATTAGCTAATATAGTCACATCTAACGTAATATATTTAATTGACAATGAAAAGTAATAAATTACCAACGAAGACAAGACAGTTACACAACTAGCACGGCAATGTTTGTTTATAAAAAATAATATATTAACTATTTCTAATTTTATTTTCAATTAATCTTTTGTATTTTATCTTGAAGTATTCAGTTAAATCACTTACCTGTGGTATAAGAAATTGCACAATTATGATAAACAGTACAAAGGATGTTTATATTAATATAAAAACGTAAGAAAATATTTGTTTAATGTGTAGTGTAATTATTTTGATATTAAGTAAAGTTTTAGAAATGTATTGGCTGAGTGCTGTACGTTGGCAAATCGGTTACAACAGCTTACATGGGGAAGTTGATGACGTAGGGGAAAAAACCCCGGCAGTTGAGTTTTGGCGCGCGCGCGCGCGAGGGCAGGAAGTGAGGACTCCAGAGAGCACGTGGTGTGGCTGGCCTGGCGGCGTCGCTCTGCCTCAGTCGGCATGTGGATCTCGAGGTGGTGACTTGAGATTGGTCTGTCGCAATCGCCACGTGTGGTTGCTCGTCGTAGACTGCACCAAGTTAAATCGAGTGCTACTGTGTGTTTGTGAATATTTAGCCGATGGAACAAGGTGTGCATCGCATTGAATTAAAGTGACTGTGATTTGTTAATGTAACACGTGTCGTCGCATAGGCATGAACATAAACGGTGTTTGAGACAGCCACGTGGTGTGAAAACAATTCGCGACAAATATTCATTTTGTCTGGGGGCTCTCGAGCTATAACTTTATTTGATAAATGTGCCGACGTACAGACGTATCAGCCACAGGGTTCAAGTATTATGAAATAAACAACATAAAGTGAACTTTCACGTGTTTTCAAAAATAGTAGTTAGTACACCCTTTTCTCTCATGAACTTGAATTTATTATGAATTTGTTTTGTTAATAATATGCAGGGAAGGAAAGCTACGAACGTGTGATATCATCCCCTAGAAAACAAGTCAAACAGTCGCAATAACAGTTCCAGTGTTTTTGCATGTTTAGGAATTTGGTTCGCAGCTGGTGGTTGTGAGTTTCAAAAATTAATCTTTCCCTATTTTAAACTCTCACCCCGACCTTCACCCTCGCATGTGGAACTTTTAATGGCCAGTAGTATATATATATATATATATATATATATATATATATATATATATATATATATATATATATAAAAATCAAGTATTTGCACCATTGATGGCAGAATTCAGTACATCACGAAAAACATTAAAAAAACTATTGTTCCAAATTATCGCATTTCAGGAGTCAGCAGAAGTTCAAGAAGAAAAAAAGTCGTTTGCCTTTTTGCCATATGCCAGAGCAATATCTGTGAAAATCAGCAGAATACTTCTCAGGTATAATGTTGAAAGCATATTCTGCCCACCACCAAAAGTTTAAGGTTCTCTTACGAAGTGTAAAGGATGATCTGGGCCTACAAAAACCGGGAAACTCCCACATACCATGCCAGTGTGGTATGTCTTACATTGGCAAAACAACAAGGACCGACGACATCAGACTCAAACAAGCTTCCAAGTCAGCTATAGCGTAGCACTGTTTGGAATTACATCATTTGAAGAAATACGTTGATTTCAACATTCTGGTATAAACTCCCAGATACTGGGATATTGTTATCAAAGAATCCACTGAAATAAAGATCTTATCAAATGTGACACGGGATATCAACTTAGTTCTGCCTGGAATCCAGCACTTGATCTCATAAGAACGCAACGGAGGCAGCAACCCAACTGTGGAAGAAATAATTCTGCATATCTCAAAATGTCGCACAAATAACACAGGCTGAACAAATGGTGCTCAATGAGACAACAAATCAAGCACCAGAAGAAGATTCCACACAACTTCTTCCTCTTTTCTCGATTGATCTGTGTTCAGTTTTTCACGGCCTATCCACTGCGCCAACTTATAACTAAATATGAGGAAGGGGTGGGGGTGCGATGGGGAGGTTCCCTTGTAAGTGTTTTGACCAGTTCACTTTCTCTTCCCTTTCTTCAATGCTGCCTTCAAGTACGAGGTACGTCCAGAAACTAAGTTCCGTTTGGTTATATAAAACAAACGTGTACAGATACAGAAAAAAAAAAAAATTTATTGTACAAAAATCTATAACTGTTAAACTACTTTTCCACATAGCTGCTGAAATTTTGTAGGCACTTGTCATAGCGTGGCACAAGTTTATGTATACCTTCTTCATAGAAGGTTCCCGCCTGTATATTCATCCATGTGGTAGCATGTTCTTTCAGCTTGTCATCGTTGAAGTGTTGACAGGACAAATTTTAGGTGTAAGAAGAGGATTTCCATCAAAAGGTGGTGTATGTTTCCACGATAGTGCTCGACCTCATTTGGCACATGTGACCAAACAACTCTTACGGGAATTTCACTGGGACGTTCAGATAAATATTTGTATAGTTTATGGGACTTAACTACGGGGTCATCAGTCCCTAAACTTACAAACTACTGATGAACTACTTACGAACTAGGACGGCACAAATATCCATGCCCGAGGGGGGATTCGAACCCCCGACCGTAGTGGCCGTGCAGACCGTGACTGGAGCGCCTCAGTCTCCTCGGCCACCGTGGCCGGCTCGCTGGGACGTGTTTGATCGTCATCCGTACTGACCAGGCCTCGCTCCTAGCCACTTTCACCTCTTCTTACACCTAAAGATCTGTCCTTGGTGGTCAACATTACAACGATGATGACGAGCTGAAAGAACATGCTACCACATGGCTGAATACACAGGCGGAAACCTTCTATGAAGAAGGCATAGAGATACTTGTGCCACGCCATGACAAGTGCCTACAAAATTTCGGCAGCTATGTAGAAACGTAGAAACGTTGAAAATTTTTGTACAATAAATATTTTTTTCTGTATCTGTACACTTTTGTTTTATATAACCAAACGGAACTTACTTTCTGGACGTACCTCGTATATTCCCTCGTATGGGCCGTCCTTATATTCCTTGTACCTTCTAGTTTTCCCTCCTTTACTTGACACCTTTCCATCTGGGCTAGAATGTTCAAATATTTGTATAGCTTATGGGACTTAACTATGGGGTCATCAGTCCCTAAACTTACAAACTACTTATGAACTAGCTAACACTAAGGATGGCACAAATAGCCATGCCCGAGGGGGGATTCGAACCCCCGACCGTGGTGGCCGTGCAGACCGTGACTGACGCGCCTCAGTCCCCTCGGCCACCGCGGCCGACCCATCTGGGCTATTGATATTCATGCAGCCGCTTTTCCTGTCACGTATTACAGGTGCAACAAGTAGTTGCAATGTAATGGAGATCTTCTGCTCGCTCGCCGTGTCGAGGTCGCCTGCGCGGCTCGCCCCGCCTTTATTGGGAAATATCGCTCTCCTGATGCCAACTCTCGCGCTGCCGTTTGACGGCGGCTGACTCGGTGTCATGACGCGCCGCAGTCGGAGCTGCCCGAGCACGGCCTCCTGGCGCCCGGCCAGCCCTGTTTGGGATTAAAGACGCTAATTGAGTAATGGCGGAGGCGGCTGCAGGCCCGTGAATCACAGCGCCCAGCCGTGCTGCCTTGCAAATTAAGTGACGCCAGAGCTCTGCGCTTAGTGGCGGAGGAAAGCCTCGCAGTGATTCATGCGGTGTGCGTCCTTTAGGTCGCCATAAGCTCATTATGTAACTGAGCTTCATAGAAGCCACAAATTATTGTTAATTTACATCTTCTACTGGTTCCAGTGTGAGACGGGGGCTGTAATTAGTCTATTTTTCATACTAACCTTGTGTTACTGTACCTTTCTCTTTACTAATTATTGAAATATGTAACACTTTTCTTTGTAGATCTTTATTTATTATGATTTCTGTGCCTTTGGGGACACATCAGGGGTGGTGGGCTCCTGGGATTGTAGTACATTATATTTTTATATGAAAATTTCGGGGTTTTAATGTTAATTGGTGCAGCTTGGCTGCTAAAAAGTGGTTTTACGTGTTGGCCATGGTCAGGCCGCGCAGAGCAGAGACGCTCTTGGGGGTCTCCTCCGCCCAGCAACTTTCGCTCGCCTTCGGGGAAGGACGAGCTGGCTTGACCTGTTTGGCGCCGATGCTACAGGCGGCGGAGTATACCTGGCAGAATTTTTTAGAGTGTGTGGGACGCTTTAGACAATGCTGGCCCGCGGTTTACCGTGGGCGATAGCGGGAACTGCCTTTTTAGTCATTCGACCATTTCGCAAGAGAGGAATTTGCCGCATGCAAACAACAGCAGAGTGCTCTGGGCCCCAGGCTGTTTATGGAGACATATTGCCCTTACGCATTATCTAATAAAACTTCCTACAAAACAGCAGAGTTTGAACACAGTTAGTGTGACAAATGGTTAGGTTGAGAGGAAAGCTTTCTGTCAGTCTGGTAACCCAGGGCTTTGGCTCCAGCTGCTGTATATGTAGCTCAACGTTAACATTTAGGTCGTGTGACCGTAGCTAGGAGCAAGTTGAAATTCCTTACAGGGCATTCACCCTGGGTCCGGTGAAATACGCAGGAAGCTTTGGTTGCGTGGGCTGTGCCTCTTGGCAGCTGCAGTGAATGCATCCTGATTCGGCAAATTATTTTAGAATGACAGATAAACTATTTGCCAACGGCGCTGCGCCATCCGATTGGTTTGACTATTACCCGTTAGCAGAGATTGGAGTGTCTTTCGCGCGTGGGTGTGGCCGCCCGTCACTTGCCGTGAGCGCGAGGAGGTACGGAGACTCGTGCCTGAGCGTCTGAAGTGCACGGACCTCGCGAGACTCCTGTTTGAGCGCCCGAAGTGTACGGACCTTGGGAGACACGGAATACTCTGTTTAGATTCGTGCGGATGGCATCTTAAACGGTCCTCTGGTTAGACTTGTGTGTGATTCCGAAGATTCGGACCTTGTAGAACTTGAGTTTACTTCACGGACGTTACATTGTCCTGTTGTTACGCTGTGAGCGGCCATAGTTTAGTTTTCGTTTTGCTAGAAGTCTCTATTTGAGCATTCGTGCCTTTGCGAATCGGACATTGTTTTTGCAGATCTTATTACGCAAGCGACTGATCGATTTGTACCAAGTGGCCTTTGCGTCACCTATGCAAAATATTGATTAGTATACTAACGTGATAGAATCGCACAGCAACAGCCTAGCGACTCCGACGCCAGTGACGCTGTGTTAAGTTACATGTCGACCCTGCTTAACAGGTCGCAGCAATTACGGTCGGATAAAAATTTCAGCTCATCTGCTCCCACCGCCTGCTGCCTCCGAGCCTGAGACGCTGCCGTCAATGATCATCTGTGTGGGTAAGGTGACGCACTTACTGGAGGGTTATATGAATCAGACTTGTTGGATTCTGTACCTTATTTTATTCTTTTGAGATCTGCCTATTTACTCTGGAGAGCCCCTGTGTAACCAATCGAATAGCATTCTGTTTTGCAAAAACCTCCGACCTTTGACTCAGCCAGTCATTTTTTGTGTCTCAATGTTTTAAAATTTGTAAATATTGTGTGAATACCATTACCTGCTTTTCATGATAGGAAAAGTCATCTGAATGTTTAATTATAATAAAATGATTTTCAGCAGATCGTCTTTCATTTAAGAACGTTCCTTTGTCACTATTTTGGAAGGGAAACAGAATAGTTAAATTCCACAGTTTATCAATAATTTTTCAAGTACATTTTTTGTTTGGTTTGTTTTGCAATAGAGTAGGAATATTCATTATATGTTTGAATCTATGATCACATCATAGCTAATCAGTAACATTTTAATTTTCCATATTTTGGATAAATATGGTGGCGACCCAAGATAATTAATTCATATAAACTAAGGACATAGTTACACTTGGCGATTCCTGCCATAGAACTAAGGACATAGTTTACACTTGGCGACACCTGCCATAGGATTATCGATATAGTTTACACCAGTGCAGCTACGAGAATAAATTGCAGAATCACGAACATCAACAAAGTTATCAGCGGATCTTACGATACGTACTACTGGAGTAGCGGCACTGAGCCGTAACGTCTCTGTTTTAGTGAGGGATTGCTTCGAGAAAAACTTTGGACCAGAAGGTCTGGATGGGAGGCAGTGAGTGACGTCATAAAGCTGCTGTGACGTATAGGGGCTTCGCACTGGTACGACTGGGACACGGATGTGCTCGACGGTGTGCACGTCGTACGTGGCGCAGTTTGCAGGCCGATTGCCGCGGAACTGGAGGACGCGTCATGTGGCCGATATTGGACGAGTCCCTCTCTCCTAGAGGCGTGGGGTCTGGTCTGCATTTCTGCTGCTTTGTAGTATCCGCAGCTATTAGAATTTACGGTGAGCCACCTCTGTAATAGTCGCTAACTCCTGCTACCGGAATACATTTGAACATTTGAGGTTCGCCTTACCGTCTCTCCTGATTCAGGTGTGACTCGGTGTTGTTGTACTGACATGTGAATCGTTATTTTGATAAAGTTACACACTGTGAAGCCGATCTCGTGCAATATTGGTTGTTCATTGAGGTCCAATGTGGTTTGATTTTTTAAAATTATTAATTGTTATCAAAACACTGTTTTAATATTTCCCTGCTGGTTTGAACGTGTAGTTTCCGTTATTCTCCAGCAACGGAGTGTTGTTTGCTTGTTGTGCTTCACCTGTTTGTAACAGTAGGTTGTGTGTTACAGAGGCACTATTTTGTTTGTGACGAGACGAGTTAATTAACCGTGTATTATGTAACCTCAGTTGCATGCGATCTGCCAATGACGACGGATGCTGATATGTTTAAATATTTTCGTAATGATGCCACTATATATTAAAAGGTTTTATTTAACTGAATTGTAGTAGTGTAGTGTATCACAAACGGCCTATTCTGCTAAATATATATATAAACACCTACTTGTTACTGCAAGAAAAGAATTGACAACTTTTTTTCTGTAAATATTAAGAGGAGTGAGACAGAAAAGCATTACCTTCCTTGCAGCTTTGGTGAAGTTTGGTTACGTGATTGATTAGTGTATTGACATTTATGAAGAAAGAGTTAATTTGATTCACTAGCGAGGGGACTGAGGCGCTCCAGTCACGGTCTGCACGGCCACTACGGTCGGGGGTTCGAATGCCCCATCGGGCATGGATATTTGTGCCGTCCTTAGGATTAGCTAGTTCAAATGTTTGTTAAGCTTATGGGACTTAACTACGGGATCATCAGTCCCTAAACTTACAAACTACTTATCAACTACCTTATACTAAGGACGGCACAAATATCCATGCCCGAGGGGGGATTCGAATCCCCGACCGTAGTGGCCGTGCAGACTGTGACTGGAGCGCCTCAGTCCCCTCGGCCACCGCGGCCGGCATTAGCTAGTTCATAAGTAGTTTGTAAGTTTAGGGACTGATGACCCCGTAGTTAACTCCCATAAGCTATACAAACATTTGAACATTTATTTTTTTTTTTTTTTTTTTTTTTTTTTTTTTTTTTTTTTTTTTTTTTTTGATTCACTAGATTTATTTTAAAGTTCCTTAAAATTACTTATTTCTCTAGGTGTTAGGGCCGTGGGCGATTTTAACCGTTTTAAGACATTTTATATTTATATGTATATATTACAATGTCATTACCAGTGATCTATGTAATGCTGTAAATGTATGAAGGTTAAAATAAAACATTGTCAAACAATGTATCCTCTTATGGGCTAGTGGCTTCCACTCCAGCAATATTGTAATCTGCTAATGAAGTAGCCTTTCTAAAACTCTGTTACATTACAGCCACGTACAGGGTGTTCAGTAGTTCACCGAAATTAAGAAAAAAGAATCTTTCGGTTGTGCGAATTATGAATTTAAGTATAAATATAGTATTTTACTCATCGCCGCAACTATTATTTCCATGTTTCTAAAATAGTATGAACCAGTTCCACTTAAATTACATTTATTTCTGGTTTTAGTCATTTGGCGTCCTCCTTCGGACATTTGTTCTGAATTAACATCTACATACGAGAGTTGTAAGTTAAATAGAGGCAACTATTCATTCACGACCGATACAAAAGCACCTGTTAGCACCTGTTACTGCCCTTCTAAGTAGTCACCAAGTTGTGTAGAACACGTTGCCAGCGATGTGGAAGGCGTACTATACCGTATAGTAGAACCTGTTCTGTTTATGGTGCGGTTTACTGCCTGTCGAGTCTCTGGAACAGCTCTGAAGCGAATGTCACGGAGTGGATCCTTCATCTTCGGAATCAAATCAAAGTCACAAGTCCGGGGTGTATGGTGGATGGTACAGTATTTCCAGTCCCATTGACCGAACAGCGCAGCCACAGTTGCGCTTGTTGCGCCCATGCTTTGTCGTGCAAAAGATGGGTGGGTTGTGCAGAAACTGTTGCCGCTTCTTTCGCTAGCTTCTCACTCAGCTCTTGTTCATCCTCTTCTGTGTGTTGGAGTTTGTTGTACTAGGACATTTACTCCACGAGGTATAGTTGGCTAGGACGTTTGGGAATACTTGTATGGTCGAGCAGGTTGTGCTTTTTTAAATGGTACTGTCAGCGCCAGGGCTGGCGGGAATTTGGAGATATGGTGTCAAGAAGGATGTTAGATATTAGGAAAGGGGATATTTGGAATTCTTCGCGAAGTACTTTGTTTTCCTCGCTGGTCTCTTGCTTTTCGACCTGGAGGCTGCTTTCCTCTTCTCCATGTGGTTAGCGATGTATCCGCTCCACTGTGCAGTAGTCTACTTGTGGTAGACATTCTTCACTTTCGCTGCGCTCATTACCGAGAGAAGTACTTCAATCTGCTCAGGATCTTTTCCAGCGGCTACATTTTTCTGCTCTACTTGTCCCTGGGCGAGAGCGGCGCTAGTTGCGGCTTTGCCAGCCGCGCCCTGTGCGGTTGTGGTCCTCCTCGGCTCCTGGGGTGGAGCGGTTGTCTGCGCTGCCTCGACTTCCACCGTGTCTCCGACGTCTGCTGCCTTGCCCGCGTCCGCCCTCGATTCCCTTCCACTTGGGGCAGGAATGGCAGGGGCGGCCGCTTCTTGTCTTGCGGCGCTCAGTTCTTCCTTCAGATCCGCGACCTGTGGCAGTGGAGCAAGTCGATTTCGTCGCGGAGGGCCGCCCTCTCTTCCGCCATTGCGACTCTGAGGGAGGCCACCGCGTCGTTTATCGTCTCGCGCAATTCTTCCTCTGGGTTGCGCTCGTCGGTCTTCAGCTCTTCTTGTGTCGCGCCCTTCTGTTCCGCAGTGACCTCAGGAACGTGCGCCTATTAAAATACCTCAAACGACGATAGTTGTCAGCGTGAGGTCCACCACAGTTGGCGAACATCTTCGTCGTCCCCGGTGCCATGTTGCATTCCCGCGTATCATGCGCATCAGCGCAGTTCAATCACGAGGACGGCAGACTGCATGTCTAGGCGAGATGGCCAAGCTCCTGGCAAAGGAAGCACTGGAGCGGCCTCTTCTTCTGCTTCCTCTTCTTCAGCTTCGTGCCGCTACTCAGGCGTAGCTGCATGGAGGCAGAAGAGAAACCAGACTTGAACATTCCCTTCCCCATGCGACCCTTTCCGCGACCACACATGGTGACGAGATCGGCAGCTAGTCGAGCAACAGCGACGCGTACTTTACTGCGTCCCAGTCGGGCCTGAGCTTAAGTTTTTTTTTGACTTTGATTTGATTCCGAAGGCCGCGCGGTAAGCAGCCGGGCGGTTTGGAGCGCCACGTTGCGGATTGCGCGGCCTTTCGCGTTGGAGGTTCGATTCCTCCCTCAGTCATGGATGTTTGTGTTGTCTTTACTATTCAGAAGTAGTTTGTAAGTTTAGGGACTGATGACCCTGCATTTAAGTCCAATAAACTTTACAAGCATTGAACTTTTTATTATTATTATTATTATTATTTATTCCGAAGACGAAGCAACCAGTTTGTGGCATTCACTGTTGCAGAAATTCGACTGGCTTTTATGCCGCTCCATTCACACCATGAACAGAACAGGCTCTGCTAACGGTACACTATGCTTTCCACATCGCTGGCAACGTGTTCTACACAACGCTGGTGTCTACCTCGAACGACAGTAACAGGTGCAAACATGTAACGCGTTTGTATCGGCTGTAAATAAATAGTTGCCACTATTTAAGTTCCAACCCTCGTATTTACTGTGCAAATCAAAATTATGTGCCTGGCACTGGAGTAATTGAACCGCTTTCATATTCATATCTCATTTTCTACCGTTCCATTCTATAACAGCGCGCGAGAAAAAGGAACAAATAAATCCTTCCGTTTTCGATCTGATGTCTCATATTTTATTATGACGATCACGTCTCACTATGTAGGTCCTTGCTAACACGTTCACATACGGAGGACTAGGTTGGTGAAAGAAATGTCGCCAAAAAATACCACCGACTTTCAATGATTTCCACTCGAAATCGTGCATCATTTCCGTGACACCCTGTACATTGAATGGCAACATAACAAAACGACCTGCACTTCCCTGAACTTTCTGTCTATATCCTACGTAAGTCCCACATGGAGTGTATCCCACAGTGCGCATCAATACTGCAAAATAGAACGGAAAACTGTAATGTAGCAGGCCGCGGTGGCCGAGGTGACTGAGGCGCTCCAGTCACGGTCAGCACTGCCACTACGGGGGTTCGAATCCCCCCTCGGGCATTGATATTTGTGCCGTCCTAGTTCGTAAGTAGTTCATAAGTAGTTTGTAAGTATCAACTGCTTTATACACAGGTAACATACTACGACGTCTCCTGTAATAACGGCGTGGCATCGTGATTCAATGCTGTTGCTAGTGCGGCTGCCTCAAGCCAAATGAGACACGATGCCTGGCACAGCCAACGCCCTTCCACCTGGCGCGCATGATAACTAGAACGCCACATCCGGTCGCTTTGAATGTTTGATTTTTCAGCGTCCGCGCTCTCGTTAAAACTAGGAGGCGCGGACGCTTCCGTTCACAAGACTCGAGGTACAGCGCAACTGCGACAGTGGCGCGCCAGGCGGAACAGCTCGGAAGCTGCTTCAAGGTCACGCACTTAGTCTCCACGCATTAAAACTGTAGTACTCACGAGCTCTTATGGACATGACACGAAGTGCCCCAATCAATATTTTCAAGGGATAAAAGGAAGGGAACTCTTTACTTAACTATGATAATACACAACAACATCTCCTTGAATATTAAATTTCTTCTCAAATGGGCCTTCAACCTTAACCCAAATATGAACTCCCTTGTTAGCAGCAACACGTCTTCTATTCCTTGTTCTCAAACAAAATGGCTTATCAGAAACAAAATATGAAGTACCAAATGACTTGTTAGGTACCTCTCCAATACTCCAAGTGCGAAAAGCAATAATGTCCCTCTCAGAGAAAGACTCAAGGCCACCTTGCCTGGCATTATTACAGCGAACAATGGCTACAGTAAGCCACCCAGAGCCACCAAAAACTTCAGTACTTCTAATACTGAAATCAAATCGAGCTCCAACAAATGTAATAGGACCATGTAAAACTTCTTCTTGTGCAGTAGTAGTCAATCCATCAGAACCAGGTGTAAAATCAACAGTATCAACTGCTTTATACACAGGTAACATACTGTTACTTCTAATAAGTCTCCTGTAATAACGGCGTGGCATCGTGATTCAATGCTGTTGCTCGTGCGGCTGCCTCAAGCCAAATGAGACACGATGCCTGGCACAGCCAACGCCCTTCCGCCTGGCGCGCATGATAACTAGAACGCCACATCCGGTCGCTTTGAATGTTTGATTTTTCAGCGTCCGCGCTCTCGTTAAAACTAGGAGGCGCAGACGGTTCCGTTCACAAGACTCGAGAACGCCATTATTGCTTTTCGCACTTGCAGTATTGGAGAGGTACCTAACAAGTCATTTGGTACTTCATATTTTGTTTCTGATAAGCCATTTTGTTTGAGAACAAGGAATAGAAGACATGTTGCTGCTAACGAGGGAGTTCATATTTGGGTTAAGGTTGAAGGCCCATTTGAGAAGAAATTTAATATTCAAGGAGATGTTGTTGTGTATTATCATAGTTAAATAAAGAGATCCCTTCCTTTTATCCCTTGAAAATATTGATTGGGGCACTTCGTGTCATGTCCATAAGAGCTCGAGAGTACTACAGTTTTAATGCGTGGAGACTAAGTGCGTGACCTTGAAGCAGCTTCTGAGCTGTTCCGCCTGGCGCGCCACTGTCGCAGTCGAGTGGAATATCTTTGGGTCGCCTCTTAAGCGTCCGCGCCTCCTAGTTTTAACGAGAGCGCGGACGCTGAAAAATCAAACATTCAAAGCGACCGGATGTGGCGTTCTAGTTATCATGCGCGCCAGACGGAAGGGCGTTGGCTGTGCCAGGCATCGTGTCTCAGTTGGCTTGAGGCAGCCGCGTGAGCAACAGCATTGAATCACGATGCCACGCCGTTATTACAGGAGACGTCGTAGTGTGTTACCTGTGTATAAAGCAGTGGATACTGTGGATTTTACACCTGGATCTGATGGATTGACTACTACTGCACAAGAAGAAGTGTTACATGGTCCTATTACATTTGTTGGAGCTCGATTTGATTTCAGTGTTAGAAGTACTGAGGTGTTTGGTGGCTCTGGGTGGCTTACTGTGGCTATTGTTCGCTGTAATAATGCCAGGCAAGGTGGCCTCGAGTCTTTCTCTGAGAGGGATATTATTGCTTTTCGCACTTGGAGTATTGGAGAGGTACCTAACAAGTCATTTGGTACTTCATATTTTGTTTCTGATAAGCCATTTTGTTTGAGAACAAGGAATAGAAGACATGTTGCTGCTAACGAGGGAGTTCATATTTGGGTTAAGGTTGAAGGCCCATTTCAGAAGAAATTTAATATTCAAGGAGATGTTGTTGTGTATTATCATAGTTAAATAAAGAGATCCCTTCCTTTTATCCCTTGAAAATATTGATTGGGGCACTTCATGTCATGTCCATAAGAGCTCGAGAGTACTACAGTTTTAATGCGTGGAGACTAAGTGCGTGACCTTGAAGCAGCTTCTGAGCTGTTCCGCCTGGCTCGCCACTGTCGCAGTCGAGTGGAATATCTTTGGGTCGCCTCTTAACAAACATTTGAACATTTTGAACTGTAATGTGGGCAGTTTGTTTTGTAGAACTGTTGCATTTTCTTACTGTTGTGCCAATGAAACGTAGCCTGTAGTTCGCCTTGCCTATGATATTTTCTACGCGTGATTTCAAGATAGAGATATTCGTAATTGTAATTTCTAGGTGTTTATTTTAGATTTGACATTTATCGTGTAAATCAAGTTTAGTATATTTCCTTTCGTGCTGATATGAATGATTTCACGCTTTTTATTATTTACGGTCAACTGTAAATTTTTGCGCGATAAAGATATCTGGATACAGACACGTCGCAGCGCACTTTGGATATCCTTTCTGCCATCAAGCAATTACCCCTCATCCCTGCCCCTCATCCCCCCCCCCCCCCACCGGGCGGAAAATTTTGTGTACCGCAAATGTCTGCTTATAGCGTTACCCATGTGAAATGTGCGAAAGGTTGCGAGTTAATCCGCTACGTAAATTCGAACTGGGCAGGCATACCTCCCCGTCCCAGAAGGCGACATCTGAAACCGCGCCGCCAAACTGCGGGAATAATAGATGAAAAACTAAAAGCACTGCGTCTGTATACAGAGTGTTACTAAATATGTGGGTAAGCCCCAGGTATTCAATATAGGAGCTGACAACAAGCAGAACATTTTTGTAAACTTACAATTTACTTGCTTTGGTTACCGTGTTACGGGCAATTGTTGCGGTTTTACAAACATTTGATTTGAGCAATAATACCGGGTGATCAAAAAGTCAGTATAAATTTGAGAACTTAATAAATCACGGAATAATGTAGATAAAGAGGTAAAAATTGACACACATGCTTGGAATGACATGGGGTTTTATTAGAACCACATCTATCGTTATCGATATGATTCGAGGAAATGCGTGATTGTGGTTTTGTAACTGCTACCGGCCGCGGTGGATTAGCCGAGAGGTCTAAAGCACCTCGCTGCGGAGCGCGCGGTTGCTCGCCGTGGAGGTTCGAGTCCTCCCTGGGGCATGGGTGTGTGTGTTTGTCCGTAGGTTAGTTTACCTAGGTTTAAGTAGTTTGTAAGCTACGGACTGATGACCACGCAGTTTGGTCCGATAGATTTACAGACATTTGAACATTTGAACTGCTACCGTGACGGGTGAGAGGTACGCCGATATGTTACAGAATCGCATCATCCTCAGCCTGGCTGATAAACACTTGCTGGAACGTACGATTTTTGTGCAGGATGGCGAAAGATCTCTTGCGCGCGTCGTTTGGTGATGATCGTGTGCTAAGTCGCTAGTTTCGTCACGCTTGGTCTTCCAGGTCCCCAGACCTCAGTCCGTGCGATTACTGGCTTTGGGATTACCTGAAGTCGCAAGTGTATCTCTAGGGATGCCGAAAGACAGCATCCGACGCCAATGCCTCACTATAACTCCGGACATGCTTTACAGTGCTGTTCCACGTCTACAGCTATTATTGAGGAATGAGGGTGAACATATTGAACATTTCCTGTAAAGAACATCATCTTTGCTTTGTCTTAATTTGTTATGATAATTATTACTTTTCTGATCAGATGAAGACATTTTTTGAACTTTTTTTGTTCTAATAAAACCCCATGTCATTCCAAGCATGTGTGTCATTTTTTACCTCTCCATCTAGATTATTCCGTGATTTATTAAGTTTTCAAATTTATACTAACTTTTTGATCACCCGGTACTTCAGAGATTCCCAAACAAATGGATAGGGCAACATGAACCGTTACCGTAGTCTGTTGGTTGTCCTTACTCAACTCCTTACACATCTACCTATGGGGTCGTTTGAAGGCAATAGTGTGCGTCACAACGTGGAATTTATGTGTCAGCGTACAGAGCAGAGCAAGGGTGTCAGCAGATACGCCTGGACTATGAAAACGAATGAGAGCGTCAATTATATATTTATTCGTGTCAAAAGCGTTGCATACAAAGGTCAAATACAAGAGTACAACTACGATACAAAACAAAAGCGAGTATATATAAACAAATTACAAAACCACTAAATACAATCAGACCAAAAATTAGCAATCTCGGCGGCATTCTCCTTGGCCTGCAATAGGTCCTCTTACTAGGCACTGAGGACAGCTGTACAGGTGCTTGCTGGTTTGTTCGGAGCCACATTCGCAGAGAGTTGATTCATCCCCGAGGTAGTTCCAGCTGGCCATGTTGTCCTTTGTTCTACCCATCCCGCTTCTTAGTCTGCTGAGGGAATTCCACGTTTCCCACGGCAGATTTTCGCCCGGGGGGGGGGGGGGGAGGGCCTCCAGAGGTCGAATCGATGTCGCGATATCAGCATTTCTGGTTGTCCTCAGATTTTGTCGTTGAGGGTGATGTACTACAGTTGGCAATAGTTTTCATAAAACTCTTCCTGGATTTCAGCCTGCTTGGGGGAGTTTAGTGTCCATATAGCGTGTGAGCAGCGTCAATGAAGGGCCACACAGACACCTATGTTATACAGCCATTTTGCGTACCTTTTGAGTACCTCCTGTAGAGAAATGTACGTACAAAATTGTACTGTATCGACACAGATGACCAACCTGGATACTGAAGTGGTATTTGTTGCGTACATAAACAATGGCCGCGGCAGAGCTATTGTTTATGTACGCAAAATATAAACTGCAGTGTGCTTTCATCCAAAGTTAAATATGCGCTGTATAAAACAGTCAACAACGTTGTGAGCAGAAATGAAAGATTACACACTATGGGACTGAGTGTTACAGAGCTTTGCTTCAGATGCAGCCAAATAGACACTGTCCAACACAGATTCACGTGTGGTGACCGAGTTTATTTTTAGAAATGGATTAGGGAAAAGATAGCGCTTCTTACCAAACTTCAGATGACTGCGTTGAACCAACAATATTGTACAGACCAGACAAACATTATTACCCACAATGGAAAACTAATGCCATTTTGTGGCTAGTAGGACAATACAACAGCTACGTCATAAATAAACTCGGCGATGACAGTATTTATAGAGTTTAAGACACACATGGAAACTGAGTACGTCAAGTTGTGTAATTATGAAGATCACAAGAAGAAATTTCAAAATGCACTTTATATAATTTTAAGCCGGCCGCGGTGGCCGAGGGGACTGAGGCGCTCCAGTTACGGTCTGCACGGCCACTACGGTCGGGGGTTCGAATCCCCCCTCGGGCATGAATATTTGTGCCGTCCTAGTTCATAAGTAGTTTGTAAGTTTAGGGACTGATGACCCCGTATTTAAGTCCTATAAGCTTAACAAACATTTGAACATATAATTTTAACAGTACAGGCATAGGCTAGTGGTGTGTCAAATATTACATACTTGGCTGTCTTCTAATGGGCAAAACACCTGTGACATATGTGATATATAGAGGGACACCTAAATTATGAAAACACTCTGAAAAGAAAAAATGTAAAACAAGAGGATAAGTACGAAGGAACAGCTCAGTGTTTTTTTTTCTACTTCTTGTGAAATGTGAACGAAAAAAGCACTAACTTAGTTATTATTTGCTATTACTGTAACAGAACTAATATATTAATAACTGTAAAACCTGTAAATACTAACCAATGAAAGTGATAAACGATGAAAAAAATGCGCGGGGTCGTTCCCCGTCTGGGGTCCGAATCCCCCCCCCCCCCCCCACCGGGTCTGCTGTTTGTGCTGTCTTTAGTATAAGCTAGTTCATACGTAGTTTGTAAGTTTTGGGACATGACCCTGCGGTTAAGTCCCATAAGCTTTAAAAACATTAACTAATAAACAATATTTATACAGGACATGTTCTGCTTGTTGTTAGGTCCTCTATCGAATCCGCGTAGCTTTTCCACATATTTAGCTACATCCTGTATATACGACATATAGCCCTTGAGGAGGAAATGTTACAGGATTACGTGACCAATAATAAGAAAATGATAAGATCTCAATGCAAACCGAGATAATGGCAAATGCATTATAGTGAGGAGAAGTCTCTATGTAGCCCGTGAACAAGCATGTATGTGGGCAGGTGTTATGATATAGCTATCGAAAGATCTGTTTAGAAATCATAAATATATTTATAGCTTCGCGTACAGCTCGCCGCGGTGGAGTAGCCTCGTTGCGGAGCGCGCGGTTGCTCGCCGTCGGAGGTTCGAGTCCTCCCTAGGGCACGGGTGTGCGTGTTGTCCTTAGGTTAGTTTACCCTAGTTTAAGTAGTTTGTAAGCTACGGACTGATGACCACGCAGTTTGGTCCGATAGATTTACAAACATTTGAACATTTTTTGAAGCATACAGCTCAGCATCATTTACAAACAGCCGTATATTACTGCTGACCCTACTAATCAGATAATTTAAATGCACAGAGGAAAACAGGTCGATAAATGTACAATTCAAGTGAACACGAAAATTACTGCCCGTGTTGGGTATTCTTTTAGGAACAATTTCATCTTGAAATTGTCTGGCTGTTGCTTCCGAAGTTACTGTGCGTGTATTTTAGAGCACAGCTGTTGTCTGTAGGAAACCTCAAGTGCCGTAGTAGAGAGCTGGTACAATCGAAGCTAATTTGATTTCCTCTTCTCTGCAATTCCATTTTCAGTAATTACTGAAGAAAGAGAGAGCGTAAAACGCGTTTCTGATACCAACTCACACACCTGGCTAGACTGTTGCAGCTATGCTACAGAAGCAAAAAGCAATACATTTGCATAAAACGAACTGCTGAGGAAATACACGATTAGTCCTTTCTGCTGCTATACCATTATCTCTGGCATAGGAAATATTCATAATCGTTGCCAAATAAATTTATTTCCACTTTTCAAATGAGAAACTTAGTAAACTCACTTATCCAATATCGCCAGTGCTCTCTTGAGTACCAGCGCTCTTTTATAAGAGATGCCGTAACAGATTACGTCGGTAACTTAACAATCGAGGCGTTATCATAAAGTAGAGGTTATTTGCCAATATGTAAAGGGAAGAAGCTCAGAACAAATTCACACGAATTCTAGAGAAGTAACATTGGTTTCTGGTACCGCTTTTTACGTCAGTCGCAAAATAAGTGCAGAATTTCCTGTTTTGGTGTGTAAAAATCGAGTTACGTGTAGTGTAGATTGTGTTTATTGTATTAACAGTTCAAAAGTTTTGGCACAAATACGCATGGTGCATACCAAAGGGGAGTCTCAATATAGAGATTGACAAAGTCGTCTAACATTAGTAATAATAATTGTAATGTGATAGACAAATCTTCAGCTGATGTATTACCTCTTGCTAGATGCACACTACTTACACGGATAAGGTAGGATGTTAACAACTGTTTGCGACTTGGGTACATACACCACACAAAAAATGAAATGTAAACAGTTAATGCAATCGTCCCAATCATGTACGCCAAAACAGAAAACGTTCTTGCAGTCTCCTTCTTCATGCTGAAAATTAGAAATAAAGGTATGAACCGGTGTTCATTTCGTTGAATTTTGCGTCAGTAAATTGTCTTTTAGAGTAACTTTCCATCACAACCTGTGACTTAGGGCATATCCAATATACGGGGTGAAGTTGTTTTTTAGAGTGACTTTCCATCACATCCTGTGACTTAGGACATATCTAATATACAGGGTGAATCACCTACCACTTACACTGCAAATACTGTGGAAACGAAAAGTGCGATAGCTGTGCGGTTTTAACAGAATGGATGGTAGTCAAGGACTCGTATTGTTAGCCAATAAACAGATTGTAAAAATACATACAAAGTGTATTTTTAAAGCAAGCATACAATTTTTCAAATGGAACAATGGCTGTTTTCATCATGCACCGGATTGTTTGACACCAGCTGTGTACAAAGTATTTTGAATGACATATTTATCGTGTTTAGTTTGGCAGCTACAACCACTCAAAGTTTTGCGGGCGGATGCTACGACAGCGTAGCTCACTGGCTGGTGGTCATGAGACAGTGGGCCGTGCCCCAGGGGCTAGCCACTCGGCCAGTTAGCTACGCTATCGCTGCCTCCGCCCCCGAAACTTTGAAGGTTTGTAGCTGCCAAAATAAACGCGATAAAAATGTCGTTCAAAATTGTTTGTTCACAGCTGGTGTCAAACATTCCAGTGCATGATAGAAACAACCATTGTTCCATTTAAAGAAAACTGTATGTTTGCATAAAAAAATACTCATTCTAAGTAATATTACAATAAGTTTGTTAGCTAAAAATACGAGCGCCTGACAACCAATCCATTCTGTGAAAACGGCACATCAATTGTACTTTCTGTTTCCGCAATATTTGCGGTGCAAGTGTTACGTGATTCACCCTGTGCATATATCAAACCTAAAAACTACAGTGTTTTACAGTCAACATTATCAAAAGCTTTCTCCAAATCAACGAAGGGTAAAATACTAGTTGTGTCTTTCCTTGAACTGTTTTCTAAGGTAAGTCTTATATGATTACTGATCTTCCGGGACATCAAATTCTACGTTTTTTTTCAGTCGTCTGTAAATAATTCGAGTTAGAATTTTGCAACTATGACCTACTAAACTGATAGTTCTATAATTTTCACACTTGTCTGCACTTGCTTTCTTTGTAATTGGAATTATTACACCATAATTAAAATATGACGGTATTTCCTGTGTGTCACAAGTGGACCATATGGTCATAGGATTTTAGAATTTACATGTATTTACGGTACGTGAAGTTCAGAATTTAAATAGCAATCAGCCAAAGCTATTCGACGCAACTCTCAAAAATTCTCGAGAAAATCTACTTTGAAGTTTTTTAAGTACACGTAAGTACCAGTAATTGAAACACTTGCAGTATATGTTGGTGTAGCTCAGGCGATGCCGGGCGCCGTGGCTCAGCGCGCCCGGTAAGAGGGTTGAACGCCCTCTGTAACAAAAAATAAGCTGAGCCAAGAACACATCAAACAATAACGAACAAATACGATCAGCGACCGCAAGGAACGATGCAAAAATAGATAAAAAGAAAATAAAAATGTTGGTTGTGTTCTGGCCTCACAACCATAACGTTGGTTGTTCCAATCCAGCTGCGACATATTCTTTTTCGGTGTTATCGAATCCAGTTATATAAAACATGTTGTGATCTCTAATTCCACGTGTTGTGTCAGTTTTTGTTTATGTGAATGCAGACGAGCTGAAAACCTTATCGCCGGCCGCGGTGGCCGAGGGGACTGAGGCGCTTCGGCCACTACGGTCGGGGGTTCGAATCCCCCCTCGGGCATGGATATTTGTGCCGTCCTAGTTCGTAAGTAGTTCATAAGTAGTTTGTAAGTTTAGGGACTGATGACCCCGTCGCTAAGTCCCATAAGCTGTACAAACATTTGAACATTTGAAAACCTTATCGTAACCTAAATAGATGGTTGAATAGATTTGATGCTTGGAAAGCCATCAGTAATTATGGAGGTGACTTTCCAAAAACAGCGTCGTAGCTCTTCTCAAACTGATCAATCAAAGACTACCGTCGTCAGCTTATAGTGAAGCCAATACTGAAGAAATGTAACTTCTGTTTTTTTTTGTTTTTTTTTCAAATTGAAACCATAATTACTAACATTTACAAAATATAGAAAATTACGAATAAACAAAGTGCATTTTTCATAAAAATTACCATTAAATTTTAAAGTAGTGTAAGTATTGAAACACAAGGAATAAAATCTAATAAAAATCCCGACATGGCAGGATTTGAACCACAGACCCTATGTTTGTAAAGCCAGATAGCTATGAGCTGAGCTACACCGACAGATGTTGCAACTGATTTAATTGTTGGTAGTCGCCTGTAATTATGAAACTTCTTAGGCGATTTTCTCGGGAATTTTTGAGTGTTGCGTCGAATGGCTTTGCCTGACTGTCATTTGAGTTCTGAACTTCACGTATCATAAAATATCAAAAAGTATAAAATCCGATACCCATGTAGTCTCCTTGTCAGACATCTTTCACACGAGGTGGAACAGTTTATTTATGACTGGCTCTCTCGATGAGCAGTTGAGAGGGAATACTATCTACCTCATGTGCCCTCAAATCTTTCAGTTTTCTGTCAAATTCATCTAGCAATATCGTATTTCGTTTCTCATCTTCATCTACTTCCTCTTCCTTTTGAACAATACTGCCTTCATATCTTTTAACCCTGTTGCCTGGAATCACTTTTAGGCCTCCAAACTTACACTCTGGGTCACTACAGTAGCTGAAGTCACCTCCCTCTATATCTGTCCCACTTCCAACCTTCCTACGGGTTTTCATGCCATAGCCTCGGGTAAGTCACGTCGTTGTTGTATTACACTGTAATTCAAGTTTGCGTGAAAATATCAAACTATTTAGACGGAAAGAATTCCACGAGATTTGCTACTCCAAACAAACCACGGAAAAGTAAAGTAAAAAATTATGAAACTTCCTTACCGATTGGTTGAAATATTAATACAACGTTATATTAGAATTAACCCTTTGTGTTATACTTCTGATTAGTTTGTGACAAAGAAGTAATGGAACAATCCTACATGCTTGACACGGCAGTTTTCTTTTCCTTCATGTTTATCTCTTCATAATTCCTGAACTCTGTGTAGTATGAAAGACCACCGTTAATTGTAAAATAGCTAAAAGGAGCCAGTTACCTTACTTTAAACATATAACTCTGGCCGTAGAACCAGCTAAAGGATTCGCGTAAACTACTGACCACTTCCTGCAACAGAATCTTGTTCCCTGGCCCAGAATTTAGAACTGACTCAAATTTTACTTTAGCAGCAGGAAGACAAAGAGACGGTGACCAACATACGTCGTAGATCACGAGAATTACATACAATCATTAATATACAAGCCACCCCTAACTAAACCATTTCATGAAGGTGGTTGTGAGAACATTTATAGAGCAACGGAATTAAAAATATGATAAGTTGCATCTGAGTTTGTTCCCATCACTGGTTAAAAACAACATTAAATAAAACTGGAGGGTATTCATAAACTAATATTTATAAGAAGGATCAAATTCACTGTCAATAAATTATTTATTCACTTTAAACATGAGCAAATGGGGGCACCAATTTTGTTAAACGACAGAAATGCATCTTATTGAACTACTAAATTAAATTAAAGTAATCTGAACTGAACATCGTCGGGGGAAGAATTTACAATCAACAAGAATTCAGCCACTCACACGCGCAAAGCAAAGCGAAACTCATCCAACTCAGCGTGCTGATACGAAGCAGAAGCAGGCGCCGCTATTGTAGACGAAGTTCAGCAAACCGGGATGTATCACACAACACAAGAAAAAATAAACTTCGTAGGTCGCCCTGGTCTGTCTTTCTTTACTTGAGATGGTACGCGATAATAGCGAGATTTATTTCCATTCAAATCAAACCCTGAGCATGCGGAATTATTGAGACACAGGGCACATGTCTGCTACATTACATATTCGCACCCCACTGAAGGCGAAGTGTTTAAAGATTGTATTCATTTCAACAAAAACCAACGGAAACACAGATTACGAAGCAAGAATATACGATAGTATGGCACTGGTGTGTGAGCAGTGGCGAGAACTTGAGTGACTAGCTATAAATCCTTGAAGTTGGAGTTCGGAGGCAAGTGGTTCCGAAAACCAGTAAAAACACAAATTCAATTTCCTAAAAATAAAGTAAAATAGCTACGGCATGTAGAAATGTGTAGGATATCAAAATGAAGCTAAAGAAATACAGTTAGACGCGTTTGGGAAGGTTTTACAAGGATGGACGAAGTCCAGTCTTCAAAAATTAGAAAAGTGGAATAAATTCAAAGACAGAGTAAGTCAACTAAGAAATACGGCATGCAACCCCTAGAAATACACAGTGTTTCATAAGCAAGCTAATAAAGGGGGTCGTATGAGGTTAGAAGAGAATTTACTGGGGGAGTCTGATTGCAAAGTACAAGTTTGGAAACGAAACAACAATTTGAAATAGCCCGATAGGTAATCGCGATGTAATAAGGAAAATCAGAATGATACATACATGATTTCTTGCCTGAAGAGCCTAGAAACAGACACAGGGGTAGCTGAAGGCATTGTTCTAAGAATACCCCACGTGGAGTACATATCACTAGCAGAAGGAGCCAATGGAAAAGAATATTTCACATGCACTATACAGAATAAAAATATTCCCGCACATTAGTTGCATCCGACCAAGCTAGAAAGAAATTAAACCGAATTCGTACACCGCCAGCTAATCTCACAAAAGTTACCGATTCTCAACCATCATAAAACCGAATTAGTTACATATTCACCACATTTACCTAGACAAAATCACCGAAATGAAATTGAATACACTTCCATCCATGATCAGAGAAACTTATTCCAAAAAATGAACCTAAGTTCTGAAGTCTAACTTGAACAAAGCAGACAACGAATCGCTACCATCTCAAGGGAGGAAAGAAAATCAGAACGTCTTACCAGGTAGAAGTGCAGCCACAGAGTGTCCAGACGGCCAGCGAGCCTGCCACCAGCAGCCGGAAATTGGTAAAAACCAAGGAAACTGAGATGGTGGGAAGAGCTTAGACTTACGCCTCCTGTTGAGGCTCGCTACTGGGAATTGTAAACCCAACTTGAAATCAAAGGGTGGAGGAACCTCTTTGATAGCATCAAAAGCAAAAGTTGGTAACGACTACTGATCGATACGAAGCCAGAGATGCAAGGGGCGAAGCCAGCAGCCGACGACGAAAATTCTCATACATACACTCAGACTGCCATGCTAGAAGATGCTCATACATGCACATACAGAATAAAGCAACTACACATTGTCATAGGGACAGTGGTGTCATGGAGAAACCGTTCATATTTCCACATTCATAGACACAATGATAAATTATTGGCATAATAAAATCCCAGCAATATTAACACAGTATTACAGAAACTAACATTAAAAATATGAAATGAAATGCTATTCCTCATGCCTCCAACGAGAGGGGTTCTCGTTTAGCAAAAATAAATAAATAAATAAAAAGAACTAAATACTGAAAATAAAAATAAAAATAAACCGCCTAGTGAACTTAGATAAATTACAAAGTTAAAAGCCTAGGAAAGACGGCAGACAGCTGTTTTTCAAGTAGAGTGATAGAAATTTCCTGGTATACGTAATATTCCAAACCACACGCAAAAGTTTTATGTGCAGAGTTAGTAGTGAGGAAGTAGTACATTAAAACGTCGTGCCTGATGCGGCAGATTTACTGCATATACAGCGAAAATGTAAGCGGCAAACTTTTTTCCATTTCAGCATTCTGTGAGAGGTGTCAGCGAATATCTTTTTCGTAAAATTTTAATTGTAATGCAACGTTTGTTTCACGTGGCTGGCTACTTTCATTCTCTAGTAGTGGAAGCATAAATCTGGTATTTTCGCGCGATGGCACGCTTCTGTATATGACGTCATATATACTGAATTATGTAAAGCACTTTTTTTGTTTTTTCGCTAACAACCAGAGCGGCGGTACGGAAAACATTTCACCACAGTTTTAACGCAACGTCTTAGACCCGCATAGAGGACAAACATAGAAACATTTGTTTTTATATACAGAGATATAGATGATATTGTGCGTTGCTGAGATCGTTACAGTACATAATATAACTACAATGAGGAAGGAAAGGAGACTGTGTTTGAAGTATAAAAGACGAAGAGATTTGAAGTATAAATAATTCGATTGAGGTGGAAAGTACTTTTTCAAGTGAGCGAAGGAAAGGAGTCTCGAAGAATTTTAGTGTGACGCAAGAGATGATTTCAGTGAATGCAAATATTCTTTTCATTCGAGAACAGAGAATCGACTAGAAAATCAAATTTAGTTGTAACGGAACCCCAGATACAAACAGACTTCAAACTGTAAGCGTAGATAGGTAAAAGTTTCCTCTGAATTCATTGTCGAGTTTCGCCGTAGGACTTGCCGCTCACTTGTAAAAATAAAACAAGTGCTTTCGTGCAGGTGAGAAAGAAAGAACGTCTGTCTTCCTGCTGTATCTGAAGACAGCAATCTGGAGACAAGCTGAACGCTGCTATATATGCCAATGTTTTGTGTAATAATTAACTGGTTTTGTAACAATGTGTAATTACAATTCGTGTAACGTTGACATATCACTCATCTTTAAAGTGTAACTTCTACAAAGGAAATTCTGCACAATTTATCACTGGTTATGTTGCGACAGAACGTAAATGGAAACTGACTTCCGTTGTATAAGGGTGGCGTATCGCATTGTTATGAAACCAGTGAAAATAACACTACTCAATACTTAATTTAAGAGGGAAAATTTATTGCTTATTTACTTGTTAATTACAATCATAATGTCTTCAATGTACGCCACGAACAAAGTTAGTACAAAGTGGCCTGTTTCATTCTAAAAATACGTATTCAAAGTGATGAGAACGATGAATTGGTATGGAGTGCAGTCGTGAATTTCACGATAGGCTGGTAATGTAGCACAATTAATACTATGATAATTGTCACACAAAGGCTTCAGTACTTTTATCTGTTCCGCCAACAGATATCCTACTACGCTTCTCACTATCAAAAGTGACAATTACAACAATTTGTAAACACACTGCGCATCAGTATTCTTTAAAATGATACCAATTAATATGCTGCTGATATAAAAGACATTTGAAGAATTTTAATACACTCTTGTCGTTTATAACTGTTACTGAGTACATTTCATCTGCAAATGTATTGGTCTGGAATAAAAATTTATTATTAGTTTTTAGTTATGTCAATGTTATTTTATTTCTATTCTTGTCAAACAGAATGGCATGAAAAAATTTAACCAAATCGTCATGAGTATTATTTTATTCACTTCCTTTTCTTACACATATTGTCGCGATGCAATGGGAGCAGGCTTGACTTCGAAGGCAACTGAACACAGCACTTATACTCAAAGCACGTTTATTACGAACTTAACATACACGCAGCACTGACTCTCAGGCAGAGTGCTCTGCTATTTATACACAGACAGAATTTACCAGAAATTAGAAGAACAGTTAACACAAGAAACAAGTAGAATTTACAAGTGAACATAAGAAAGATGTAGAACCTGCTGGAATTGTTAATTACAAAGAAATAAATTTTTGGCCGGTGGGCTGGATTAAACCGGCGACCTTCTGCACCGTAGTCCGTGACGCTATCCCCTGCGCCACGCTGGCAGTTTTTTTTTTTTTTTTTTTTTTTTTTTTTTTTTTTTTTTTTTTTAAATAAAGAAATGCCTCTTCAGTGGCTAACTGAACAAACAAAATTTCTCAACTGTTGATTCATAAAAGGAAATGAAGTTCCTCAAATGTAAATGTAGTAATTTCTACTGATATCTAATTTCCAAATATTTTGTCTTTCAATCTTAATGTATTTTCCTGAGCCTGATACTTGATCGGACATTTTGTCGACAAATTGAGTTGCTCGTCATGTGTTTATGTCACGTTTTTCGGTAGCAGCATTGCCGTTTCAGGGTTCTGCTGAGGCCTTCACGGCTACCGTAGCGGCCACGGGGCCCACGAAGTCCCCACCGTACTTCACCCTCAGCAGCTGTCCCCTACTTTAGCGTGCATTCATTATTTTACCTTACCCCACACCCTGTCTCTCAAACAATGCTTTTAATCTATTTCCAAAGCGTTTTTGATGGCTTTTCCTCTTACGTTCTTTGTAATATTCTGTGTGTAAATACTGTTCATATTCCAGAATATTATCGTCGTCTCTGGTGTGAATGACATAATTGATGTAATGGCCAGTCAGCCATACAATAGCATTATTCTTCTGTTCGGGAGAAGAGACATTTTGTGGTAGAAGTATATCATTTATTGTGATTTCTCTACCATCGGTGCCTTTTATAAAGGCAATCTGTTTCTTCACATCATCCCAAATATTTTTGTTTCATTCACAGACAAAACGGTGTTTTATGGTGTCTGCTGCTGGACATTTCTGACAAACGTTGGTATTGTTTTTCCCAATATTACACAGTGTGTCATTTGTACAGATGATATTGTTTACGACCGTATACCATGCTGTCTGCACATCTGAAGGCAATATTTTATTATGAATGTTTTTCCAAACGGACTTCCAATTTTGATTTGGATTCATTTGTTCCATTTTATTTCGATTTTCTTTCGTTTTAAGATGGTCCATTATTTACTTGCAGGTTCGTTTACGTTTATCTTCCATGATACTATGCCGGTAACTTGTCTCTTGGTAGAAGCACCGAATGTGCTTCAACTTATAATGTATTCTATTTATATTGACAGGTGATTGCAAGCTTTCGGGATTTACGGCATTAAATAGGCCGGATGTGACACTGTTTTGATAAGCTTCTATAATGTGAAGAGCTCGTTTGATGAAAAGTGCTGTAGCCTTACGACGGATGTCAGTGAGTCCTAGGCCTCACTCTTCAGGCTTCAGTGTTATCGTAGCGACGGCCACCCTAAAGATCTCACCTTGCCAAATATATCGCAAAGTGTAGTCATGATATTTTTCGAAATGTCTAAAGTTATGGGGAATATTTGTCCCACGTATATTTCCTTCGAGAGAACAGCACATTTTATGATTTTAATTTTCTGAATCAGGTTTAAATGCCTAATTCGGTTTAGTATTAGTGCACCTCGAATATTTGCTGATGTCTTCCTCCAATTTATAGTTATGGTCTTTAAAGGATCTCTGTAAAATGTGATACCTAAGGTTGTGTGATGGTCCACTGATTGCGCCCATTCTAGTCTAACATTTGTAAATCCGTCAAGATTTAAGAACGAGCTCTTTGTCTCTTTTATTTTGGCTCCTGTAGCACTGCAGCAGAGCCGAACGAGTTGCGTCAGTATTTCTACATCCTCTGAACTTCTTACAAGTACGCCAACATCATCAGCGTAAGCATTAGTTGCACGACTTTCGCCTAATATAGTTATACCCTCTAGCTCATTGTTAAGCCGTCGTAATAAGGGTTCCAGGGCAGCAATGTATAATAGCATTGATAACGGACTGCCTTGAGGGACGCCATTTTTTATCTCTATTGGTCTGGTATAATGACCATTAATTAAAATTTTTGTTTTTATTCCTTTCAAAATAATTCGTAAAACATCCAAGTAATTTTCTTGAAAACCCATGTATTTCATTGTTTGGAATAAATATTCGTGGTTCACCCTGTCGAAGGCTTTCGAAAAATCTATAAAAGCTTTGCCTGCCCTGGCCAAGGTTGTAGAAAAAATCCCGATGATGTCCCTGTACTCGGACACAGTCTTAAAAATACTCCTACCAGGAAGACATGTTTGATGTTGTCCAATTATTTTATCCAAGACAGGTCGAAGTCTTTCTTCCATTACCCTAGCTATGATTTTGTAATCAGAGTTCATTAAACAAATTGGCCTCATTTGTGTCAGTTCTTTTACTTCTCTGTTCCTTCCTTTAGGCAATAGTACAGTACCGCTCTCTTTCATTTCGTCAGGAACATGCGCTCCATTTAATGCATCATTAATGACATCTGTGAATTTGTTGCCTATGATGTGCCAATAAGATAAAACTGTAAGGGTAAACCATCTGGGCCTGGCGATTTTTTGACAGGTGCAGTTTTGAGTATGTCTAGAACCTCGTCGCACGTTATTTCAGTTTTGAGACATCTATTTTGTTCCTCAGTTACGTTGTTCTCGATGCCACTGTCTCTGAATAATTCCGTTGCGTAAGACGGTGTATACAAGTTGTAAAATCGGTGAGCCTCGTTTAAAATATCTTTTTGTTGCTCTAAAATCGCATGGTCTTCAGTGCGGAGTTTCTCTATAAAAGTTCTATTCTTTTCATGTTGAATTAGGTGGTAAAGCGATGCAGTTTCTTCTTCCACCGTAGTTCGCACACACGATTTTATTCTAAGTCCTTCCATTTGTTTCCTTTTGAGACTGATCAGGGTAGCCTTTACTTTATTGATGTTGATTCTGACTGCCTCTGACATTGGCATTTCATAGAGATCCCTCAAGCAAGAGTAATGAAATTCTAAAGTGTCTCTAAACCACCTAGCTCTTTCGCGTCCGTATGACATTAGAGTTGATCTTAGTTTCCGTTTTGCACAAAGCGTCCACCAATCTATAGTGGACCGATATTTGTGAGTTTGTCTTAAAGACGTCTGCCAAGATTCGTCTATTTGCGCAGCTAAAGCAGTTTCGGGAAGCATGTCAATATTTAGTTTCCATAAAGGCCGGCCCCAGTATGTCTTCTGCTTCGTGAGTCCGATGCTACACCTCACCGCTAGATGATTGGAAAATGTGGTGGGTATTACTTCGACTGCACTGATGCTAGGCCCAAAATTTGATGAAACATATCCGATCAATCCTGCTTTGCGCTTTGTTGCTGAAGTACGTAAATTTGACAGACATTGGGTGTTTTCATTCCCATGCGTCCTTCCACGGCAAATTCTCCACGAGGCTCATTAGTTCTTTGGAGACATTGAAATTCGGTTGTTGATCCTTTCTGTTTATGACACAGTTCCAATCTCCGCCAATGATAACTTCGGCAGGATTGTCTTTCAGTAAAAATACGATATCATTTTTTAAGAAATTGATCCTATCCTGGCGAGCATTGGTTCCGGATGGTAAATATACATTGATGACAGTAATATTTAAAATCTTGCACCTTATGCCTCTCCCGGAGTCTAAAAAGTTCGTATCGGTGACCTCGATTCCATCCTTGACTAGTATGGCAGTGCCACATGCTCTTTCTGGCGCTACATTTAAAATTTCTTTGTATCCCGCGATGTCTATGCGGGTAAAAAGTACTTCCTGTAATAACGCAACATCTGTATCCAATTGGTAGAGGAAGTCTTTAAGGGCAGCGATTTTGGTATTACTTCGGATCCTGTTCACATTTAAGGTCGTAATGTGATAAGTTTGCTGCATTTTAAGTAGCGGTTGTGACAATCTGACTATATTCTAGGAGTACTGCTATTCCGGTTTCTCTTGTCTCTGAAATTGTCACATATTTCCATCTTTGTACTATTTTAATTGGCCTTTTCATTTATTGCTTCCGTAAGGAAGTCATCTTGTTCTCTGTCGTCTGCCCGAGAGGAGAGACATGCGGGAGAACGATTATCTATAGTAAAGGATGAATTGTCCGTTCCTGTTGGTCCTTGTCTGGTCGCGTCGGCGTCTTCGAGTACTCTGGTATCCACGTTCAGTCTGTCGTCGATTCTCTCCAGTGAATCTCTCTCACCCGCCTTTGCGTTTCCTCTGATGGTACGTAGCCTCTCCCTTAACGGAGGAGCCAAGGTTTCCGCATTATGATGAACCAGTCTCCTCTTTTTGTTGCGTTTCCGAGATTTCCTTGGCGACCTGGACCGCTCTGGAGATGTGCCTGGCGACTTTTCGGAAAAATCCGGTGATGAAACCACTGCCAGAGGATTTTCCTTTAATTCGGTATAATCACTGAATTCGGTTGTGGCACACTGTGCCATTTGTGTACTAATCTCTTGAGCACGTGATGAAGTGTCACATCTGTCGTCCTCTATTTGGTTGGCAATGGTGCTGCTGTTCGCATTACTGTCATCATGTTCTTCGTCATTCAAATGACACTCTGGAACTTCTGAGTGTCCCCCATTTCCTAATCCTTCTTTTTCATGAATGGAAATTACTGTGGACTGAGGGGCAGATGTTCCAAAATTATCGCTTGCAGGTTTCACCTGTGTAGAAGAAACAGGGGAAACATTCGGTTCATTTACCGGGAGTGTGGATGGACCTGCTTCGAAAACAGTTTCGTTTTCGTTATGGTGTTCTACAGTTACTTGATTTGCGATCTGTGGGGGAACTGTTTGATTCTGCACAGCATCGCACACATCCATGTTCTGCTGTCCTGGACCACAGATGAGTCTCCGTGTTCTACTAGTTCCTGAGTCATCGGTCTTCTCGGCGAAGCGGCAGCTGCGTATGTTAACTTCATCTGTACTACAGGCCCTGCAGTGGTACCCTCGGCATTTGATAGTTGCGGGACTCTCCGTCTACTGCATTCAGCACGAATGTGCTCAGTGGAGTTACACAGAGCGCATGTCCTCGGCTGACCGTCATAGATAACGAGGGCCCTATACCCACAAATGTTTAATCTGGCGGACACCATTCAAAACAGGAAACATGTGTGGTTCAGACCACTTTTCCGCAACATTTGATATTATTCTACCATACGCCTGAAGGACTCTGTTTATTTCAGCAGCCGGTATCTCGAAAGGAAGTTCGAATACACGAACGGTCCGTATTACCATTCCAGCAAATGATACGACAACGTCACTAATTGCGCCGTTAGAATGATGAAACTTCATTGTTCCTCCACATTTTTCGACAATTGACGCACATAAATCACAGCTCTAGAGCTTTACATAAGCAGCAGGACTCACAATCGACAAATGTACACCTACAATATCATCTGGATTTATCATCACTTTTTCAGAAAGCCACGTTCTAATCTCCATAGCTTTAGGACGAATGAAACTTCGGTCAAATATGAACTCCACTGTGTCTTTTCTTTGGTAAGTTTGAGTACTCATGTTGTCTTTCAAATCGCGAAGCAAATATTATAGTGTTAGCGCGCTGGCAGCAGCGACTAACCTGGAGTGCACGTAAACAGCCTTGTTGACAGCGAGGCGTTCGTCCGGGGCCGCCACACGTCCGTCCCGCTAGGCGGAAAACTCGCGACTGGCAGTCGGTGTTCGTGGACTCTCGCGGCATTGCTCCCTCTCCTGGAGAAACAGCGACCCGCTGTTATGATCCCTGTGGAGCCAGCTGCAATATCCTGGATCTTGACCGTGTCATGGGTCCTCTGTATGACAGTTCAAGAGAATCCTTCCCTTCTCCACGACTATCGACGACAGACATACCTTTTATCGGAAGAGCTTGGTACATATCTTCTGCAATTCCCTTCATGAGGTGCGTGATTTTGTCCGCCTCAGTCTTGTTCGGATTGACTATGTTACACAGGGCCAAAACATTCTGTATGTACGATTGTGTCGACTCACCATGTCGTTGGGCCCGGTTCTTCAGTTGTTCTTCCGCCGAGCAGATTTGTCGCTGGCGGTCTCCAAACGTCTTCTTAAGTTCCCCCTGAACGTCTCTCAGTCATTCAACTTGTCTTCGAACCATTGCTGGGCTGTTCTATCCAGGTAGAAATAAACGTTGGCCAAGCACATCGTATGATCCCACCTGGTGTACTTGGCGACTCGGTCGAACCCTTTCAGCCATTTGTTGGGCTCCTGTCCAGCATCTCCAGAGAACACCGACGGGTGTCTGATGTGCAGCTGGCTTATTGCTGGTTTCGTCTCCATCGTTCTTCTGATAATACGGACTTTTGGAAGGATGTACTCGGTGTATCCCTTGTATTCCGGTTCCAATCCGTGTAAGCGACGGCTTTTACGTTGACTAATCGGAGCCACGGTGGTGCAGCTGTTGCACAGTGTACCCGGCGCCTCCACCAAACAATGTCGCGTTGCAATGGGAGCAGGCTTGACTTCGAAGGCAACTGAACACAGCACTTATACTCAAAGCACGTTTATTACGAACTTAACATACACGCAGCTCTGACTGACTCTCAGGCAGAGTGCTTTGCTATTTATACACAGAATTTACCAGAAATTAGAAGAACAGTTAACATAAGAAACAAGTAGAATTTACAAGTGAACATAAGGAAGAGGTAGAACCTACTGGAATTGTAAATTACAAAGAAATAAATTTTTGGCCGGTGGGCGGGATTAAACCGGCGACCTTCTGCACCGTAGTCCGTGACGCTATCCCCTGCGCCACGCTGGCAGTCGGTGTTTGTAGTCTCTCGCGGTAATACCACTAATTTCAAATTAATAAGTTCTTAATAATAATAATAATAATTATTATTATTATTATTATTATAAAACTATTAATGTTATATTAATAACAGTATTTATGTATTATGGAACACGCTAAAATGGAGATTACTTAATATTAAAATTAAGAGGCAATATATCTTTTACAGTTTCTGCTTTTGATTCCCCTGGGTTCCCTGTTAGTGCTCGTTGTAAGTATCATAGCCTTCTGTCTCCACAAGTAGATTTCTACTGCCATGACCGTTTCTCGTCTCCTTACATGCAGGTCGTCCTGTATAAACCTTGATATTGTAATAATTATCGGTATTAAATGAGAAATATGTGAATTACGCAACTGTAGATCATCACCGTGTCTGCAACGTTTATTTTAATTTGGCTTATTGCTTACTTTCATTGCAGTTGTGATCAGATTGTGTGTGTGTGTGTGTATGTGTGTGCGTGTGCGTGTGTTTTACTGAATGATGTTTACACCAAAGCCGCTATAACGGCAATTCCTGTTGCTGTTAAATCACATGGATATAGTGTAAGGAGGAACATAGAAGACTTCAAATAAACTAAACATCCAAGTCCATTGAGAAAGTATTTCTGGTATTGCATTTGTTGGTAAACTGATTGAACCACGACCATTTCAAACTAATTGCGGGAGATGCAAAACGAACCGTTATATTTCCAGTAACTATTTTAAATCTATATTGAATAAACATTTCAAGCATGAAGAAATAGAAAATTATAGCTTCTTTCTGTAACAGTAAAGAGTGGTACTTCATCGTGATGTGTTTTCACTTTATTGCCTCTGAAAGAATTTATTAAAATGTATTTTCTGTTTGTGCGCCTCGGTTGCACAGTGGTAAAGTGGCAGACTACAAATCCAAAGTTCGCGGGTTCGATCCCCGCCAGGTCCTAGGATTTTTATCTGTCTCTCTCCACTTCTTTCACCTCTGGCAGTATTGCTCATGTGAAAAATACCGAGTAACACCGTGGTTCGGAACCCACGTTAAACTGTAGGTCCCCCTATAACTGGATGGGTAAGTCAGTTCTAAGGCCGGAGGAAGGCAACGGCATACCACCTCCAAACAGGACCATGCCTAGTAAAGCACTGTGGTGCTCAAACCAATCTTCGGATTGTTGACTGCTTTATTTTCTGTTTACGTTACGTAACATAAAAATAACTCAAAATAAATGGACCAAAATACTAGAAAGGAAATCACCAATGACAATGAGTAATATCACAGACTCAAAAACACGCCAAAATATTGCGATGAAATTACTTGTCAACGTTCTGTCTTGAGTGACACCAGTACGTTGACATAATATGAGTTTATAATGCAAGTGTTAACCGCTGTTGGGTTTAACGATGATGTATGTCGGATATTTCTCTCTTTAATTACTGGTATTCAGGCGTCTATTGGTGTGAATGGTCGTCTTACTCCGGCCATGGATGTCTGTCAGAGCGTTTTGCAAGGGAGTCCCTTATCTATGTCGCTTATTCGTGCTTTTTCTGGAACCGTTATTGCAACCTATAGCCTCTCGCCTTAGTAGCTGGTCGCTGTTGGAGGAAACAATTACAGTTTAGGCGTATGAGAAAGATGTTATTCCGCACCTTCGCACTCCTGATGACATACCGGTGCTTAAAGAAGTGTTGGATACCTTCTGCCATCTTACGGGAAGCCGTGTTAATGAACAGAAATGTCGCTTACTGAAATTTCAAAGATTTGAGGCGGTAGAGATTTCATGGGCGTCAATGATACCCCGCCACTGATCGTTAGACATAATTGATAAGTATTTGCTGAAGATGGCTGCAATCAATTGGAAAGAATGATTCGAGGAGCAATCAAGGAACACGAACGCCGCTCTCTCTCCCTCCTTCAGAAGCTTCGGGTCCTGGTAACCTATGTGTCGAGTAAAGCTTATTTTGTTGCACAATTTTTTCCCCTTCCTGTGATGATGTCACACAAGTTGTAAAGTTTACCTGGCAGATTTATCTGGCGACACGCCATATATCGAATGTGTTATGAAGTTACGGCGCGCCCTTGTCTGTTGGGAGGTTGGGGTTTTCCTGACATTCGAGTCAAGGCTTCTGTGTTATACATTCGTCGCAATGTTCTGACATGTCTACACGCCACTCGATCACTTACAGCACTCATTTCTGACTTTCTCATACCAGCAAGTTTATTTACGTCCTGTGCATATTGGTAGGATTCATTACAAATGATGGCATATTAGGATATTTTTTTCTTAAGGTTAGTATTAGAGGAAGGGGCATCTTTCCGCCTTTCCGTCAACAAGCTGTTACGCCGATGGCCGCTTACGCATTGTTTCCTCTGTGGAATCGCAATCTCCAGCAACGGATTGGAAGGATTATTGGTCAAACGTTAGTCTTCCTGTATTTCCGATGGACGCAGCGTCCTCGTGGTATCAGGTGATAAATGGACGCTTTTAACGTAGATTGTATTACCTTTTCTGTAGTACAGATATGTCTTTGTTGATGTTACTTTGTTCTGAGTTAAAATAAAGAGCAAGTATTCTGTTTCAAACCGTGACTTCGTTTTCTTTGAAAGCTAAAATAACAAACGGAGTAAGTGTGGTAATACCGCATTCCACAAAGCTCTAGTATTTAATCTATATGCAAAGTTACTGTTACCATTACGTCATTTACAACAGTCACTGTAAAAGTATCTACCCAGTTTGCGTACATGTGATAAAGAAGTCTGTTTGCAATTAGTTGGCATGTATTTAGTGATATGTTCACAAAATAGAACAAATGCACTCTTCAGAGAAAGCACTGTTACCTTTGAACAACGCAGAAGCTTGCAGGATATTGTTTCGTTCAATTAACAAGAGAGTGCTAAAACCTCGTAGCAAACAACATCAGAAAGAAAGGTTAGCGGCGGTTTTACTCATTTTTAGACGTTAGATTGTAATTCATTGTCCTAAGAACGACGTGTTTTTTATCATTTTCAGTGCGCCATTGCTTTGAAAATGACAACGCTTGAGTTATAATTTTAAAAAATCATCAAATACAGAAAGCAATAATCAATATGGCGTATACAAAAGAGAGTTTAAAAGTGGTGTATATTTGTTTGTAATGAAAAGTAGTATGTGTTTGTGGGGCGAGCGTGTCACTGTTTTTGTTAAGAGATCGTCCCCGCTAAAATTTCCGAATAAATGTTCTGTTGTGGTTTTGGTAACAAAATAATTTGACTAAGCAATGAGACTTAGTACCTTCCTTTGCCCTGTTAGAATAAATTGCAGCTGACATGGGATGCAATGATCTTACGTAAATGTGGTTTAGTTTGATGCGCAACGGATAACACTTTAAATTGTACAGTTGTTAATAAGTGAACGGTAATTAAACTCGTAATTGGTCTACATATTAATCTCGTGTGTGAGAAACAATGTGAGCAAATGAAATGTTCAGATCTGTTAGCGTGCACCATATACCAGCAGCCAGACTACACATGTATAATTCGACTGCGAGAGCGAACGGAAAATGTTACTACAGCGACAATTTTGCTACTTAAATTAACAGGATGCCAAACAAGGATATTTGATATTAACTGGGTATCAAGATCACTGCACTGTACAACAATTACCATACAGATTCAATGTAATAAAAAATGTTCTACAAATCTGATAAAGATTTCAAGTATCACACACTGCAAATATGTCTCATCTCTTTACGTGATCTACTTCTCTCTAATCAAACAAATCACTTTAACTGTTACTAACATTAACTACCTTAACAATCTGAACTTTCATTGAGACTAAGAAAATCTTTAACTATGATCTTTACTGCAATTATGAACAAACTCCTTCCTGCTCTCATTAATAGACCAACTGATCATCACAAAATGCCTACACTGAACTGTTCTAATTAGCATACAGATTTACAAACACAATAATTATGCAACTCTATCATAAGAAACAATGATCAGAACGGATAGCAATTCAAATTGGTGAAAGGAACGAGGAACTGGTAAAATGACACAGGGATAAATGATAAATGCGAGCTGAATTAAACAGTATACATTACCCAAAAGACAAACCAACTACAATATAGGCTACATACAGGCTACCATACATAACAATAGAAAAGTACAAGTTACCTTATTTGAGACATAAATTTTTATACAAAATTTGCAATCTGCAGACTTGGCTGCGACTCTTCAAAACTGAATTTTTACTCTTCGAGTCTAACACATAGACAGACTAACCCGACAGTATCCTGCACGAAGGTCACACCTCGACTCCTCTCTACACGAAGGTCAGACATCGACTATCCTCTCTCCACGGAGGTCACACAACGACTCTTTAAACGCAACAACTGTGAGTACAAGACACACTCCAAAGATAAAACAAAGTCTTTGGTTGACAGCAAAGATATGAAAATGAGTACAGTATGTTATATCGATTAGTGAAATGGTACAAAATATACATAAATTTGTTTTCTGCAGAATTATAGTTTTGGTTTTTATAACAAAACATGCTCAATGCTCTATGACAGGCAAAAATTATGTGAAAATTATATTGCGTACTCCTTTCAAACAATGTCTTGGTCGCTGAACTTTTTTTTATTGCGAATTTCGCGTTTTGGATTTCATTCTCCTGATACAAAGCAAAACGTAAGTAAAAGTAGGCTCAAAATGAGGTGGGGAAGTAGATTTATCGATTTTTTTTTCTACATATGAGATGTGCTTTAAATGGTCCCACAGATAAAAGTCAAGTGGCATGAGGTAGGGTGATTTGCGTGGCCATTTCACATAACCACGTCGGCCAATCCAAGGGGCAGGGAGCTGAACATCAAACAACTGCTCCATAGAGTGGTGGAGTCTCGTCTTGTTGAGAGAAAGCTGCCATCTTCATTCGGAGCAAAGGGAAACACGACTACTTGTAGCATTTCCAGGTATTTTTGAGCATGTAGCGTCTGATCAATAAAAAAACGGCCTGATTACACGGGTACTCTATACAACACTGTAACCTCGCACCAACAATCTTTTGAGGTTCTGCGTACATTGAGGATTGACTGCAGGACTAAAAAAATCTCATCCTCGTCACAGAACAAGGTACACTCTTTGACAAAAAACCTGGCCGCCGGCCGGCCGCCGCTGAGCCTAAGTCCGAGCCGATCGCGACATGGGACAATAAAAGTGGCCGCGCTGATTCGCTCCAAGTCCATCTATCTGCACAATCTGGCAACACTGCAGACTGTGGGAGTTCATACAGTACTTCTTGTGTGCAGTTAGAAGATATATGGGTCAGCTACATCCGTGGTCTTGCGGTAAAGTGCGCGACTTGCATGTTCAGTATTAGCGATCGAAACCGACTGTTGACAAAAATTTTAAATTCATGTCACTCGTGCGTGCTGATGCTACATGTGTAAGGGGAGCATATGTGTAACGTATTTCATTTTTTGGTACACTGGTAATAACATTTCGGCCCAATAACATTGCCACCTCTGGCCGCAGCTCTTGGCAGAGCTCTCCGCGGCCCATATACCTCGCAGGCAGAAGCGGTGGCGGCGCTACACAGTAACAGCGCTGCCTCGCCCTCTGCCCACAGCGCCTGCTGCCGCTCATCGCCCTGGATACGTAAAATGCTGTAGTGTTGCTAAGTGGAGATACACAAAAAAGGTTGCGATTCGTATTTCACACAGGATATAACGAAGCAGACCACCTATTTTGAATGATGAGCATATAATACAATAGAGAGGCAAAAAATTGTCATTGTCCAATCCAATGGCACTCTACGATGGTTAACACTTATTTGTGGTTTAAATCTCGATCCTTTTCCTTTCAGAAAAGCCTTTCATGTAATTTGTTATTGTCATCAGTTCATATGTTTTCATCAAGACACACTATGTAACTCACTAAAATGTTTTAGTGTCGTTGTTTCATTCCTTACGGTAAATGTATGAGCTAAATTATGTGAATACGTTTCAGTGCACGTTCTAAAGCAACACAGGCACACTGCAAGGTTCGTGTCTTCATGTCTCATTTCTACAGGAGATATTTCGCATCAATGGAGGTGAATTTGAATTTCTTCGAAGCCGTTTGTATAGTGAAGCAAAGAAGACATCTAATACCATTTCCATAATTTGAAGTCGACCTTTCTGAAAGACTTAATGTATAAAGTTTTTCTTATGATTCCCTTAAAGAGTTTCTTCTTGCAATCTGCAGCGTATAAAGTAAAATAAAACGAAATTCCATCCCCAAACGCAATTTCTCCAACCAGGATTAGAACTGCCGCCTCACACCAGGCTTGCATCATAAGACACAAGCAGAGCCACACAGCCAACCACACACTGCCGCATAATGCCCTCAGTCTCTCACATATTCAATGCTGAGCCTCTAACGCATCGCGAAAGATAACTTAAAAGTCACCTAGACAAATAACTACATTCCTTGAGTGCAAAAGATAAATTTCTGTCTCTCATTTCACGTGGGCATTACACATCATGAGTCATGAAAGTAGAAGAGGAATGTCAAGTGAACTTAGCGAGACAATTCAGTACCACTTGCGGAAGTAACTGCACTATCACAGTGTTGCCAAATATCAGCAACGATGTTGCCAATTCTTAGCTGTACTAGGAAGACCTGTGTAGCGATAAGCGACGCGAAATCGCTTACGTCTCATGCGGGCTTCTAGAGGGGAGTCGCGCATTTTGGTTAATATGCGGCGCACTCTCCTGATAGTTTCCGTCGTCACATTTAGGATGCAGATATTAAATTCGCCCAATGAGGCCGAAACTAGCGTTTAAATTTTTTGAAGCTTTCCTGCATTATGATATATTTTCAGCAAATGACTAGAGAAAAAAATACTGATATTGTGATTGCAACATACGGCAGATCAAAGACTGAGATACGTAAACATGCATCACGATTACAGTTTCATCCCCCACCCCAAAAAAAAAACTAAAACAATTGCTTTGTTACATTTCGACAAAAGCTAATTTTTTTGATGAAAAGTTACTGGAAATAATTATGCCCCATCCGTCTCGAAAACCTTTGTAACTAGAAAGCGACTGCGTTTCAAAATGCAGCCTTACGACTGTGCAAGTAATATTTCATGTCTTCTACGTGAATACATAAATGTGTTGGTGTGCTTGAAAGCCAGAAGAAACATAGTTAACTGACTATTTGTGCAACAAAGTAATTATTTCATTTGAGTATTCAGAAGACTGGATATTTAACATTACGGCCATGACCATAGAAACTAAACTGTGTATTTGGGATATGTGCAATTCTGAGGTTTTTCCTCTGCAAACATATACATATAATCTATGGACTACTAAGCAGCTTTATATTTCGTAGTGTTACAGCCTTGTTGGGCCAACAAATGATGATGAGAATCCGAACCCATGTGTCTGATGGATTTTTCGAACGTTGCAACCTATGACTTGCATGTGTTGTTGCTTAGTATCTGTGGTCACGATGTTAAATTAACAGAAATTGTCAAAAACGTTTTACCTACTTTCTCCTATGGTCCTATTTTTCGTCAAACCACACATTCTTTCTGGTCTCTTGGCCACATGGGAAAGAACGCTTTTGCAACTGAATTAATGATAATAATGATGGTAACAATGATAGTAATCAATGATGTTTACGGTGTTACAGCAGAATGATAAAGATTACAATAACAATAGAAAATGCCGTTCTCTTGGTTGACACACTGAAATGAGTTTTGGTATTTCGTTGCTGAATACCATTTAGGACATTTTCAGAGGAGAAAAATAGACGTGAAGCCACACACGTCACTAGTACAACGATACCTCACTAATTAACTATGCTTGCTGTAGATCAGAATGGCGCCACCGAGCTAAAATGAGATTACTCGTTCAGTTATCTGACATTTGTTGGCAGTTAATACACACAATCCCGACATAAAACACGAAACTGTTTGCAATTTAAGCAGGGGTAGACCTTTCTGCGGTCGAATATTTAGTTCAGGATAACAGAGTCATTTAAATGCAATGACTAATATCATATCCTCATGAATATTGGAAAATATCTCGAATTCTGAAACTAAGGGAACGATCAGAGTTGCCTAGTATCGTAACCAATACTGCTAAGCTATAGGAAGAATTTCTTGGCCATCCCACAATATCCTCATTCCTACAAACAACTTGCTTCAACTGGCTTTTATCCATGCTGCGCTGCCAAAGCCCATTCTAAGTAAGGCTTCAGTCCAACAACATCATTGAAAATGCTGATGAACAGATGACTTACCTTCATCAAATTCCGGGGAGAGTTTCTTTTAACGAAACGGATAAAGTGTGAAATGACTACTTTCTCCAAAGTTCCTACGCATTTTTGTCCCAAATTTGGCATATATACGTTCAATCTTGACATACGCGGCTCACATTGCAGGAGTATCATCAAAATGAGCATCTGGTGGGTACCGTCCTAGAGCAGTTATTACGCACGTTTTTACCGATAATCATAAAATTGACCAGACGGCTTTTGCTACAGAATATAGTGACTTCTATTACATCCGCATACCCTTTCCCAATAAGAAACTGTTTTCTTCGTATAGTGATGCCCCTGTTTAGGTGAATTATAATGTTGCTTCAGAAGTACTTTTTGTCTTAAATATTATTATCTTTCCAGGTGATTCAAAGTAATTGTAATAATTCGTTTCCCTTCAAATTACTCCATTCATTCGATCTATTATTTGTAAAGTAATTGCAACCGCCAAAAGTGAAATTGTCCTATAAACCAAACCGTTTGGTTATTTCAGGTCTATCGTCCATGAGCAGTATGAATATTGTTCGTAACCGTAAACAGTTTGCTATTGCTGTTCATCTCCTTAATATTGTTAAACACATATTTTCCCTATAATTCTCCTCGTGAAGTGGTTGAGCTGCTGTGCTTTATTATTGTTAGTCCCATTAGTTTTTATTTCAAGTTGATTTCTGAATTTTATTTTGTATTACCGTTACATTTGTTTGTTCAATATGTTTCACAATATTGAAGATCAACAAGTTCTCATATCCAATAATATTAGCGAGTTAGAGCTATGTATAACGGTCATTATTGTCTTGTTTCATCCGTAAAAGTTCCTCGGAAAATCTGGAACACTTCTTTTAACACCCTTAATTTGAAACCGATACGTAGGCAGAGGACATTCACGGATTGCTCATCTATTAACTTCATTCATAATGATAATTTGGATCAAATTTATTTACAAATTTTGTACTCAGTCCATTTAATTTTTATAATAGCGGTAAAATTACAACCTTGCGCATTCTACGGCATCTGTTCAAAATAAATGAATAAGATATACGTCAATACTTTTATTTACTATCTTTTAACAAGCAACAGTGCAATTGCTTTCGCTAATGTTGTTTTAAACCATGGCACAATTCATAGATCAATTTTAATCGTTGTAACACGTGTTTATTAGGTTACTTTATTGTCTATTGTGTTTTTGTTACAAATTTTACAATTGATTTTATACTAACGATAGGTCAGAAACTTATTTAACGTAACTCAGAACCGCGTGATAATGCAATATTTACTCGCATTCGTTTTTGCTACGGAACGAGTTAGTGCAGTGGTAACACACGGGACTCATATTCGGCTGCACGGCGCATCGAACTGGCCTTCGGCAATTTGGATTTGAGTTTTCCATGATTTTCCTAAATCAGTCTAGGCAAATGCCGGAATGGTCCCTGCGGCAGGACACGGCCGATTTCCTTCCACATCCTTATCATGACAATCCGAACTTCTGCTTCGCTCTAATGACCCCTTGTCGAGGGGACGTTAATTCGTAACCTTCCTTATTTCTTTCGTGTCACGTGTGCAATAGAGCTTACTTTGTTCATGTTCCCGTGTGTTGGTACAAATTTTGCAGTTCATTTCAAACCAAGTTCCCACTGAACAAGAGACCTTGAACTTTCAACTTAACTTAGAACTGGATGACGCTGCTTCATTAACGCCATTTCTTAATTGGTGTGTGGTGGAGGGCACTTTTTATACAACTGCTGTTTCCGCCTGTTTCTCTTCCAGTTGTGAATGGTTCGCCGTTAAAACTATTTCTGGTAAGACTTAGTGTGAGTTCATATCGCCCTATCTTTTTTACCTTCACGATCGTTTCGTGACTAATACATAAGAGGAGTTAGGTGAAATAGAAATAAAACAAATGTATCGAATGTCTCTGTTGTATTCTCATAAAAACGTTTGAAATTGAATGAAAGATTTCACACACACAAAATTTGAAAAAAGTAAAATAATCATTCAAATGGAAAATGCATATAAACGTGGTTTTAAAATAGACTAAGACGTATAAAGTAACTTTTGTCCACTCGATAATTGCTACCGTGTTTGGGATAGTTCCAATAAATTTGCGAATTTTTAAGAGCTATGTCAGACATCATAGTAACACTGGAACACAAAGTGTTCTTGCATCATGAGTAATGCTAACAGTAGCGTTTAGTGGCCACCAACTTGAAGGGTAATTTCTTTCATTACCTTTCTGAAGTCGATAAGAGGTATGACGCGGTATGGGCAGCCACGGTCGTTTTGGTAAATGCTGCACAACGAGCGAGCGAAGGCTCGCGCGTCTGGAAGCGGGGAAGGCGGAGCGCGCCTGCTGGAGGGATAGTTTTCGTTCTGAACAGAGGAAGCCATCAAACGGGGCCTAACAGATGTTCGGTAGACCTCTTGGAACTTACGCGTTTTGACTGTAATATAAGAAATAAATGAAATTCACGAATTGCATTGAACATTGCAATGGTTAGTAAATTAATGTCGTCCGCTATCTGCGACGACACCGATCGAATGATGATCTATCGACGTGAGATACCTGGCACCTAAAAGTCGCCTTAAGTTTGTACTTTGAAACCTATCACCGCGCTGTAATGAACACATTGCAATTAAAACTATGTCTGCATCGCATCCGGCCATGAGACAACGTAACATTTTATGAAATCAACGAGGCACCTCATCAAGGAATGTGCTCAAAAAATTCAAATGGAACGCTATTTAACGTATCAAGATGTTCTGTCAATAACAGGTTGCTTGTAATTTCCTTAAAGACCGCGGACATTTTATTTTATCAGGAAGCAAACTCGAAAACTTGACAAAATTTGAGTATTTATTTTGAAGACTTTTCTGCGACAAATTGTGAGTCTTATTGTTAGTTAATGGAGTACAGTAAACATAAGTCCTGCATATGAATCAACCATAAACCGAGAACCAAACCTGGTAATACGCTCAATGAGGTATTCATTGTTTTTTTTTAATAGCTGGCCACGTGACATATGTGCAGTTTGGAGAGCACAGTATCTCGAGCCTGAGTGGTATTACTGTCCGGATCCTAACATGCAGGACGCCAGCTACAAAAACTCGTTCATCAGGCCATCAATGTAATCAAGATTTTCGAACGTCATAGTAGGGCCTATTGTTTTGCAACTTCGGCATCATGTAGATGTGTGTCTGATATGTAATTCTGCAGTCAGTTGACTTTTTCTTGTCACCTACATTAAATATTTTGAAAAATTAACATCATAATATGCTCATTGTCGTAGTTAACTGAATTTGTGTTCAAGAAGGTCGTTTCATACATTAACTACTCCTACTCTCTTTCACGTTGCGAGCAATCTGCCTCAGCTGTGAGTAAATCAATGAGGTAGGGTTTATAGCAGTAATGTCTAGCTGTATAATAGTCACTTTCTTAAAACCTAGCCAATTTAGAAATCGGGTCCGTTTTGTTGCAAAAGCTGATCTCATCATTTCGTTTCGTTACGTCTTAAATTTATCCGCTTACTGTCAAACAAAATCATCCGTGCCAACTGTCTCCTGGAAACCTCATAGCAGATGTTGTAGCCACCTACTTCAAGAATATCAAGTTACATCACAAACAAAACGAAAGAACATTTTCTTAAATGAATTTATCAATTGTTCTAAAATGATGGTAAAATTTTAAATATAGATAGAACAACTTATTTGGAAATCATTTCAATCATCCCATAAAGTAAATAATAAATTCTGAAGCCGCGTCAGCTGTTCTTTTTTTTTATTAAGAACGTTGCTTTACAGTTCCACGAGCGTTTTCACGTTTTTCAAGACCCATTTTCAGGTGTTAATTTTTTTCATATGAAAGTTCATTATAGAGACACAAGGTTCTAATTGCTTTCATCTGTCATGGGAATAAAATTTCATTAATTAGGCTCAGATATATGAAACCAGTCCAACAGAAATCATCACGGTCATTCAGAATAAAAATCAAGGACATTAAAATGTGGGACAAACAGTCGCGTAATTTTGATTACTGTATTTGCAATTAAACCAGTAGATAGCCGACGAAGTGAAGGAGTACAAACCAAAGAAGACTGCCCAAAGAATCGAAGAAACTGATAGATGATGGATTTGTATTTTGTTCATCTTTGCATCAAGCATTATGGCAAAGTAAGAAAACTTACGAATATGCACAACCAACCAGATTCTCTGTTCTGTTACAGCTTCATGAGGACTAAATTCGTTTAGGTAATATTCCTTGAATGTGAGACGCGTTTGACAAGACTCAACATAGATACAGTCCATCTTCGGACAACAGTGCATAGTATCATTGGAGAAAATGATGGTTCGCATTACTTTTTCGTTTCGTTACAAAAGCTCTCACAGAACGTTGATGAGGGTAAGTTATCAATTCATCAGAATTTCGTCTCAATGCATGGCTACAAGCCAGTTGAGGCCAGATGCTAGTAGGATTGAGAATACTGCGGGCTGTCGCTTTCAAGATGCGAAGTGTTTGATACCTTGCTGTTTAGTGAGGGATGATGAAACGTTCATTTCCAGTAACTCACAAAAAAGGGGTTTGTAGATATCTAAAAAAGTAATTGTTTTAGTCTTTTTTTGGGGGGAGGGGGGTGAAACTGAAATCGTGATGCATGTTTACGTATCTCACTTTGATCTGTCGTATGTTGCAACCACAATATCAGTATTTTTTTCTCTAGTCATTTGCTGAAAATATATCATAATGCAGGAAAGCTTCAAAAAATTTAAACGCTAGTTTCGGCCTCATTGGGCGAATTTAATATCTGCATCCTAAATGTGACGACGGAAACTATCAGGAGAGAGCGCCGCATATTAACCAAAATGCGCGACTCCCCTCTAGAAGCCCGCATGAGACGTACGCGATTTCGCGTCGCTTATCGCTACACAGGTCTTCCTAGTACAGCTAAGAATTGGCAACATCGTTGCTGATATTTGGCAACACTGTGATAGTGCAGTTACTTCCGCAAGTGGTACTGAATTGTCTCGCTAAGTTCACTTGACATTCCTCTTCTACTTTCATGACTCATGATGTGTAATGCCCACGTGAAATGAGAGACAGAAATTTATCTTTTGCACTCAAGGAATGTAGTTATTTGTCTAGGTGACTTTTAAGTTATCTTTCGCGATGCGTTAGAGGCTCAGCATTGAATATGTGAGAGACTGAGGGCATTATGCGGCAGTGTGTGGTTGGCTGTGTGGCTCTGCTTGTGTCTTATGATGCAAGCCTGGTGTGAGGCGGCAGTTCTAATCCTGGTTGGAGAAATTGCGTTTGGGGATGGAATTTCGTTTTATTTTACTTTATACGCTGCAGATTGCAAGAAGAAACTCTTTAAGGGAATCATAAGAAAAACTTTATACATTAAGTCTTTCAGAAAGGTCGACTTCAAATTATGGAAATGGTATTAGATGTCTTCTTTGCTTCACTATACAAACGGCTTCGAAGAAATTCAAATTCACCTCCATTGATGCGAAATATCTCCTGTAGAAATGAGACATGAAGACACGAACCTTGCAGTGTGCCTGTGTTGCTTTAGAACGTGCACTGAAACGTATTCACATAATTTAGCTCATACATTTACCGTAAGGAATGAAACAACGACACTAAAACATTTTAGTGAGTTACATAGTGTGTCTTGATGAAAACATATGAACTGATGACAATAACAAATTACATGAAAGGCTTTTCTGAAAGGAAAAGGATCGAGATTTAAACCACAAATAAGTGTTAACCATCGTAGAGTGCCATTGGATTGGACAATGACAATTTTTTGCCTCTCTATTGTATTATATGCTCATCATTCAAAATAGGTGGTCTGCTTCGTTATATCCTGTGTGAAATACGAATCGCAACCTTTTTTGTGTATCTCCACTTAGCAACACTACAGCATTTTACGTATCCAGGGCGATGAGCGGCAGCAGGCGCTGTGGGCAGAGGGCGAGGCAGCGCTGTTACTGTGTAGCGCCGCCACCGCTTCTGCCTGCGAGGTATATGGGCCGCGGAGAGCTCTGCCAAGAGCTGCGGCCAGAGGTGGCAATGTTATTGGGCCGAAATGTTATTACCAGTGTACCAAAAAATGAAATACGTTACACATATGCTCCCCTTACACATGTAGCATCAGCACGCACGAGTGACATGAATTTAAAATTTTTGTCAACAGTCGGTTTCGATCGCTAATACTGAACATGCAAGTCGCGCACTTTACCGCAAGACCACGGATGTAGCTGACCCATATATCTTCTAACTGCACACAAGAAGTACTGTATGAACTCCCACAGTCTGCAGTGTTGCCAGATTGTGCAGATAGATGGACTTGGAGCGAATCAGCGCGGCCACTTTTATTGTCCCATGTCGCGATCGGCTCGGACTTAGGCTCAGCGGCGGCCGGCCGGCGGCCAGGTCTTTTGTCAAAGAGTGTACCTTGTATCAAACGCTGAATCTTGTTGTAATTTTAAAACCTTAACTGCTACGTCAAATATCTTTACGGTAAAGAACTTGCTAATGTTATTTGATGTAACACTTTTTTTTTTTTTTTTAGTTTAACGAAATGATTCAGGATGGTCAGCTTGAAGATACGGTGCATACTACCTCATCCATACCGTATTGCAGTATTCGGGTTTTCCAGTTCCTGCAAGTATTCGAAATAAAATTATGTACTGCGACTTTTGACTAACCCTGTACGATGTCACACAGGGAAGACAGATGGAACAGCCATGCAAATGCGTGTTTTTCCAACCTAATCCAGAAAAGTTGATCACATGATCCTAGTTCCAAGAACCCCCATCAACGCACCATACCGCGATTCCACACTGTGCCATTTCAAACACACTACGGTCGGTGGTTCGAAGCCCCCCTCGGGCATGGATATTTGTGCCGTCTTTAGTCTTAGCTAGTTCATAAGTAGTTTGTAAGTTTAGGGACTGATGATCCCGTAGTTAACTCCCATAAGCTATACAAACATTTGAACATTTCAAACATGCATATTATTACTTATACAGCTCTACCATGCCGTAAGCATTTTCACCACTACTGGACCTTCATTCCAGATTATGTCTCCCTCTGGTATTTTTTTACGGTCTATAATTTGATTTCTGAACCTACCCCTGTTTTATTCTGTATCCTCTTAATACCTCTTGTATTCCCCAATACACCAACAGCAACGATAAAAGGCTTTTGCTCGGGAAGATAACCATGTTCTTTCTTTATCACACAACCAAATATTTATTTATGATGCCAATCTGGTTAAAAATCGCTATTAAAAGGAATTCAAGAACTCCCAAAGAAACTTTATTACCAACAGATAAAGTTAAGTTTCAGCTATTTTTGGCATAATCACCAGACGTATTCGAGACACCTGTCATATCGTGGGATAAACTTCTGTTAACCTGTTTTGTAGTATGCCGCTTGTGAATGGAACAATTTGAACTCTTATTGTGTAACAACGTAGCAACTGCGACAGGCAATTTGAACAAAAGGCGTGGAATGCTTCTTCGGGTGTTGTGCTATTCCATGACAAAGCTCGTCCCCATACAGTTTTATTTATTTATTTATTTATTTTAATCTATCGGACCAAACTGCATGGTCATCAGTCCGTAGCTTACAAATTACGTAATCTTAGGTAAACTAACCTAAGGACAAAACACACACACCCATGCCCCAGGGAGGACTCGAACCTCCATGGCGAGCAACCGCGCGCTCCGCAGCGAGACGCTTTAGACCGCTCGGCTACTCCACCGCGGCCATCATACAGTTCAGATCTTTTTCCCAGTGATTTATATCGTTTCTTGTATCTCAAGAAAATCTAGCCAGCGTTTCGACAACAACGAAGACGTAAAGAAGGCTGTCACACGCCGTTTCCATCACAGACGGTAGACTTCTACGACACAGCATCACAAAATTCGACCCCACGATATGACAATTATATCATTTCCTTCGGTGACTTCGTCGAAAAATGGCTCAAACATTGCTATAACTCTTGCCCGTATAGTTTCTGATGTTGTGGCTTATTACTTGAAACTGAGTTGCCGTGGTGAATGCTTCAGACTTCCTCTAACGTTTCGCCTTCTACTGCGGAATGCATCCTCGGAGGTGAAGAGAGAATCTGCAAGTAGACGTAGAGTGAGCGCAGTATCCCGAGAGCACCACCGCCAATCACGTGACGTCGCCTGCGCTAAGGTATCTCATACTGCAAACATTCTAGACTGAAAACAATCGATAGTCATCTTGTTGCTGTAATGTTGTCATCAAAATATCATCCCCGTTAAAATAATATCGTCTTTGATAATTTCTATGGCCTCTCTGCAGCAACTTTACGCTTTATCGTGCACCGTATTCGTCACTGCTAATATTAAATAAAGTATGACGAAACACAATGAGAACCTGATTTAGACGTCTGGCTCAATGTTATCTTAGGGTCTGCTTTGATGTCCCAGTAACTACCATAGGTGCAGACGTATCTTTTTTTGTGTCGCAGCCTCGTCGCCACTTTTGTGTCTCGTTTCCACCGGTGGTCCTGGTGTCGGTGGCTGAGTAGAAAGAGGCAGACACAGGAATAAAGGATGCACGCTTGTGCAGGTACGAAGGTGACCAGCCAGTGGGACAGTAGAAACTAGAACACTATGCTAAATTAGAAAAAGATATATATTTCACAGTGACTTAGTAATATTTAACTTTTACATAATTCTTGACTGCAGAATGCTGATACATAGTTTCGATAGAGGCCTGCCTACTAATGATTGCTAGTGCCTATCCGATAGCCAAGTCTTAACTGGTGTCTATCTCAGTCCCAAGTGAACGATGTCGTTCAGTGGTGGCCACGAGCGGAGTTGTAGCAGAGGGCGCTGGTGGCTGACGTCGTAAGAACGCCGCGCCGTGGGTGCATGGCGGCGCGTGGCTAAAGTAGGTGGCGCGCACTTTATACTTGTGCGACACCACATGTTTCACCTGTGATCCTGTAGTTAAAAACATTCTATGCATAGGCTGTAGCTTGTGACACAAATAAGAGATACTACAGAAAATATTCGGTTCATTAAGAAAAAGGGTTTTATTCTATCTTTTGCAAATGATCTACGCAAAGTCAGAGATTTAGTTGAATAATTTTATTCAATCAAATTGGTTCCTTACTGCAAGTGGCCAGATGAATTATTAAATAGAATAAAATGGTTAAACAGTTGCACTGTCTGTGACAAGAAATTGATGGCACTACCCCCCCCCCCCGCCAACCCCCTCCCTTGCGCCATATTTAGAGACCAGAGAAGCGACCGCTGGACAGATGGTAACACTCTGCCCAGTCAAATCACTCCTATCATCCAGGAGGTTCCTTCTTCTGCTAAGACTAGACACGGAGTTTCCTTTTGTGCGGACACCATACATACGCTAACGTCCCTCTCACGCAAGCACACATTCCTCACCATTTCTGTTCCTTGGCTAATTCCTCACTGGCCGATTGCCATCCATTCCAAAACCATATACATCTCAACATGAGATATTTCTTTATGTAAAAACTGACCATCTGAAACCACTTCCTTACTAATCTAATATTATTTAATTGCAGTAAAGTAATGTTAATTAGAATAACACGAAGTTTGAAAATATATAGACAAACCAGATTTCATGGGCATGACCGCTCATGCCACACAATATTTCCGTAAATTGTACAATAAATCGACACACTAAATTAAATACATGACAGGTAAATCATGCTGCTTGAATTTTCAGTGTTCCTGTGGAGAATATGATGATCAGTTTATATTTCCATTATAAATTTATATTATTTGAAATCAGTCATCAAATAAATATATACAAGTGTGCCGCATTCGAGATGAAAGATACAGACAATTAACTATCATCCAAACCAGAGTTTCTTAAAATTGCATGACGCATTCAAAAGTTGGTTATTTTCAGCTTTAATCGCATATATTATTTCTCATCGGTGTTTTTTCGTGGGTACGTCACATCTCCCGTATTACTTATCCAAAACTAATGATTGAGGAATCATTTCCAATGTTTCGTTCTCCACTAATGACAAAAAATATACAGTTTAAAGTTATTGTTTTCACACATGTATTTACGGTTGCTTCCATCAGCCACCGCGACGAGTATCATCTTCGTTTGCCCGGCCGATATAAAAGCAGTTAGAAGGTGATATCTACGGACAATCTGATTAACTAACATGAACGATATCTCTTGTAGTTGTTTAGATTCTTTATACAAGCGAAAGACGTTCTTTAATGCAAGCATAGTTTATCATACGATTTCGCTTACGCACGTCGATGTAACGACGAAAAATATACAGATAATTTAATTTAGCATGATAGCTCTTGCAGTTGTATAGATTCTTTACGCAAGCGTAGTTTATCCCGAGATTTCTGTTTCACCAGTCGATGCACAACAGCTGTTGGAATTGTTCACTTTGTTCAAGCAAGCTTTGTCTATTGCGCGTCAGACTGAATTACCCCAACGTTCATCATCACAGGTAAGTGTCAGTTACTATTACAACTTATAAAGATGTATTTAACCTTTAATTTCCCCCTATTTTACATTTCGTGCAATATTATTATTATCTTTTATACATACTTGCATCTGCCTTTTCTCCATTACTATCTTAGCTATCTATGACTGATCTGGATAGAGTGCGAATTATTCGCACGGGTCAAGTAGTTACCTATATTTTGGTATAGGAGTCATACCAATTTTTGAGATATTGAAATTGTCTTTAGAATCATGAGATGTACATAACTATTCTGACATCGTTGATATCTTAAATGTTCAGGGAAAATCATTTCCCCTATTTCCGCCTATTTGGACAAACACCGACCGGTTTAACCTGGGCTGTCTGGTGACTCCAATCGCTTTCCTCTGCCCACTGTCCACCCTTTCTCTTTCCAAACATTACCATTACATATACTAGCTGCACGTCTCAAACGACGATTGGAAATTTTTGTAAAGCTTATGGGACTTAACTACGGGGTCATCAGTCCCTAAACTTACAAACTACTTATAAACTACCTTATGCTAAAGACGGCACAAACATCCATACCCGAGGGCGGATTCGAACCCCCGACGGGGAACGGCCTCGCGCATCGCTTTGCACCACTCTACCGACATTACCACCGGAAAGTCACGTTATATATTGTGAACATAATAATGTAACGTCTCTACACCTACTTGGGATACTCTGCAAATCACATTTAAGTGCCTGGCAGAGGGTTCATGCAATCACCGTTATATTATTTATCTCCCATTCCATTCTCGAATAGCGCGCGGGAAGAAAGAACACTTGAATCTCTCCGTTCGAGCTCTGATTTTTCGTATTTTATTCTGATGATGATTTCTACCTATGTAGGTGGGAGCCAACAATATATTTTCGCATTCGGAGGAGAATGTTGGAGATTGGAGCCACGCCGCAGCGATAAGCGCCGTTGTGGTAATGATTCCCATCCCAGATCCTGTATCATTTCCGTAACGCTGTCTCCCCTGTATCGTGACAATAAGAAACGAGCTGCCCTTCTTTGGACTCTTTCGATGTCCTCAGTCAAACCCACCTGATAAGGATCCCACACTGGGCAGCAATACTCCATAGAAGGACAGACAATCGTAGCGTATGCAGTCTCTTTAGTAGTTCTGTTGCATCTTTTAAGGGTTCTGCCAATTAAACGCAGTCTTTGGTTCGCCTTTCCCACGACATGGTCTACGTGTTATTTCCCGCTTAAGTCTGAAGTAATAGTAATTCCTAGATATTTTGTGGAGTTTACGGCCTTCAAGTTTGAATTATTTATCTTGTAAACAAAGTTTTAACGGATTTCTTTTCGTACTCATGTGGACGACTTCACACTTCTCATTATTTAGAGTCAATTGCCAATTTTTACACCATAGTCATATCTTATTAAGATCGTTCTGCAGTTGGTTTTGATCTTCAGATGATTTTACTAGACGGTAAATGACCGCGTCATCTGCAAACAACGTAACAGAGCTACTTAGATTTTCCCCTAAATCGTTTATGTAAATAAGGAAAAGCAGAGGACCAATAACACTACCCTGTGGAACGCCCGATATCACCTCTGTTTTAGTCGATGCCTTACCATCGATTATAATGACCTGTGTCCTCTCTGATAGAAATCCCCTATACAGTCGCAAATTTGGGGCGATACACCATAACCACGCAATTTGATTAAAAGCCTTCTGGAAATAAAGAAATACGGAATCGATTTCCGAACTCGTCTCGCTAAACGCTATTTCCCGGTCAACTTCTTGATAAAAGCATTCCACTACGACCGATTTATCAAAATGTCCTAGGCGGTAATTTGTTTTATGCCAGAGGGTGTCGCATATCTTCGACGGACATTACACAGTGTTTTATTTTCCTGGTGAGTCTAAAAGCAGTTTACTCGTCATATGCGATATGTGACCATTACTAATAAATTGAAGATAAACTTTGCTCTTGGGCTGGTGACGTTCCTCGTCATCATCACAATATGATCACAGTGCCCTCTTTATCAGTAGAGAAGTAACCGGAAGATAGTTAACCTAATTTAAAACATTGGATATATCTTATTAAAAAAGTTTTCACAATTTACAAACAGAAAGCGAAAGTTGACTTTCATTATTTACCGCTTACGACCCAAAACGTTGTGTCTAGTGGAGGTTCCATAAAAGTCGATTGGTCCGGAAATCACTTGCTACTGCGGTTTATTGAAAAAGTTTGCCGGTAGCCTAAGACGACGCCGAAGCAGACCACCCACTAACGCTGACCACCATCGAATATTGGCGCAGCATCTGGTGTCTATATGAGCCACAGCAGACCGAAAAAGGCTAACTTGGAAAGCAATGGCCTCAGCTAACTTTCGTGAAACCTTTTCTCGACTCTTTCCCTTTAAACTGAATAGCAAGCTAAGACACTGTAATTTTCTTCATGAAAAATAAATACGGAATTGCTAGATTCAATAAAAGTAGAATATCAAGTAAGATACATTAAAGGACATAGTGTACAGCTACTTGTACACTTGACAGCAAAAAAAAGAGGATCACTGCTGAATGCAACCCAACTAACGTAGCTGTGTTGCGGGTACTCCACATTCAAATCCCCTGTCGAGTACAGTCGTTCGACTATTCACAATGGGTACCAAAGATGCAGGAGAGAACATTGCTCCTTATTGCAGTCGGTCCACGTGTAATTCAATACAAAAAACATTAGAATACAAGTTATTAGAGTCGAGAGAGCAACGTAAATTCAATTTAATTACAATAAGTGACAAATCGGGTACCTTATCAAACTCATTCAATGACACAATGAGTTTTTGTTCGTGCTCTGAATTTGAACGCACTGTTGACCAAAAAAAGCTTACGTTTCTGATCGAGATTAGATTAGGCAGGAAGAGACGTAAGACATTGACGTTTTCATTGGTATCGGTTTACAAGGCCAATATCCGAACCCGGTTAACTTTAGCATTGCACCAGGAATGGCATAAAGTTCAAATTGTTTCTGAGAGGTAACCACTAAAGGTATATAATACAGCGAAACTTACAGGTGTCAAACGTCATAAAATTGTGGAATAGAACGCAGTACCTGTATGAATGGTTAACGAAGCACGATCACTCGTCAGATATTAAATAAATTCACAGATAGCGCTATATTTGAACGATACAATTGACTTCTTTCTCAGCAGGGACCCAACCCTGTTTCGATTTGCTATTTATTATGTATACGCAAAGAGATGAAATAGTTACTGTACTGTTCTCACCATTAGCGGGATGTGCATATGTTCGTCTAGAAGTAGCGCAAGCCGCGGCGGATTAGCCGTGCGCACTGGAGAGCCATGCTGCGCTGCCCGCGGCTGTTCGCCGTCGGGGATTCGAGTACCCCCTACGGGTATGGGTGTTTGTGTTGTCCTTAGGTTAGCTTACCTTATTTTAAGTAGTTTGTAAGCTACGGTCTAATAACCAAGCAGCTGAGTCCGTTAGATTTACAAACATTTTGAAGTAGCGCAATAAATAACGTTGTGCTGCCTGGGACTCCAACCTCGCGCCTACCGTCAGCGTTGACCTCAGATGACTAGGTAACAACTCTCCCAATCTCGTTTACTAGTAATTAGGAACGCGCCGTTCGTAGCGACCGAGAGGGGTTTGGCATTTTGAAGAAACAACGAAAACTAATCCAAAATGTTCAAATGTTTGTTAAGCTTAAGGGACTTAACTACGGGGTCATCAGTCCCTAAACTTACAAACTACTTATGAACTACTTACAACTAAGGACGGCACAAATATCCATGCCCGAGGGGGGATTCGAACCCCCGACCGTAGTGACCGTGCAGACCGTGACTGAAGCGTCTTAGTCCCCTCGGTCACCGCGGCCGGCGAAAACTAATCCAACTTTGTTGTAGTCAGTAGCGAATGGACATGTGTAATGTTGATTTGAAAGACGCCACAGGCCTAAATTCCTTACTTGCCGCTATTGGAGGTGGAGAGGGGGATGTTTGCGATTGTTAAAAACTGTTTCCAAGGTGGAATCAAACCATATCTTAGCCATTACAAGATGACATCAACCCGATCAACTACCGATTTTCAGATGTGGTAGTATAATGTTTTTCGTCAAAATGCAGTGCAGAACACATGGTACGAAAAGTAAAATAGTTCGGCGGTATCTGTCTACGTAACTAATTTTTTTGCCTCGCGTTCTGAGGCGGCTAGTCGCGGAGTTGCGGTCGCTCCAGCCAGAGGTTCGACTCCTTCCTCGGGCATGTGTAGTGTGTGTGTGTGTGTGTGTGTATGCGTAATACCTTAGCGTAAATTAATTAAAGTAGCTTGTAAGGCTAGGTACGGACTAATGACCTCAGGTGATTTGTCCATTAGGACTATAACAAAAAAGTTATATACAGTATGTAGAATTATGTAGCATTGTGTATGATAATACACTACGTTTTAACATGCTCTGTGGTGATTTTGTATGACATGTTGCTGTATGCTTATTTTACTATAGTCTCGTTTCGCCGACCGCGGTGGCCGCGGGGACTAAGGCGCTCCAGTCACAGTCTGCACGGCCACTACGGTCGGGGGTTCGAACCCCCCCTCGGGCATGGATATTTGTGTCGTCCTAGTTCGTAAGTAGTTCATAAGTAGTTTGTAAGTTTAGGGACTGATGACCCCGTAGTTAAGTCCCATAAGCTTAACAAACATTTGGACATTTTTTGAAGAATTTATTATAGGTAAGGGGTATGAAAGGACACGGTCTCATAGAGAGGACTGATATACAATAACGAAAGCATAAATTAAAAGAGACCAGAAGGGTAACTGAGGTTATGATGCAAGAGCGGCGACAGCGAGTGAGAGAGAGAGAACAGAAGAGAAAATAACTATTAATAAATGCGAAGAGGGTGTATTAATGGATGGAGGGGAGGAGAGAGACGTATCTGAAATAACAAAAATTACTTTGACAGCGTCCATCTAAACGGATTACTCTGTTTGCATGGAGGCTGGGTATAGATGTAAAAAAAAAAAAAATAAAAAAAAAATAAAAAAAAAAAAAAAATAAATGGAATATTGAGTGAAAGGAGAAGCATTGAATTCAAATTTGTACCACAGGGAGGAATCGAACCCAGAACTTCATACATACTTTAATTCAATGCTTCTCCCTTCACTCAACGTTTTGACATATTGATACGGAAAACTGTTAAAATAAATATTGTGCCATGGGCGGGAATCGAACACAGACTTCCATACTTACTTTAATTCAATACTTTTCCTTTCACTCAATGTCTTTGACATATTGAGACGGAAAACTGTCACTATAAATTTATAATAAAAATAGGATAATAAAGAAACTGTATATTTAAAAAAAACTCAATTTAAAGGTAGCTCAAAGGAAAAAGAAACACATATTTTATTTCTGTTGCCAAGAGATCTTCCACAGTCTGTCACTTACGAAATATGAAAATAGAGATGAGATTAAAAAAAAAGTTCAAATGTTTGTTAAGCTTAAGGGACTTAACCACAGGGTCATCAGTCCCTAAACTTACAAACTACTTATCAACTAACTTATCCTAAGGACGGCACAAATATCCATGCCCAAGGGGGGATTAGAACCCCCGACCGTAGCGGCCGTGCAGACCGTGACTGGAGCGCCTCAGTCCCCTCGGCCACCGCGGCCTGCAGATGAGATTAAAAAAAAATTAAAGTACTAATGATTTATTCAGAATCCCTCATTATTTGTTTCTGTCATAATACATCTCAGCGTAGAATCTATAACGCCGTCAGACCAGCTTCTCTTCAGTAAGAGCGACGACTCTATCTCGAGTTGATTGCTCACAGTGAGACGGCCTAGTTTGTATTTCTGCTTTCCGCTCTCACTATGAAGCCAGGAAGTAAACATTCAGTATTTACGTCAGAGCCCCGCCTTGTGCCGCGCTGGGGGCTGTTGGCCGCCGCTGCGACCGCCAGCTGGCTGGTTTCCGCCAAGCCTCGCCTCGGCACCAGCTGTGGTTCACCGGCCTGCCCGTAGTTCGCAAGCCACGGCTAATACAGCGAGACTCAACCCTTGAAGTATGAAAAGTTTCTGCAAACCTACCCTAACGTGTATTATAAACTACCACACCTAGAGCTATTTTGCTATAAAATGAGCAGCCACGTTATCTTTTGACACATCATTCAAATATTTAACGAAGTGAAAGAATAGAATCATGATAAACGTAGTACCACATAATGCTTCACATAGATAGCAATCATATAACACAGAAAATTATTCTCTCTTTTCAGCCCCCTGCATTAGATCTAGACGTAATGATATATGTAGTTATCTTAAAAATGTAAGCATGTTGTAAAATTAAACAGTTCTGGTGGCAACAACACAAATGTATACATGTAGTATATCATTCACGTTTCCTGTACTTATAAAGTGTTTTCAATGTGTCTGTAAACAATAAGTGCTAAACAACGGAAATTACCTTCTGCTGGGGCTCTTCATTTACACGATTGTTCTGTTATTCACAGTGAAGTGTTTCGTAATGGTTTCATATAATCGCTTCAGTTTCTCGACTGTTCCACGCTTATACTACGATTCGAAATACTACTACTACTAATACTAATAATAATAAGTACAAATGCCAAATAGCATAAGTGCGAGTTATAATCTGATATATTCTTTCAACTTTCTCGGCGTCCTCCCACAATTCCGTCAGGTAATAATCGCACACTACTCAGCAGTACTGCATAAGAGGGGGAACAATTGTAGGGTTGGCAGTCTCCTTAGGAGACGTGTAAATCTCCTAATGGTAGTGTCAATAACAGAACCGTTTGTTTCACCTTCGCCAAAACACGTGTTATTCACAGTTAACATTTGCACCCCCAGGAATTTCGTTATATGTATAACCTTCAAATTTGTTTTGCTTATCGATATCTAGAATGCTGACGATACTCTGAGTACTTATGATCAGAGCCAAATGCATATTGATGTTTAAGGTCAGTTGCCTCCATTTGCGCCGTGAAGATACAAATTCAAATTCGCAATTGACTTTGCTTTTCTGAGTTTAGTAGTGGGCAGCATTAACTGCCTCAAATGCCACGTCCTTTTCACTAGATGACTTCTCGTCTGTTACTCCAAAGTATTACCTTGCAGATAGAACATCACGAGTGCAGTCGCACAACTTAGGAAAGCGATATGGTTCGAAGTTGATAATGGGTGAAGATTTTTTTTTTTTTTTTGTTAAGCTTGACTACTTATGAACTACTTACAAACTAGGACGGCACAAATATCCATGCCCGAGGGGGGATTCGAACCTCCGACCGTAGTGGCCGTGCAGGCCGTGACTGGAGCGCCTTAGTCCCCGCGGCCACCGCGGTCGGCGAAACGAGACTATAGTAAAATAAGCATACAGCAACATGTCATACAAAATCACCACAGAGCATGCTAAAACGTAGTGTATTATCATACGCAATGCTACATAATTCTACATACTGTATATAACTTTTTTGTTATAGTCCTAATGGACAAATCACCTGAGGTCATTAGTCCGTACCTAGCCTTACAAGCTACTTTAATTAATTTACGCTAAAGTATTACACATACACACACACACACACACACACACACACACACACACACACACACACACACAACTACACATGCCCAAGGAAGGAATCGAATCTCTGTCTGGAGCCAGACGAGTAGCGGCCTCTTGCATCGGAGCATAGCACCTCACTGCGCTTGGCCACTCCACTGCGGCATTAAAGATACCAAAAATTGTTTTGGCATTCTGTAAATATGAAATTAGTTTGAGAGTACTCAGTAGATCATGAAAATATAATATTGCCAAAGTCTCACCAGAGTAAAGATTTAGAAACCTTTGCCGGTTTGATGTTAATTTTTTTAGATATTTCATAACGCTGGAAAAAGTATTTGTTCAAACGTCCTGCTACATGTCGATATCAATACAATGGATCTGTAACTCAGTGGATTCCTTTAATATATACATCTGTGCAACATTCCATTCGTCTCCCTCACTATAAATACATCAATGCTCGACCTCACGTCGTAGGAGAAGTAATTAAGCCATGCATAACGTGTGCACAAGATGTTCTCCTAAGGTGTTGGACCATTCGAGAAAGTCATTGCCTGTAGACAAATCATCTTCCTGGTACGACTATGGTAGTGAAATGACAACACGGTGGATCATGTCTGGTGATAGTTGTACTGCTTCCTGGAATGACAGAGAAGAATCTAGATTAAAAGAAATAATCCGACACAAGCTGCTTGTGTCCACTGAGTGCACGCATTGGGGAAGTTGAACAGTTGTGCCCAGCCGGAATTCGGGTCCAGTTCCTACTGCTGTCTGAGCAGTTATGGTAACCACTGCACGAGCGGGAAAACAACGATCATTGCAGGTACGCGGGCTACCACTCCTCTCCCCCGTCGTTACCCACAAGACTCAAACTTCCTCACACTGCGCACGTAGTTGCCGTTTCCAATTTGCACTCACTGCTCGTGGCACTTTGCCGATTACCTCGAGAGTTCTGGCGTAGTGTGCATTTGCGCTGAAGGCTGGAGTTGTTCTCGTCTTCTTCTTAATTATGTATATTTATGTGGTGTCTGTTCTTTCGAAAGAACAGTCACGGCACATATATGTATATAGAAGAACCATTCAAGATTCACTTATTGGTGGTATTCCAATTAAAATGTCTGAAAATTGAAGTTCGGTGTGTCATTTACTTATCACATATATGATTACAGACAAGGGTGATGTATTTCACGTAGCAACTACAACTGGATGCCGGACACTTGCCACGCCGGACACTTGCCACGCCGGACTTTTGCCACACCTGACCCTTCGCCAGGTAGTCGGATTAGCGGCCCCTCAGGCAAGGGACGCCCTTCCTCATACTCCTGCTGTTTGCTTCCAAACCTCCGTCTCCGATCTTACTTAATATAGTCCTTACAGAAGAGATATTTCTGTTTGACATCTCGCCGAAATGTACAACTTCTTTTCAATATCCCGAAATCGAAATATTTATAACTTTTGGGAAACGGAAGCAATACCGTCGGCTATGTCACTGTATAATTAGTTCTTCCAACCGCAAATATGGATCCATTCTCCCTCCGTTTGTATGGTAGCTTTTTTCCTTACTTGCTGATTGCGATAGAAAGAGTCCATCGCAGTGGAAGGGACTTGAGAGGAACGATATAAAGATAATTCGAATGTTCGCTTATCATTCAAGTTTGATCACTGCATTTGTACATATATTAATTGCTACAGCTGCATCAGAAAAAAAGAGGAAAGAAGAACGATACGCTTCATAAATTTGCTCTTTTGCGGCGAAATATTAGTTAATACAGTGAATTGGGACAATGTTCAAATCAATGACAGAAAATACGTTTACAAAATATATATAAGAGCGTTTATATTTCACAGATCACCTAAAGTCGACATACAAATTTGAAATAAAGAAATGAAGGAATATAGAATGCTATACTTGTAAAGTACACTGTTCTAAATTGTTTAGCTGAGTCGCAGAGAGACAACACTAGTTTTTTTAATGGAAATGCCATAATTTCTATGATCTGCACTACAAAAGAAACCAAAAGCACAATGTAATATGTGTACCAGCTCACAAGCGAAACTGAAGTCGATAGTTCCTGTCAGTTAGTGTGAGCAGATGTTATACTCGACTACCGGAATAAATTAGTATCTGCCGCGGCGGAGCGGCCAAGCGCATTGAGGCGCTATGCTGCGATGCACGAGGCAGTTCCCCGTCGAGGGTTTGAATCCCCCATTGGGCATGGATGTTTGTGTCGTCTTTAGTATAAGGTAGCTCATAAGTAGTTTGTAAGTTTAAGGACTGATGACCCAGCAGTTAAGTCCCTTAAGCTTAACAAACCTTTGAACATTTTAATTTACCAACCCCGGCACTCTCATCATGCAGCCGATGAACAGTTTGTTATAAATTTGAGTTTTAACACGAATAGGTACACTACTCATACAATTATAGTTGGCGGTGACTTAAATCTACCATCCGTATGTTGACAAAATACACCTTCTGACAGGGTGGCAGATACATCTTACGATATTGTTCTAAATGCTTTTTTAAAAATTATTTTGAACAATTAGTTCACAAGCCCATTAAAATTTTTTTGGTTTCGGAAACACACTTGAGCTCTAAGTCACAAATACTCCTGAGCATCACGACGGATACAGGGATAAGTGAACGCAAAGTTTTAGCGAGCTCAAATCTGTAACAAAGATATTCACCAAAACTGAACGTAAATATGTCTATTAAAAAAATAAAGAAAGATAAAAATTCGGTTGACATCTGCCTAGGAGACAGTTTCCATTTTTTTCTAATTTAACTATGTAAGTGAAGACCATATGTGGCTTATATTCAAAGAAATAGTATCAACAGCATTGGAGGGGTTCCTACCAAATAAATTACTAAGAGACTGAAGTGGTTCCCCATGGTACATAGAACAGAAAGCAGAAGCAGAAAATTTAGACGAATTCCAAATCCCCAAGATTCCCGATGTTTTACTGAAGCTCGAAATTTAGCGCGGCCTTCAAAGCGACATTCGTTTAATATTTTTCACAACGAAACTCTTTGTAGAAATGTGGCGGAAGATCCAAAGAGATTCTGGTCCTATGTTATCTACAGCAGCGGAAAAACTAAGTGAATGCCTTTATTGCGCGATAGGGACGGTAATGTTACTGAACACAGCGCCACTAAAGCGGAGTTATTAAATGCATAAAAGTAAATACCCTTGGTGATGCAAAGCAAATCACCCTATCAAATAATTGACGTTGCAGACGAAATGATAAACTATGTTTTCATAAGTTTCTAATGCATAAGAAAAATATGTCTACTACATTTGTTTATGATATTCTTTTGTAACAAGTTTCCATAGCTTCTACTGGCCTGATTAAAGATAATCAACAACGTGGTGAGAAACTTTAATTTTTAAGGACTACTTCTAAATGTACTTCATGCGATCTACGTCTACTGTAAAGTTAATTCTATCCTTGTCTAATGTTGGAGATATGGGAATTATTTCAAAACTATAGCTGCCTAACTTGTCAATCTTAAGAGCAGGTCTGTTTTAGGTACAATTCTAAAGTTCAGATTCTTTTTAAAAGCTAAAGTGTACCTTATCCGTTTAACAATAATGGTATTTTTAGGAGCTTGTTGCGGCTCTGAAGTTACAGGAATAATTTAAGAACTCACAATCTTTGACGGTATGGCCACAATATTAGAAGGTAGAAAAAAGTGCTCTTAACGTGACAACTGTAGGAGCTTTAAGCTAAATAGGAAATTGCAAATTGAAAAGCGGTAGATTTAACCATAAGTTCTGGTTGCAGGAGGATCATTTGAGTGATGTTCAATGTATTTGCTTCGTTGAGTCATATTTCACCGCGTACTGATTAAACGCTAGTGAATCGAACTGTGACCAGCTAGCTTCATCATCAAGTTATTTAAGGATACTGAGGTCTGATACACTCTTTTTATTTTTACAATTAATAAAGGTCGCACCGTTAGGTGGTCCTCACAGGTGTTCTCTACGTTCAAGACGTCTCCGTTCTTCGAAAGCAGCTTTCCACTGCAATGATCCTGTTTTCGGAGTAAGCACATCCACGCCTTATTATCGCGTAACCATTGTAGTGGGCAAAAGGCCTGCCCTTGGCCGTTGTAATAACTTCCATACTGACGGTCGTACTACGAAATGCGAAAGCGACCAGTGTGCATATGTCGGGACACCGTCCACGGAGTTCCCGGGCCGGGCGGAAGGGCGGTTGGGGGGCGGGGGCGGAGGGAGGAGGAGGGGGGCACCCGACCCTTCGGAGCAGGTAGAAGTGTGCTAAAAGTCCGGCGTGGCAAGTGTCCGGCGTGGCAAGTGTCCGGACACCCTACAACTATTCTCGATCCCTACTTTCTGAATTATCTGCATCGGCCTTCACAAAGGCAATGAGGAGGCGATTCACGCTGCAGCTGTTCGCTTTCTTCATGAAAATGTCGACGCTCTTTAAAGATTAAGAGGCAGTAGCTCTCAGTTACAACTTGGAGCGAGAGTAACATTTTACCCACTCCCTGACAGAGCTACAAACTACTATATCGAATTGAGAAATGATTGTGGCAGATTATGCTGCTGTCTAGTAAGCACCTAAGAAAAGCAGAGCCAATTTTAAAATGATATTGAAGTTATATCTTCACGATGCAAATTCGACAATTGACCCTAAACATAAATATGCGTTTATTTCACCACATGATTACCAGAAAATTTTCGTCTGTCCTTGAGAAATCGACAAACAAAACAAATTTAAGGATTATATACCTAACAAAATTTCTGGTGGGTACAATTGAAAACAACGTTAACTACGAAATATCCATGTTTTGGTGAAGATAAAACAAGCGCCTGTTATTGACACAACCATTAGAAGATTAAAACGTCTCCCTAGGAGGCTATAAACCCTACAATTGCTCAACCTCTTCCGAAGTATTGCTGAGCAATATGCGATTATTACCTGACGGTATAGAGGGAGGACACTGAAAAAGTTGGAAAAAGAAGGTCTCGGATGTTTTCCGTTTTCATTTTTTTTCTTTTTTTTTAAGTTTGGTAGGGGGCGGAGACGGCAAGGGGATGAGGTGGGGAAGCAAAATATTAAAACAAAAGAGTTTTCAGTGTAGCACGCTTCTTCTATGAGATTTCAATCACCAACCTTCTCCTACAAATGCAAAGAGCTTTTGTACTCATTACTGTACAAAGTATGTTACAACTGGAAGAAGGCCGCGCAGAGTACCCGCGCGGTCTAAGGTACCATGTCATGGATCGGGCTTCTGCTCGCGTAGGAGGTTCGAGTCCTACCTCGGGCATGGGTATGTGTGTGTTGTCCTTAGAATAAGTTAGTTTAAGTAGTGTGTAAGTTTAGGAACTTAGCATACCACACACATTCGAACATTTGATTTGAATTTTAAGAATAATATAATGGTAATTAGAACTCGCATATATCCTTTTTGGCACTTGTTTTTCTCGATCTTCGTATAAGCGTGGAACAGTCGAGAAACTAAAGCGATCCTATGAACCCATTACGAAACACCTCACTATGAACAACAGTACAATCGTGTAAATGAAGGGCCACGGCAGAAGGTATTTCTGTTTCGTACAACTTATTGTTTCAGAGACAATGAGAAAACTTTATAAGTGCACAAAACGTGAATGATACACTAGATATATATAATTGTGTTGTTCCCACCAGAATTGTTTAATTTTAAAACATAAGTAGTTTTCTAGGTTGAATACATATTTTCTTGTGTCTAAATCTAATGCAGAACGCAGAAAAGATAGTTTCCTTTGTCGTATGATTGCTATCTAAGTGAAACATTATGTGGTAGCTGCGTTTAACATGATTCTATTCTTTAACTTCGTTAAATATGTGAATGAAATGTAAAAAGATAAAGTGGCTGCTCATTTTATAGCAAAATAGCTCTAGATGTGGTAGGTAGTACTACATACTTGGGTAGGTTGGCAGAAACGTTGATCCTGGTTTTTCGGTCTGTGCCCGTGTTTGCCGTGGCTCGAGAGCTACGGACAGGCCGGTCAACCGCAGCTTGTGCCAAGGCGAAGCTTGGTGGAAGCCAGCAAGCTGGCGGTCGCGGTGATGCCCAACAGCCCCCAGCAGAGCGCAGAGTGGGGCTCTGACGTAAATACAGAATGTTTACTTCCTGGCATCATAGTAAAAGCAGACAGCCGAAATACAAATCAGGCCGTCTCTCTGCGAGCAACCAACTCGAGATAGAGTCATCGCTCTTACTGAAGAAAAGCTGGTCTGACGGCGTTATTGATTCTACGCTGAGAAAGAAACAAATAATGAGGGATTCTGGATAAATTATTAGTCCTTTAATTTTTTTTTAATCTCCTGAGACTATAGAAGAAATAAAATATTATTTTCTTTTTCCTTTGAGCTGCCTTTAAACTGATTTTTTTAAATATACAGTTCCTTTATTATCCTATTTTATTATAAATTTATATACCTAGAGAGAGTTTTCCACATCAGTACGTCAAAAAAATTAAGTGAAAGGAAAAGCGTTGAATTAAAGAAAGTATGGAGGTCTGGGTTCGATTCCCACCCGTGGCACAAATATTAATTCAATGCATCTCATTTCAGTCAATATCCTATTTTTATTCATTTATACCTAGACTCCATGTATACAGATTAATTAGTTTAGATGGACGCTGATAAAGTAATTTTTGTTATTTCAAATACGTCTCTCTCCTCCCATCCATCCATTAATACACCCTCCGTCCTTAACAAAATATGCAAACGATTGGTCTTGTATTTATTCGTTGTTAATTTTTACTCCTTTCTTTCTTTCTCTCTGTCACCTCCCTTGCATTATAACCTCAGTTGCCCTTTTGGTCTATTCCCCCAAAAATCTGTAAAAAAATGTGGATTTCGTTAAAACAATACTGTCTCTTTTAATGTCTGCTTTCTTTACTGCCCATGGGTCCTCTCTATTAAGCAGTGTTCTTTTATATCTCCGATAATCCATCCTTCGTTCTGTAAAACATTCGTTCCTTTTCTCTCGGCCCTAAAACAAAGTGTGATATATAAGTAAGGATTACTTTGCAAGAATTTCATTCTTTTATTTTCCAATTCTGCACTCCTGTTCATTCCTAGATCCCACCTTCCCTCCTGCTACCCCTCCCTTGAAATATTTATCTGCATCTCCGTGCTTATTTTCACAATATTGTGCTTGGCAGATTTTTTTTAATCACTTTCATTATTTCTCTGTCGTTGACTCACGAAAAGCACGTGGATATAATGGACAACTGAACCTTGTGCAAGCACTATTGTCGCCATTAAAATGGACATCTATTCCGACAAATACCGGTATCCAAGCTTTGAAATGGCAGAGACTGAAGTTCTCCCCCATCCTTCTCAGTTGCATATTATGCTTCGCATGTAATCGCATTTTTGATGCGACATTGTATCAGAATCCACATTGCTGTTTTGTAACCTCAGTATGACTATTGAAGGTAACCACACCGTGAAGAATAATTGCTCGACACACTTGCCAGGCGCGCGGTTGCTCGCCGTGGAGGTTCGAGTCCTCCCTGGGGCATGGGTGTGTGTGTTTGTCCGTAGGTTAGTTTGCCTAGGTTTAAGTAGTTTTTAAGCTACTGACTGATGACCACGCAGTTTGGTCCGATAGATTTACAGACATTTGAACATTTGAACACTTGCCAGTTATCGGATCGGATACCTTGTCACTGACCATACTAGTAAAGCACAGAAACCTCCTTCATCGAAGTCTGTTTGTGTTCCTGAACGTGGTGAGTAAATGTCAAAACGAAGTTACTTTCCGAATTTCAAATTTTTTTATCGCATAATCCGCGTTCCTCATAACTATAAAAATGCCTAATATTCAAGTTATCGTGGCAACAGCTACCCAACATTCTTTATTATAATGAGCTCATAGTTAAATAAGCTTATTACGGAATGCCATACCAAATCGTAATGTAGCATAGTAAAACGTAGTACAATATCATGCAAAACCCGCGATAAGGTGCCTCACACTACGTGGCCATCCCGTGCGGCCAAGAATGTCTTACCTATCCAGACACCTCTGAGCTCTTTGACTGGTCGTACTGTCTAATGAGTACTCCATTATGACAAACCATTATGCCAACGCATCTGTAATTCGCTGGAGGCCGGGATGAGGTTAACTTGTAATAGCTAAGGTATGGGTCCGATTCCCGCTGGGGGTAACAGTTTTTAACGGCCACAAAAATACCATATACACCTCCAGTAACTCCAATAAAGAACGCAGGACTCTGCCTTGTTTCAAATAAAAATTGCACACGCCCATGCGCTACTAAATCAAACGAAATTTTCGCAAAATACTAAACCCCTTCCACGTCTCTACGAACGGTGTGATCGTAACTACTGGTGAACGACAATGTGATAGTTGACGCCTCATGGTGTCACATCAAGAGTGACGGTATGTGCAGGGTTGGAGTGCCCGGAAGAAACAATAAATATATCAGCATTATTCATTCCTATTATACAATAGCAAATGGTCCTGGGTTCGAGTCCCTGCCGGGGAAAAATTAATTGAATCGTCGTTTCAGGTACCAGTATAACGCGCTTTGTGAACATATTTGATATGTGACATCTGATTGTGCTTAGTTAACAAATCATCAATACACTGCATTCTATTCCTCAACTTTATGATGTATGACATCTGTGAACTGCACTATATTACGTATCTTCAGCGGTTACCTCTTAGCAACAATAGGAGCCTCATGCAACTCCTGGTGCAGTGCTAAGATTAATATTTATTTCTGGGCTCAGACATCGGTCTAAGAAACTAATGAAAACGTCAGTGTTTTGCCTAGAGATCACTCGCACTTAAACGTGGCCCCTGAGCGGAGAATATGGGGAGCTGAAGCTTGCATTCAGCTCGTAGCGCATTGGTTCTTAGAACAAGCCCCCCCTCTTACCCCCAGTACCGGCAGATTACGGCATATAGATTACAAGTTTTAAAAGAAACAACATGTAAGGGGTTAAGGCGTTACAGATGGAACATGAATTTAAGTATCACTTTAATGTCTAATAGAAAAGTGAAACTCATATCTACGAAACGTTAATATTTGAAAGGGACTTATTAAGCGGGTGTAACAACGCTCTCTGCCTCTTTTTACTGCCGCAACGGAATAAAAATCAGAATTAAGATTCTTCACACCACTTTCAAGGTCAGCCTTCTTTCTTATAAAAGACGTCCTCGGGGTATGTGGAATTATTTTAGCAAATAAAGAAGTGGAAGTCAATAATCAATACGAAGCACAAATCAACAATACATTGACGAAGTCTACGGTGTACAATGCTGTTACGAGGTAAGCTTGGTAGAGAGCATAAACATTCCGTAGACACACGAGCTCAGTCGACTACCGCCGATCAGAGACGGGCCACGAAAAGTGCGTGACCTGTAATCGCATCTCGATCAGGCATACAACTGTTTTTTGCTTAACAGTGCGTTCAGATTCAGATCATGGACAAAAACCTATCGTGTCACCAAACAAGTGTGATAACGTATCTGACTTTTCAATTATTGCAACTAAATTTAATTTAAAAGTGTTACTGTCTCATCTCTAATGACGTTTATTCTAATATTTGTTGTAGGAAAGTATTGGTTTGTACCTTGCCTGAATGCCACAAGGAGAAATAGGAGACTTACTTAGTACCTATTGTGGGTAGGTAATAACTGTACTGTGCAATGATTTGACGACCTGTGACGCATCTGTGCAATGGTGGTTGCATAGCGTCAGGTGCGGTCTCCACTTAGGAATTCAGGGGTGATCCACTTTTTTTGCTGTCAAATGTACAATTCTAGGTCAATGAATGAAGTTAAAGAAATATTATGGGTATCAAATTATATCAGAAGAGGTTATCGCTACTAAATAATTTAGAATAACTAGTTATTGGAGTTGAAAGTAAAGGAAACTTCTAACAGTTGTTAACAGGAATAGATTCCATCCCAAGCACGAGAAACGGCTAGGATGTCTTTTTGAACTACCTGAAAATTACAATCAGGATCACAGAATTAAAGAAAAAATGTTAAGCAAGTGTCTTACCCAGGATGTAATAGCCCCATATATAGTTATCATATACATCCGCACCCTCACCGAAAGTTCCGTACCCAAAGACGGGAAAGTTAAACACGTCACTCCAATATTCAAAAACGTCAATAGCAGTGATCCGCAAAATTACAGGCCTGTATCAATGTTCTCGAGTTTTAGCAGGATTTTAGAACATACACTTTCCTAAAATATTATGTACTAACCCGATATGAACGACCTACTGATCCGTAGTCAACACGGATCGTTCTTGTAAAACTGAGCTAGCTCTTTATTCACACGATGTAATGATATCTACAAGAGATGTCACATAGATTCCGTATTTCTACTCTTCCGGAAGGCTTTTGACACTTTATCTCATAGGCGTCTTCTAATCACATTGCGTGTTTATGGAATATCGCCAGAGTTGTGCTACTAGATTTTCTGTCAGAAAGGCCATAGCACGTTGTAACTGACGGAAAGTCATTGACGAGTAGAACAGAATTCATATCTGGCGTTCCCTAAGTAAGTGTTATGGGGCCCCTACTGTTCCTTATTTTTATAAACTATTTAGGAGACAATCTGAGTACTTAGGTTGTTCGCGGATGATGTCACTTATCGGTTAGTATAGTCACCAGAAGATCGAAATTAACTGAAAAATGATTGAAATAAGGTATCAGCATGGTGTAAAAATAGCAATTGACCCTTAATAGTGGTAAGTGTTAAGTCATCCATATGGCCACTAAAAGAAATCCGTTAAACTTCATTTACACGATAAATCAGTCAAAACTACAAACCGTAAATTCTGCTAAATACCTAGAAGTAACAACTACGAACAGCTTAAATTGGAAAGAATACACAGAAAATATTGTAGGGAAGGCGAACCAAAGACTACGTTTCATTTTGTATAGGTTAGGTCACCGTCTTTTGAAACTGTAAATTTTAATTAGACTAATTTAGACTATAGTTGCAAAAGACTTATACAAATTGTATAATTGCAACTGTGGAGAAAGGGGGCCAAAGAGACAAAGAAGACTACGTTTCGTTAGCAGAACACTTAGAAAATGCACATTTATACTAAAGAAACTGCATACGCCATAGTTGTGCGTCTATTTTCGAGTATTTCTGCAAAATAAGAGAAATCAAATCGAAAACGGTAATATTTACGTGTTCCTTTTGCCCGCGAGCTATTAGAGAATATAAAAAAGCACTTCGGTGAACCCTCTGACATGCACTTCAATATGACTTGCAGATTATTTATGTAGTTGCATCGCTAAACTTTAATTCTGAGACAACTTATGGGTACGTTGCATTTTGTGCCTTGATATGGCAGGGTGCCCTCCTGTCGAAATATCGGCGTTGGTCGACAACTTCACCCGGCAGCAAACCCATGAGTTGTTTGAACATTCAGCACGCTGCAAAAAGTTAGTTTCACAATATCGGTGAGTCTGATGTCACTTTCATCGCGGACACGTAGGCAGCCCATAGCGGCCAGTCACTAAGATTTTATTTCTTCAGACCGCTAGTTCTTAACTAGATAATATGTTTTACAACTAACTTTATACAACATGAGCACATTCAGCTCAGTATGTAAACGTATCATGTTATGGTTTCATTTCTGATGAAGACACCCATAGAAGTGGTCGAAATCTAGATAAAGTTCAATTATTTGGAGTTGCATTTTATTACACAGTAAATTACGCTAAGACAGGTGTTTCCACAGGCAGGCCATGTTCAAAATCATAATAATTAATCATGGCACCTATATTAACGATACTGTACATGAAGACTGAACAAGACATTTAATCAAATTTGCGACTGGATAGGGGATTTCCTCTCAGAGAGGACACAGTTTGTAGTAATCGACTAAAACAGAGGTGTTTTCGGGCGTTCCACAGGGTAGTGTTATTGGTCCTCAGCTGTTCCTAATTTACATAAACGATTTAGGGGAAAATCTAAGTAGCTCTCTTAGATTGTAGCTCTCTTAGGTTGTTTGCAGATGACGCCGTCATTTACCGTCTAGTAAAATCATCTGAAAATCAAAACCAACTGCAGAACGATTTGAATAAGACATCAATATGGTGTAAGAATTCACAGCTGACTCAAAATAATGAGAAGCGTGAAATCATCCACATGAGTACGAAATGAAATCCGTTTAACTTTGTTTACATGATAAATCAATCAAGTGTGAAGGCCGTATACTCCACAAAATACCTAGGAATTACAATTACTTCTGACTTAAATTGGAAAGAACACGTAGATAATGCCGTGGGAAAGGCGAACCGGAGACTGCGTTTTATTGGCAGAACCCTTAAAAGATGCAACAGAACTACTAAAGAAACGGCATACACTACGCTTGTCCGTCCTTTTATGGAGTATTGCTGCCCAGTGTGGGATCGTTATCAGGTGGGTTTGACTGAGGACATCGAAAGAGTCCAAGGAAGGGCAGCTCGTTTCTTATTGTCACGATACAGGGGAGACAGCGTTACGGAAATGATACAGGATCTGGGATGGGAATCATTACAACAACGGCGCTTATCGCTGCGGCGTGGGCTACTTACGAAACTACAATCGCCAACATTCTCCTCCGAATGCGAAAATATATTGTTGACTCCCACTTACATAGGTAGAAATGATCATCAGAATAAAATACCAGTAATCAGAGCTCGAAAAGAGAGATTCAGGTGTTCTATCTTCCCGCGCGCTATTCGAGAATGGAATGGGAGATAAATAGTATAATTGTGGTTCGATGAACCCTCCGCCAGGCACTTAAATGTGATTTGCAGAGTATCCCATGTAGATGTAGATGTAGTGACAGAATTTTCTCTTCTTTTCAGATAGTGATGAACAAAACGTAGATCTCACAAGTCCAGCTTCTTCCGCAATTATATCGTCTTCTACCTTCCGAAATTCACAGACGTTCTTTTGCGAATCTTGTAGGACTAGCACTCTGAAACACAAGAATGATGCGGAGACATATCTTAGCCACAGCCCAGAGGATGTTTCCAGAATGAAATTTTGGCTAAACATAAGGTTCAGTTAAGAGTCGAAACTAGGAGACGAGGCAAAAGCGGAAGTAAAGCTTGGGTCAGTCAGTAAAAGAATTAACATTAACATCTACTTATACATAGTCTGCAATCCACCCAAACGTGCGTAGTGGAGGGTTCTCAGGACCACTACAAAGTTACTTGCTTTCCCAGTTTTCCACTTATTTCCTCTCCCTCATAGAACCAGACAAAAAACGAATGACTGTATGTATCTGTACGAGTCCTAATCTCTCTTATTGTTGTGGTCTTTACGCATAACGTAATTTGGCGGCAGTAGCACCATTCTAGAGTCCGTTTCAAATTCCGGCCCTCTAAATTTCTTCAACAGAGTTCCCCGAAAGACGTCGCCTTCCCCCCTGTGTTGCCGAGGCATCTCAGTGACACTCGAGCATTCATCGAACCTACCAGAAACAAACCTAGCCGCCCCCTCTGAACTCCATGTCCTTCTTCAAACAGATCTGGTGTGGATTCCAAACAGAAGAGGAAGAAATGTTTGTTAAGCTTATGGGACTTAACTACGGGGTCATCAGTGCCTAAACTTACAAACTACTTACGAACTACCTTATACTAATGACGGCACAAATATCCATGCCCGAGGGGGGATTCGAACCTCCGACCGTAATGGCCGTGCAGACCGTGACTGGAGCGCCTCAGTCCCCGCGGTCACCGCGGCCGGCAATACTCAAGACGGGGTCTCACAACCTGACTATATACTCTCCCTCTACAGACGAATCACACTTCTTAAAATTCTCCCTATAAACCAAAGTCGACGATTCGCTTTCCCCACAACTGTCCTTATATGCTCGTCAATGCATGCCAAAATGCCTTTTCTCCCCAATTCTGTTCAGCTACGTGATCTACCCACCTAATCTTCAGAATTCTTCTCTAGCATCACATTTCAAAAGCCACTATCGTCGTCCTGCCTGTACTATTTATCGTCCAACTTTCACTTCCGTACAAGGCAACACTCTACACAAATGCCCTCAGAAATAGAGTTTCTTACACTTCAATTAATATTCGATGTTAACAAATTTCTCTTTTTCAAAAAGGCTTTTCTTTGCCATTATGCCTTTTATATTCTCTGTAATGCGACCATCAAATGTCATGTTACTCCCCAAGTAACAAAACTCATTTACCACCTTTATTGATTCGTTACCTAATTTAATTCCTTCACAATCGCCTCATTTTTTTAAAGACTGCATTAAATTACCCTTGTTTTGCTCTTGTTAATTTTTATCTTATATGCTCCTTTCAAAACACTGTCCATTCCTTTCAACAGGTCTTCCAAGTCCTTTGCTGTCTCTGACAGAATTACAACATCATCGGCAGAACACAATGTTTTTATTTCTTCACCCTGAACTTTAATTCCTTTTCGAAATTTCTTCTTGCTTTCCTTTATAATTTGCTCAATGTACAAAGTGAATAACATTGGAGAAAGGCTACAGCCCTGTCTTACTCTCTTCCCAACCACTGCATCCCCTCCATGCTCGACAACTCTAACAACCGCCATCTGGTTTTTGTTAGAGTTGTAAATAACCTTCCATTCCCTAGATTTTACCCCTGCTTGCTTCAGAATTCGAAAGAGTGTATTCCAATCAAAATTGTCGAAAGCTTTCTGCAAATCTACAAAAGCTAGATATGGAGGTTTGCCTTTCCTTGATTTAAGATCAGCCGTAAAGTGAGTATTTGCTCCAGTATTCCTACATTTCTTCTTTCATCTGTAAATAATTCGTTTAGTATTTTAAAACCATGATTTATTAAACTGATGGTTCTGTAAGTTTCACACCTGACTGCGCCTGCTTTCTTTGTAATGGGTATTATTACATTTTTCTTGAAGTCTAAGTGTATTTCGCCTGTCTGATATATCTTCCACACCTGGTGAAATATTTTTGTCGTTGCTGGCTCTCGCAGCAGTAGCTCTGAGGGAATGTCATCTACTCCCGGGGTTCTTGTTCCTACCTAGGTCGTTCAGGGCTCTGCTAAATTAATCTCTCAATATAGTATCTCCTTCCTCTTCCCTCTCTATAATATTGTCTCTAAGTTCATTTCTTTCCACCTTTCAGCTTTTCCTTATTTGCTGAGAACTGGTTTCCCATCTGAGTTCTTTATGTCCACACACTGCTTTTTTTGTTCCAAAATGTCTTATTTTCCTGTAGGCAGTATCTGTTTTTCCCCTTGTCATACATTCTTCTACAGATTTGCATTTGGCTCCTGCTTAGCCGTTTTGCACTTCCTGTCAATCTCATTTCTTAGTCGTCTGTACTCCATTTTGCCTGATTCATTTACTGCATTTTTATATTTTCTCCTTTCATCAATTAAATTTAGTATCTCCTCTGATATCCATGGGTTTTTGTAGGTCTTGCCTTTCTACCTATTTGGTACTCTGCTGTCTTCAATATTTCATCGCTTCTACTGATTTATTTTCTCCCGTTATTGTGAATTGTTGCTTAAAGTTCTCTTGAAATTCTCAAGAACGTCAGGTTCCTTCAGTTTATCTAGGTCCCATCTCTCTCAGCCTACAGTTCATGACCAACAAGATAAGATCAGAGTCAATATCTGCCCCAGGATATGTCTTACAGTTTAAAATCTGGTTCCTAAATCTATGTCTTACGATTATAAAATCTATCTGGTACCTTCCGGTGTCTCCTGGCCTCTTTCACGTATACAACCTTCTTTCATGATTCTTAAACCAAGTGTTTGTTATGATTAAATTATGTTCCGTACTAAATTCTACCAGGCGACTTCGTTTCTTTTCCCCACTCCATATTCACCTAACATTTTCACTTCCCTTCCTCTTCCTACTACCGAATTCCAGTCACCCATCACAATTAAGTTTTCGTCTCCCTCAATTGTCTGAATAATTTCCTTTAACTCCTCACAGATTTCTTCAATCTCTTCATCATCGGCAGAGCTAGTTGGCATATAAACCAGCACTACTGTGATCGGTGTTGCCTTCGTATTTATCTTGACTGTGATGCGATCATTGTACTTTACTTGCATTCATGTCACTTCGGCAATTTACATGTCCCCTTGCCTACCGCAGTCATCCAACGGATGGATGGGGATCTGCAGTTTAAGGTAAATGTTAGAAGAGTCAGAAATCTATGAAACGATCGATATTTCATCCTGCAACTTCTCAGCTTCGTGGAAGCTACACCATCAGGATGTCGATGTATTAAAGTAGTTCAACATTCGTAGAATATATGACATCAACTGCGATTGGGCAAAGCTGAAAATGTGTACACAGCCGGGATTCGAACCCGGGTCTCCTGCTTTCTAGGCAGTTGCGCTGACACCTACACCACTGGGGACACAGTGATCACCGCACCTGCAAGGACTACCTTAGCACGCCTCCCGTCAGATACAAATTCCCAGCTTCGCCCTGCCCACAGTACTCAAACTCGTAGTTATGAACTAATTCCCGTAAGAGTAAGGGCTTCAAACTTTGCCCACCCCTTCCCTCTTACGGGAATTAGTTCATAACTACGAGTTTGAGTACTGTGGGCAGGGCGAAGCTGGGAATTTGTCTCTGACGGGAGGCGTGCTTAGGTAGTCATTGCAGGTGCGGTGATCACTTTGTACCCAGTGGTGTAGGGGTCAGCGCAACTGCCTAGAAAGCAGGAGACCCGGGTTCGAATCCCGGCTGGGTACACATTTTTAGCTTTGCCCAATCGCAGTTGATGTCATATATTCTATGAATGTTTAATAATAACAACTGCAGGATCAGAAGTGACGTCTGTTCTCTCGGAAGTTTTGATAAGTAAGTGTACCGGCAGTCTAGCACAATGTTTTGCATATCACAGGTGGCCCAGAAACGGCGTCCTCTGTTAATCTAAGGTAATCACAGCCGAAAGGTTTGTCTAAGCAGAACAGTAAGGCGGCCTCCTTACCGACAGAGAACAGACATTTGTAAACGTTAGATCGGCGCTTGGAAACATATACTATGTAGCTATGTTTTAATAGCTCGTCGTCGGAAAACTTACTTGCTGTAGGATAGGTGCCGGTTTCAAGTTCTGGGCGCGAGAAAGGTTTCTGTATAAAATAATGACCTCCCTGACAAAAAAAAAAAAAAAAAAACGCACAGGTGTTAAATAATATTACTCATCTGTTTAGCCATAATATGACAGCCAATTTATAAACAACACAGGATGCATAAAATCGCCACGGTGGAGTAGCCGAGCGGTCTAAAGCGTCTCCCTGCGGAGCGCGCGGTTGCTCGCCGTGGAGTTTGGAGTCCTCCCTGGGGCATGGGTGTGTGTGTGTTGTCCTTAGGTTAGTTTACCTAGGTTTAAGTAGTTTCTAAGTTACGGACTGATAATCATGCAGTTTGGTCCGATAGATTTACAAACATTTGAACATTTGCAAAAAAAAAAAAAAAAAAAAAAAAAAAAAAAAAAAAAAAAAAAAATAAAATAAAAAAAAATCGTGCTTGATAATTAGAAACATTAAATAAATGCTATTTTAACTAAAATAGTATAAGAATTGATGTTCCTGAAATATATGTTTCAAATTGGTAGTTCTTATTATCACTTTATTTATAATACAAATGTAGAAATCTGTGTCCACATGTTTGCATGCTTTAAGCGCCTCTCGGGATTGCAGGTACTGAAGCGGAAAGTTTTCATATATCCCAATACGAAAAGGTTTCTATAAACGCGCTGGCGCTGTCCATCGAATACAGTCATAACGACCTATCCTCCTTTTTGGTACGCATTGTTAATATATCCTTTTAAACCCTTTACAGTAATGGGGTGGCGCACCTTCGTGCTGGAATCAGTGTCTCACATCTAACAGAAGTGGGATATGTTCTAGGAAATGACGGACTGCTAGACAACCAACCAGTTAGAATTGCGCCAGATAAAGTGATCCACTGATGTCATCTCCTAGATTGCCACCCCCCCCCCACCCACACACACACATACAGTAACATCCCAGAGGGTATGCATGTGATGTGGTCGTAAGCAGTGAGGGTTTGCAAGAGCCCAGTAATGTAGTTATGCCTATTGACAGTTAAGTAATTGGCTAAATAGAATTCATCTCGCCATAAAATATCTCTCATAAAATCCTGATTTATGTCTACTTTAAGAGCCGCATGCGTAACCATACCCTATTTTGAGAATCGTTTGCATGTCTCTGTTGGTGTAGATACAGTTTAAAGGAATGCCGTTTTCGTTCCTCCAGAAAATGAGGAACTCCTCGAAACCCCATGTCTGCTACAGCTCTTCTTCGTCTTAATTACTATGATTAATACGTATTAATGGGTGAGATCTAATGACATAATACACTAATAATGTTGATTTTATTATTACAGTTGCAAATAATAGTGCAACCAAAATTAGATACCATGATAAAATTTTTGTTTATACTACATTTTACGTGTCCATTATTTTAACTTCAGCTTATCTTAATGTGCGTGGAATGTGCTCCAGCAAACACATCAAGTTTCCGGAAAACATCTAATGCGTCGGGGATTGCCCTCTCCACGACATGTTGTACCTGAAGAGTTTCCTCGGTTCTGGGAGGTACGGGAAATGACGCTATTGCAGAAAAAAATACCTTGTAAATTCCAAAGTTTTTTAGATACTGTGACTAAATTTGACAAATTTTTTAAGAAATATTATATGCATACAGCAATATATTTACATGCTTATTGACGTTATACGTTTTTAATTATAATGAACTGATTTTTTTAATAATATGAGCAGAGGTTCCCTTTTTTGAGAAACATGTTGTTGTTGTTATGGTCTTCAGTCCGGAGACTGGTTTGATGCAGCTCTCCACCATACTCTATCCTGAGCAAGCCTTTTCATCTCCTCATAAGAACGACAACCCACATCCACTTGAATCTGCTTACTATACGCGTCTCTTGGTCTCCCTCTGCGATTTTTACCCCACACACTTCCTTCCAATGCTAAATTTACGATTCCTCGATGTCTAAGAATGTGTCCTACCAAGCGATCCCTTCTTTTAGTCAGGGTATGCCAAAAATTCCTTTTCTCACCAATTCTGTTCAGTACCTCTTCATTAGTTATGCGATCTATCCACATGTAGCAATAAAATTAACGAATTTTGTACAAAGTTTGTAGTATCATTATTACAAGTATCTGTGGAACCGAATGTTGATATCTTCTTTTGCTGGACTTTTACAGCTCTCCAAATAACTGTAAAAAATATTGCACAAAACTTTAGGGGTAACCTATTACATAAATCCTTACTGTTGTATTAAATAAAACTTCCTTCTACAGAATGCTTCAGTATAATAGTGACTATAATAGTAGCAAGTTACACGCCAAATTTAAGTACTCTAGCATTATTAGTTTTTGAGTAAAAGATACATGAAGTTTACAAAATGTAAGTTACAGGAAACGGTTTTACAAAGTTTGATTTGGTCCTTACCATATTTGGGTGCACTAGTGCAGGCCATATGCCTACTCCTCTTCATCCTCAAGCAGTCTTCTCTTTGCTCGTCTTCTGTGTATAGCCTGGTTTTCAACAATATCAGTTGATGAAACTCTTCTGTTACCGATTTCCTTCAATATTGACAGTGTGAAAGCTGTAGAGTTCGTAATGTGCCAAGTTTGCCAGCGTTAAAAACTAAATGAGCATCACGTGATATTATTACAAGAGAAGTTAAGGTCAAAATGTTGTCTTGGGGCGTCGTTACTATATCAGACAGTTGTAACTTTAATTAGGATTTCGTGGTTTTCCATGCACAAACATTAGTAGAAGTTCTGCATTTCATAATCACCTAAATTTTGGTTTTATTGTATTTAATGCAGCTTTAGGTAAACTGTGCTTATGTGAATAGTTGCTATTCTCATGCTCATCTTTCTTTGATTTTCACTATCATATGTCACATAGATTATCTATATGTTCGTTACCAGCAGATATCTTATTTAAAAAAAAAAATAGACCTCACAGATTTTTATATTACCTTCATATTTCCGCTGTTTTCTCTTATAACCTTACCTTCATGTCCTATTTAAAAAGTTTTCTGGAACAAGACTTGCTGCAGATTGTAGTAGTTATCTACGCACAACTTTCGCAAAAATTAGCCTTTCCAACCAATTGTAAACAAGCACCATAGGCCAAAGAATACAAATTAAGTTCAGTGATGTAATTTCACATACTATCATACCCAGCACTGAGAATACAGATACCTGGAAGAAAACGCTATAGGAATAAATAATGTGAGGAAATACAAAATAAGAAAGGTCCGTGGTTTGTGCAAGTATTTGCAAATTTTTATTTTTATAGCAATGGAACGTAATATTCAATAATTGAAATTTCAATTCCATGTAATAACTGAACAGCCATTAAAAATTAATCAAAAATTTGGTCACCCCCGTGTACGTTCCTCCTTAAAAGCATCTCTGTACATCTAAAACATGCGCAAAAGTAGTCGTCACGTTTGAATATATCCTTCGGGCCTCAACTGCATTGCCATCCGTCTTTCCATAGATTAGTATCACATTAGTATCACATCTCTATTGACTTCACTGAAGTACATTGCAATTGTAACATATTTGCTTTAAGACTTGACTCGATGGCCAAATCTAATTTTTGCGCTTTTTAGAGATTACAATTACACTGTCAGTTAATATCACGTCTCTAATAGAGCAAGTGCAAGTTGTAGCACTTTCATCCTGGAATAACATTTCAGCACATCTACTTCAAAACTGTTTGTTGAGTACGTATAATAGTATCTTTTTTGGTTTTCATGCTTTGTCAGTTCGTCCACCTCTATATGTCATCACGAAGCCTCTGCCAGGCATTTCAGTGTGAAATCTATAGTAGTCATGTTGATGTAGAAAGCGACAAACAATCACTGCAATTACGATTTCGATTTTCTAGAGATACTTTACTTTCGCTAGTAATTTAATTTAGCGGATTAGAGTAAGCGTGCAATTAAAATGCGTATATCCATTGTCCTCGAAGCCTCTTATACTGGTATGAGCAGCGAACCTTTCAACGAAATCCCTTCATGAGATTTTGGGAGCCTCTTTTTGTTTGCAAGCGAGGCCATAACAAACAAGGAATCCCCTCTGGCAAAGTTTGTTTCGTAAGAGGCTTACGCAGCGGAAACTGCATAATCTTTTCTTAAACAGTTAGGTAATGGCTTTTCGCGGGAACACTCTTCTACAGCCCACTGTGGGCCGCTCGTCCTCGTACTGTCAGAATGAAAACATTTTGGAATGTATTCAAGCTACCAGTGCAAATCTTTGCCGCTAAAGCATCTGCTCGTTGAAATAAAAAACAGTGCAGAAGCAGGCATTCAGGCATTCTGCCCCTCTATAAATATACACACACTTAAACGTAAACACACACACACACACACACACACACACACACACACACACACACAAAACATAAATACACACACCATACACACACAAACTTTGAACACAACAGTTAATATATCTTCAAGCTATATATCTTAAGTTCCATGTGTACTTCGTAAGATCACAGATTTTTCAGTATCGGATAGACGATTAACTGTATTCGAAAATTTTATTGATTATCGTGCTTCTAGTTTTGAATGAAAATTCAAATAGTGACGTTTCTTTCCTCATCTGCTAATGAACACGCCGTCACATTTGCAGATGACAAATTGTCAACGAGGACCTAAACAGAAAATGTGCAAAAACTGAACAACTACAACATGTAAAAGCGAGGAATGACAATACCCAATAATTATGTTACAACTGTAGGAAACATGTTTGCGTATAAAAAGAAAAACTATTGTTTTGCTCTAGGAGGACTCCTATAGAGACGGAAATCGATTAGTTTATACAGTCATTTTTTTCTATAGTTTTCTTGCCTCTGAAACTAACAAAGACCTGTAGGAAAATTTCTCTTCGGCGAGTGTTGATCTTTCTACAGCAAATGTCACTCTTTAAATTTCATTGTTAAATACAAAGACTAGGTATATTCTGCGGAATATTTCCCTTAATTTCTTTCACCTTGTTGTCATTTATTTAATTCTTTTTTCTTATCTTAATAGACAAAATTGTATATTTGCCTTTTTCTAACCTTCATATATAGGCGTACTGAATGACCGATTGGTTTTCATCTACAGTTCATACATACTTCTCAGTTGTTATGATGAAGATGATGACTATATGTTTGAGGAAAAATTAAACGGCACTCATATTTAGTTCCTTATATGTATGTCTAAATCGGAGTGTGAAGGCAATATCGCTACATGGGAACATGCCATCATCACTTTTCGCCCACTTTAGATTACTAAAAGTGGGCCTTTTCGATCGTCTTTTGACAGCTCGAAATTTAAATGAAAATAACGGCTTAACCATTCATCTGACACGTAAATTGAATAACTGAATTTGTAGAGCGGAAAATTCTCTACAACTTTGCTCTCTTATGATTTTTTTTTTCATATCTCGTATCGTTTCAGAGATATTTGCAAAAAATAATGGCGATTTTGGAATGTGTGTGTCTGTCTGTCTGTCCGTAACGTGTTCCCTGTTTTTAAGCCGAACCGTTCAACCGATCAGCACCAAATTTTACAGACATAATTGTAGGCCGTCAGAGACCAGAACCTCCCTTTTTCAAATTGTTCGAACAAAAAATATGATAGTAATACCAAAAAAAGCCGTTCTTAATATAATTGTAATTGCAAACGAACTGTTCATCTGACACGAAAATTGATTAACCCTTTGGTATAGGGGAAAATTCTGTACAACTTCGCACTATTATGTTTGTTTCATATCTTGCACCGTTTCAGAGATATTTGCAAAAATAACGGCGATTTGACGAAGTCTGTATGGCCGTAACGTGTTTCCACTTTATAGGTCGAACCGTTCAACTGATCGGCACCAAATTTTACAGAAATAATTGTTGGTTACCATAGACCAGAACCTCGCTTTTGAAATATTTCGGACAAGAAATACGTTAGTAATACCAAAGAAAGCCGTTTGTATTGTAATTTTAATTACAAATAAACCGTTGATCTGACGCGAAAATTGATAAACGAATATGTAGAGGAGAAAATTCTCTACAACTTTGTTCCCTTATGTTTTGTTTCATATCTCGTATCGTTTGAGAGATATTTGCAAAAATAACGGAGTTTTGACACCCTCCATTAAATTAACGAAAACCAGTCGTTCGCAGATGTCACGTGACATTCCTAGCACAGAAGTCTCTGTGGCATACGCCATCTTGCGTTGCGTATTTGATGATTTTCTTATTGTGACTTACACGTTGTCATTTCAAAGCAATGGGGCACTGAAGAATTAACAAAAGTATGTCGTTCTTCGTACGATAAATGATAATCTAGTGTCTACAAATGCCATATTAGCATCAGTTAACAACGGCCATCAATAATATGAAATTAAAGAACGTAACTTCTAATTGTCATTTGTAGCGTAGTAGGAAATGCGTTGGACCGTGACGCTGAAGGTCAGTGTTTCGAAACCCACCACTACCTAATTTGTTATTTCCTAAAAGGGTTTCAGACACTCTTATTAATTAATTTTTATTATTTAGATTATTATATTTGTTTGCAAAAACTTATAAAACTACAAATCTAAAGTGGGCCGTAAAACACGTCAGTGTGATTTTTTACATGGGAAGCTCGTTTGAATCCAACATGTTTACAACCTTGTGGATAAATTTGTTATCTTCAACGTAACAATTTTTTCTAGTTTAACAGGTACTGAAACGCGGAACTTACGTTACATTGTGAACAGTCGTGTTGAATACAATTATTTTCAAACCTTCCCATTCCATCCACAAGCCATTAAGGAAAAGTTTAAGCTCGCCACGACATAAATTTATGAAGTAGAAGAGCCTCCAAATACTGTTAACGCGCCAAGATGGATTTTATTAATGATGAAGATTAATTTAAAATAGAACCCAGTAATAAATTTCTTAGCCCAAAAGAATGGAATATACATATGAACTATTATACAAATGGTTCAGTTGTGCAGATTTTGTTTTCTATACTATGAGAATAGAGGAAACAGCCACAGCTTTTCATATTTCAATTGGTCTATCGCAGCACCCATAAATCAAGAATCTCTTGCAACGGAAACTTTGTTTCGCAAGTCCTTTTCTTCACACTTTTCACTCTTTACCGTAGTTTGATGTAGTCCATTTCTCGTTGGTATCCTAACCTCACCTTTTATTTTCTTCGTATCTGGTGCCAATATATCATTTGTAATTATTTTTCTATATTCTTATCATTTTATGTTTCATAGCTCATTATTTACGCAAGACACCTTGGTTTTTTTTTTTTATTTTTTTTTTTTTTTTTATCACCTAAAAATTTTTCGGCACTTAATGTGCCATCTTGTGCTGGATTTGTCTTCGGTTTCTGAAAATGTTCTACAAGTTACAGTTTTTTTGGTTGTATATAGACATTTGGATAAAATGTTTGATTTCTGTATTACGTTGAATAACTTAGGCCTACATTTACTTCCAAGCTTACATAAAGTTCTTGACTGGATTTATATGTTGTTTTAATTAAGCAATGACGAGTTTTACAGCTTGTCATCTGCAAGAAGAAAACGTTTTTATTTCCAAAACGAATTAATTTATTGGACTTACGCCTGAATATTATGATGAAAAACAGTCATATGTGGCTATATACAGCGTTACTTAATTGCTTTCTCTCTTGTTTGTAGCAAGTGATTACATTTCGTGATGTGTTGTTTTCGGAGTTTTTGCACTTTGCCGGGAACGTGCACTGTTTATGACACCATTTATCGTGTTGCGGTGGCTGTATCGTATTCATTTGTTTATGTAGCGTGTTATGATGTAGCGCACAATTTTGAATGATTTTGTCACTGAAGATGTTTTACGTGAGCGCGCTAGCACGTTTGTGTGTATGTGTTTGCGTGTGCGTTTGTTTGAGTGAGTGAGAGAGAGAGAGAGAGAGATAGAGAGTGTGTGTGTGAGTCGCACAGAGAGAAATATTGTGTGGATTTATTTATGTAGTTATTTTATGACGTCAGAGAGAGTTTTGTTACATAGCGATGTATATTCGTTAAGAACTTTCTTAATTTGGGCTATTGCTTTCTGAATGTGATAGTTTTCTTCTATTGTTAATTTAAATTTTGGAGTAAGCCGTTGCTCGTTTTGACAATTTGTAGGTCACTTTCCTTCTTTCTTGGGGTTTGATTCTATTAAGTGTTCAACAAGTGTTGAATGAGAGATGTTACTTTTCAGTGCTTTGAGGTATTCAGTCTATCTTCATTTGAACTTTCTGCATGTTTGACCTATATATACACATTGGCAGGGATACATTCCTGATTGGACGTACTTTTCAGTTTCGGTGGAATATTTCCCTATTCTATTCTGTATTGTGTTGTTAGTTCTGTATGCTGTGATCAGTATTTGTATCCAAGGAGGTTAGAATAAAAGGAGAGCCGGCCGCGGTGGCCAAGGGGACAGGCGCTTCAGTCACGGTCTGCACGGCCACTACGGTCGGGGGTTCGAATACCCCCTCGGGCATGGATATTTGTGCCGTCCTTAGTCTTAGGTAGTTCATAAGTAGTTTGTAAGCTTAGGGACTGATGACCCCGTAGTTAAGTCCCACAAGTTCTACAAACATTTGAACATTTTTTGAATGAAGGGAGATGGCATTATCTATGCTGAGCACATACGTCAGTTGATGCCTGTCCGCCCTCTTTGTCAGTTTTGGAATGCTATTTCTACGTTAAAACTATGCGTTAAGTCGACTCTATTGCTGCTAATGCATTGAACTGACAGTCATTGCGCAGTATGTAGTTTCAAACAATATTTTTCAATAAATAGTAATAAATACTCATCGTAATATAACTGAAAAACTTAATTTTCAACTATTTTGCACTCTCTAAACGCGTTGTGCATAACAGCAAAACCGTTGGACGCTTTATTCCTGTTTAAAGTTACATAACACATTAGCTCTTGCTGCGGTGCAGTAGTTGAGCGATCAAAGGCACCTCGCTGCGGACGTTCGAGTCCTCCCTCGGGTATGTGTGTGTGTGTGTGTGTGTGTGTGTGTGTGTGTGTGTGTGTTTGTCCTTAGGTTAGTTTAAGTAGTTTGTAAGCTACGGACTGATGACCACGCAGATTGGTCCGATACATTTACAAACATTTGAACATTTTTTACATTAGCTCTACATACGAACACTTCTCCAAAACGTAGCATTATGGCGAAGGCAGGCTTCACTTTTTCAACGTAAGGGCGTCTCCCTGTATTCTAATCTCCTTGCTTGTATCTTTAGTATGTTGCACCCTGTCTGTGGGATTGTTATTATAAGTCATTTCGTGCCATTTGTTGTTTATTATCTGTTCGTGTGTTGTGTGCAGTGTTTCATGTGCATGGACCCTATTCTCACGCTTATGGAAGTGCTTCGCGCCTGCGTAGACGACCGAATGAGTAACCCAGCTGACAAACGAAGCCAAGTCGGGAATTTTTTTGACAATGTGTCCTTGTCTCCTGCTCAGAGGAACGTAGTTTTTCGACTCAGTCGTAAGTATTGAAGGAGATGATACTATAGAGGAATTGCATTAAAAATGTAATATAACCTGTGAACAATTTTTATTGAATAGAATAGTAGAATATTGTTATGTTCTACATGTTCATTTCCACGTAGTTTCCCGGTTTCCTGCTTAGTAAGACATATTCAGACTTTAAACTACGTCGAAAACCGGTTATATAAATAAATGTCAATATGGTGATCTACCAAGAAGCGACGAAAGAATCAGTCAAAATATCCAAATGAGTTTGTTGTACGTACCCAGAGCTGAATACCTGTACCCAATAAAAATTGGACACACGGTTATATGAAATTTTAATTCCAAATCGTCTTTATTACCGTTTTCTAAAATATTTGCTATTTTTCCTAAAACATGCTGTAGTTAACATATGAAATATTTGTGTTTGTTGAGCATTATTTGAAGTTTAATCAAGGTGAAAGGTCTATGTATAGACACCTGAGCGTGTTCATCATATACATATGCGCCACAAACGGCAGGAGCTGGAAGTAAGTTTAATCAAGGTGAAAGGTCTATGTATAGACACCTGAGCGTGTTCATCATATACATATGCGCCACAACTTCAGGAGCAGGAAGTATGTAACCGCATTTTATAACGAGGACGTTAACACATGTGAGCTACGTAGCTACGCATGCACTGCACGAAAACAATTAAATACAGTTTCACAGTGGCAGTCTAAAACACAAATAAATGTTTTAATCACCACATTATATCATACAGGCTCGAAAAATGACGTTAAAGCGGCGATTCATTTGCTGCAAGTTGACAACAAACAAAGTAGACACGTGAAACAGAAGACTCAACAAATGCGTACCATTTGAACGCTTCTTTGTAGTTCGACGGTCTATCGCAAGGGGCATTGCAGCTGACAACGACCTGTGTGTTCAAATGTTCAAATGTTTGTTAAGCTTATGGGACTTAACTACGGGGTTATCAGTCCCTAAACTTACAAACTATTTATGAACTACCTTATACTAAAGACGGCACAAATATCCCTGCCCGACGGGGGATTCGAACCCCCGACCGTAGTTGCCGTGCAGACCGTGACTGAAGCGCCTTAGTCTCCTCGGCCACCGCGGCCGGCGACTTGTGTGTATTGCACATCTCGTATAGAAAGAGCTTAAAGCGCTTCTGGGTGGGACCAGAGCGAGAGAGGTACCGAGTCCATGTGAGACGGACAACGAGTCTTCGGGGAAGACACATTCATTACACAGCGTGAGGGCCGCGCAGTGGCGGTCAGCGGACACCTTTGCGCTGGTACCTGCTGCCGACCCTCACGCCGGAGGGTAGGGCCACAGACAAAAATGAGCTGTCCCCTCAGCCTCCCCTCCACGCTATCCTCTGATGTGTGAGAGGCACCCTCAGAAGCGCCCCTAGTGTCGTCTACCGGCACTAAGCCAGGAAACCGTCTGACATCTGCTGGCATCTTACGAAACTATGAGGGAAGCGTAGGAAGAAGGTTTAGGGGGGGGGGGGGGGCTTCTTCTCTGTATATGTTACTCTGTGGTAAAGCGCCAGTGTGGCGCGCACCAAGGGGCGTCGATATTTGCGTCGTGATTAGCCTGGGAACGGCAGAGCCACACCAAGACGTACCGTTAGGTTCAGGTCAGTGACCAACCCGCGGAGGAATACGTACCGTGCAAACGGCTATGTGGGGCGTGTTGCGCGGGAACGGTCGTCACTCGAATGCACTGAGCAGGATGACAGTTTTTCGAAGCTGTGTTGGCGCCGTGTCCGCGCCTTGATGGAAAATTGGCGCCTGAAGAACGATTGGCTCTTGCTTTCTAGTGAGGGGGTAGCCTCGCACTTTGTGGACAGAGCGCGGAGCAGCGCTCCAGAAGTGACTTCGTCTTAGGCAGCTGTTACGGTTGGCTCGATTTAGGTGAGTTTGGATTTCGTCTTAGGCAGCCGACCAGTACGGTTGGCTCGATATAGCTGTCTTCTTGTATGAATTTTGACCGTTTCTAGAGAACTGACGAGTGCGGTCGGCTCGACTTAGGTGCTATCTCGAGTACGTTTTGAGACTTCTGTTATTGTTCCACCTACTGCGGTTTGTGGACTTGAGGTTTCAGATTCAATTTTCAGATACCGTCTGAAACTTGTGTCTGACTACCTGAGTATCATAGAGGTGTGAATAGTCTCAGGCAGTTCGAATAAGCAGCATCGACGCACTGATAGCGTTATTCCTAGATCTGGTGTCGATTGCGCACTCGACAATCTTGTGTCTAGTACTCACAGGCTGATTTGGCGAGACATAGCAGAGCCTGTGATTTCCTTATACACTGTGTTCTTACCGTGGACACAGAGGCTGAGAGTAGGGTATTCACGCTTCTGTCATGCAGCACTCAAACGCACTGCCGCGGCCATCTCAGTTTCGGCGACGCCGGCGTCAGCAGCATTTGGTTGAGTATTGCTTGCACAGTTAAGCACGCTCCCTTGGTCCCCTTTTTGTTGTGAGTTATTATAGTTGTATGACCTTTCCAGTCATTTATTAGTGTCATTTTTCTTTCTGTTCATGTATTCTACACTGAAAGTGTTTGATATTTTTAAAGTTTTGAGAAATGTTCCTATTTTTGTCAGTTAACGAATCTGACCCTTTTTTGTGAAAGAAATTAAGTACATTCTTAGCCTGCATCTGATTCACTAGTTAGAGTCCCCAATTTTCATTACATTTTGGTGGGTATTTGTTTGTCAAGAGGCCAGATCTCTTTTAGGGCACATTTCAGTAATTTTTGGGTCTGCCAATGCCACCCGCTTCCTTGTTCTCCCAATTTCCAACATATCTCCACCTCGCAAACCACTCAAAACACAACCATCAACTCGTAACTTTACATTCGGTGTAGTAGATATTTGAAACTCGCTCCCTTATGGGTTATGGGATGATTGGGTTATGAATCACAGTGCCGGTCATTGTAGTTTTCTAGTGAATTGTCTCAGGAAGTATATGAAAAACAAAGAGTTACAAATAAAATACCTTTATTGGCCTTCAAAGTAACCGACATTGGCTACAACACACTTCTGACATCGATCGTATCTCCGTCACTGTTTTGCCTAATTTGAAATAATAATAATATAAAACTTTATGTTAACGCGTTGCTCCATTGAGCTATTTTTCGTTCCATGTTGCAATGACACGAGTTCTCAACGTGTATCACAGCTTCACTGCTGCGCCTTGCACGATAGGATGCGCTTTCGGACATGTCCATCAATGTGTATGCGCGGGCTCCTCATCCTCGCCATCGCGGTTTGTAAAATATGGCACTATTCACCGAAATTCTCAGACGCACTTTGTATTACGTACGGGTGAGGTCTAAGAAACTGAGTCTTCCATCTGTTTATGTTTTAATAGTGTACTGCATTTGTGGGTGTATAGCGTTTATGTCATTGTGAAGATCTGTTATACGAGAGTGTGATTCATCGGTTAGGCATATTATATCATCTGCATATATGTACCAGTATTTACCCTTGTACTGTTTTGGTGTGTCAGTTTTGTCAAAGATTTGCTTTTCTTTGTGATTCCTGAATATGTCAGCTAGAGGGCCATGGTTTGGGGATCCTGTAGGTAATCCTTGCAGTTGAGAGTAAAATTTGTTGTTGAATGTGAAGTAATTCTGATCAGTGATGAGTTTGGACATGGTTGATGTTTCTTATATGTATTAGCTCCAAAAGGAAAAAAAGTCAGTCTCATGTATTTATTGACTGTTGATTACGATGTGCTCTGCCATCATCTTTTGCTCGCATACATATTTAAAATGCATTCACGTACTTGAAAGATGGAGACTAAAAAGTTAAAGTTCAGCTTTGCACTTATCAAGATACCATAATATCTACACGTTACTGTATGGACTGCTTGTGAGTCTCTTACAAGTAATTTACCAGATTCGATATTACCTAAGTCACATTTCAGTACCAGATGTTCTGTTCAGTATGTCTTCGAAGTCATTCTAAATGCATTGATATTGCTTCCTATTCTTCTTCTATCCTCACGGATATTCCAGTTTTTATTTTGCTTTAACGGTTCTTAAAAAAGAAATGTTTAGCCTTAGCCTTTTTAGAACTTATTTAGCAATTATACTTTTAATTAATTAATTTTTTTCAGGTAATTCTTACGATAGTTCATGTCTAGTTGTCGTTGGATATCGGCCTTCCTCAAACAGAGATCATCTTTGGCGCTCCCCATCAGTGCACGAATTTTATTCGGCGGACAAAAGACAGTTCCAACCAGGTGTTTCTTCAAAATGCGGGCGACCTTCCCCGAGAGTGCGCCGGTATATGAAATAAACGCAGTGCCTACCTCCTCCCTCGTGTTTTCATCCGTTTCCACAGATTGTGCTGTGGTGGTTGGGTGGAGAGCCCGCTGAAACTGCCACTCTGAGTACCCATTTTTTCGGAATACAGTTCTCAATTGTTCCAATTTCCGGGGTAGACTCTCTGCGTCAGAGATAGTGCGCGTCCTATGTACTAGAGTGGGGAGCGCCAAAGATGATCTCGCTTTGAGGAAGGCCGGCGTTTACGAGATTCCGTGTCAGTGTGGCGAGTCATATATGGACAGACGATGCGTACCGTCGAGGATCGATGGCCTGAACACCACAGGCACACTCGACTGATGTATCCGAGCAATCGGCGATCGCTGAACATTGTCTGTCGGAGAATCACGCGATGGAGTATGAACGCACTAGGATTCTGGTACAAACGTCGAGATACTGGGACTGCGTCGTTAGAGAGGCCACTGAAATTCACACCAGTGACGACCTCATAAACCGTGACTGTGGCTATAATCTTAGCAAAGCTTGGGAACCAGCGATTTAGTTAATTAAGAGTAAATGTAGCAAACGTAACGATGTGACGACCACGGCGGACAGAGCCCTCACATCGTCGTCATCTCAGACGCCGTCGCAATCGGTTCCACTGCGCGACCGCGGCGCGGGGCGCGGACCGCGGAGGGGTCGCTCCGCGGGCCGAGGGTATTTAAATCGCCCGCTACCGGGCTAGAACCCAGTTCCCTTTGAGCCGCCATAGCGTGCGGATCTCCGTTCCGGCGCGTTTCCAGGAGCTCAGTCCGTCAGTTCACCTGATGATGGCGACATGTATGATCGCCGAAATATGGTGCCCGTTGGACACTATAGACCTGCAGTACACCTGTGGATATTTTGATTATCAACTTTTCTGCTTTCATTGCAGTATAAAATGCACTTCCCCTTTTAATGAAAAACAACAAAAGGAACTGAAACTTTTTCAGCCATTAAATATTGTGTAAAATAAATGAAAATTTACCTTGTAGACGTCGCATTTCAAGATCAGATTTATTAACAGATGATGCTAAGTACTTGAGAAAGTACTAACTAACACTCTTCTCTGCGAAAAACTTATCGAAGAACATCAGTACTGACCTAGTGTTGGTAGTGTACTTCACTTCACTTAGTTTCTTAATTTAATGTCAACAGGTCGTTAAGATATCGTATATTACTTAGGAAAAAGCAGAGTGACGGTTTATTACTACTGTTGTGCGTCGTTGTAGAATTGTTCTTTGTGGGTGTGGCAAGACATATGCCCCAAAAAATGTTCAAATGTTCGTATAGTCTATGGGACTTAACTACGGGGTCATCAGTCCCTAAACTTACAAACTACTTATGAACTAACTAAGACTGAGGTCGGCACAACTATCCGTGCCCGAGGGGGGATTCGAACCCCCGACCGTAGTGGCCGTGCAGACCGTGACTGAAGCTCCTCAGTCCCCTCGGCCACCGCCATATGCCCCAAACTACTGTAAAGTCAAGCAAGTTGCGCTCGATGTAAGGTTATACAATTCGACGGAGAACACAGGCGCTGAATTCGAACGATGCGTCGAAGGCCTCTTCCTTTAGAGTTACTCCTGCCTACATTTCGAATGAAGTAAGTTTAACTTTTTACCGTAGTTAATGAATGAAAATGAAAAGAGAATTACTTGCTACACATGGATTTCGCATTAAGCAGAAAAGTCATCGATATAACATCGGATTCTGCGTCAGAGGCACAAGGCTTATCTTCCGAAAGAAGCTTCAACGGTCGACCGTAACAAAGTTTTTAATTTCCATAGTATTTAACAATCAACAACTGTTTTTCCCATAATGGGTATACTGTCAAGAAGTTGATATGTTATCCCACAATTCCTGCTTTATGTTTACCACGTTACATATACCTCTAGAGACAAATAAGCACTTGTCTGTAAATCATAGGGTATGTGAGTGAGAGAAAATGGTTAATTCAGTTGTTTTTTAATATTTTGTTCAGGGTGTACTAGAGCTAACATGAACATTTGCTGGAATTTTAGATACAAGTAGTTCAATGCCATGGTGCATGGACCTAATTGTTGAGTTTATAACATACTAAACAAGTCATCGTTTATCGCACCAGTTTATGTATTGGGAGCGATTACTAATTATTTTAGAAGGACATTTAGAATACCAAGATTGTTACAATTCTTTTACATATTTCATTATTATTACTCTTATATGACTTAGTTTCAATAGGGTTTATGACATCATCAGATCTTCACGAATTTATGTTAAATGTCATTGTATTAGAATAAAGTGTTGAGTATATTTCTACTTCAGTTGCAACCATAGTAGATTATCAACGACTGTATATAAATTTCTGAGAACCCGGTTATGTCGGCACGCCTGTGATACAGATCGTGTGAGAACATCATCTATAGAGAACGCTGTGGATTAGTTACACGAGGCGCGTCCAGAAAGTAAGTTCCGTTTGGTAATAAAATGAAATTGTACACAGATACAGAAGAAATTTTTATTGCACAAAATTCTACAACTCTTAAACTACTTTTCCACATAACTGCCGAAATTTTGCAGGCATTTATCATAGCGTGGCACCAGGTTTTGTATACCTTCTTCATAGAAATCTGCCGCCTGTGTCTTCATGCATCAGTGATCGTGAAATCTGGGGGAAGTCCATAGCGAGAGCACTAATTGTAGACCTACGGTTTTCCTGGATCTTGTCATCAAACGCGTGAACCAGTTCTTCTGTAACCAAAGGTGGACGCTCACTTCGTTCTTCATCGTGCACATCACTACGCCCGCCAATGAACTGTCGGACCCATCTTCTCATCATCGAATCACTCATCGCATTTGGTCCGTAAACATCGCAAACTTGCCGATAAAATTCACTTGGTTTCACTTTCCTCGCATTCAGAAACCGAATCACCGTCCTGATTTTACAGGCGGTGCGATTTTCAATCAACCCCGACATTTCAAACAAGCCCAACAAAGCGTACGTAACATCTCCAAATGGTGCACGTTCTTCTCCTTGATACACATCGTCTACAGCGCATGTGCGGAACTGCAATCGCAGCGCTGCAGCGTAGATAAATTGAAACTGAACTTACTTTCTGGACGCGCCTCGTATAATCCTCTGTAAACAACTGCCGCGGTGGATTAGCCGAGCGGTCTAAGACGCCTGGCTGCGGAGCGCGCAGTTGCTCGCCGTCGGAGGTTCAAGTCCTCCCTGGGGCATGGGAGTGTGTGTTGTCCGTAGGTTAGTAAGCGACGGATTGATGACCACGTAGTATGGTCCTATAGATTTACAAACATTTGAACAAACATTTAAACAACTTCCCTAGTGCGAAATAGTACATCTCTTGGAAACGTATTAGGACGAGTTAATTATTTACCCAAACAAATAATGTGTACATATAGCTGAAGGAAACGAAAACGTATACAGAGTATTTATTGCTCATTATGAGGTTTATGGCATAAGTATGATATGCAGTTTTTCGTTTCCAAATTATCGACGTGACACGAGAAAATTGTGTCAATGTATGCCATTTCTGGTCGTCTATCGCTGGACGGATTTAGCTTTTGGGACAAACGACACCCAGGTCTTTAGCGCCTGAACAAATATAAAGACAAACTTCAGGTACACCGATAACTTTCTATCCCAATATACTCAACCCTTTTATCATTATCAACCCTCAAGCAACAATGCAACCAATAAAACCATTCCCAAAGAATAAATATAATATCCAAAGAGTAATTATTGTTCGGCATTTCGTGTTATATTCTTCAAACTAGCTTATATGCCCGTGCTTCTCAACGGTTGTTATAGAGGAACCTGTGTTTATCTTGGTTTCTAGGGTTCCGGACCTAGTACAGCAAAAACAGAAACCTTGTTGGATCGCCCTGTCAATAAACTCAGTTTTCCTAGCCAAGATGTCAAAGTTAAGTAGAAGTCATTGTCGAAAACGCTGAATGTTCATAAAGTACTTCATGCAAAAAGTGAAATTAATTTAAATCGGTACTCCGGAAAGATGTAAATTTAATGTTAGTTTGTGTTCATAAAGTCAAGACTGCGGTGTGAAATTGTCTGTTTGGCATAAACTTCTGAAAACACGTCTATCGTTGAGATGATAAAAAGTAATAATAATATCATCGCCATGTATTGGTTCTATGGTGTAGTCCTAAACTGTAAGTGTTTACTGAAGTATTAGTATGTTGCAGTGTTGCACTGGTGAAATGTAGTTATTCTGTATGCAGTACTCCCTATTATTGTCCTGGGGCGTCGTGGTAGAAATAAATACTCGTCTGTACAATTTTTCCCCTTCTTCTTTACTTTGCAATCAAACAGCTTGTTATTCCACCAAAACATTTACAACTTTGTAACGTACAGAATGCAACAGCACTTAGTTGATAGTACTTCCATTTTAAAACACAGAGTTGACATAAATTCCAGAGCAGATAAGGATCGCCAAAACTCCAACACCCCCACGCAAGGCGGTGAGGCAAATATATAACATTGACAATAATGAAATTACATTATGCATTGTTCATAACAATTGGATATACTAATTTACAATTACCAAACACATAAACAAAACATTACATGTACACAAAAATAATCACAATATAAAAATGAAAATTATACATTCAATAATTTTAGATGGCGCATATCTTTTTAATTCGTAATTTCGGTTCTTTCTTTTTGACAACAAACAGCAATGTTAAATGTCAATTAATTTGTTAATGAGTACATCATACATGTTCCTAACATATGTTGAACTATCAAATATGCCGGCCGCGGTGGCCGAGAGGACTGAGGCGCTACAGTAACGGACTGCACGGACACTACGGTCGGGGGTTCGAATACCCCCTCGGGCATGGATATTTGTGCCGTCCTTAGTATAAGGTAGTTGATAAGTAGTTTGCAAGTTTAGGGGCTGATGACCCGGTAGTTAAGTCCCATAAGCTATACAAACATTTGAAAAACTATCAAATATCTTGGCAATTCTCAAAATAAGTTCAAAATCTCACGTCCGTCAATATATACAAAGAATTACCATATTGAAATATCGACTATTACATTGATTAACACAATTAGCTAGTCTACACAACTATGAGCGTAACATATATACAATGCTATTTATTTTCATGTCTTTTTGTTTTACATGTCTTTTCTACCCTTCGTCTGTCAAAGTCTTGAAATAACATACAATGACAAAACTATTGTTTATAGAACTGTCTAGAAAGAAAATATATGAATCTCTTAATTTAATGAAATCTATCACTTGTTAACTAGTCACAGATCACCGAGACACTGTCCTACACTGATTCCTAGGCTAGCTATTTCGTTTCTAACTAAATTCACACGCAACATATATCACTATTTGACCACACGATTCCGGATCGCCGGCCGCGGTGGCCGAGGAGACTAAGGCGCTCCAGTCACGGTCTGCACGGCCACTACGGTCGGGGGTTCGAATCCCCCCTCGGGCATGGATATTTGTGCCGTCCTAGTTCGTAGGTAGTTCGTAGGTAGTTCATAAGTAGTTTTTAAGTTTAGGGACTGATGACACCGTAGTTAAGTCCCATAGACTTTACAAACATTTGAACATTTGATTTGATTCCGGATCCGACGCATACGGTATCGTACGATAATAATGAGACGAGAGGGCCAGCAGTAACGTCGTACCACGCAGTTTGATCCGAGAGATTTTCAAACATTTGGTTTGAAAAAATAAATAAATAAATACCACACAAGAGGAAATGATATTCTGCGCAGAAACCCATCCACCACACTCTGGGTAGTGGATTTCAGAGTACAAGTGCTGATGTAGCATTGTTTGCCACTTCCAGTACGTGTCACGTTGCATATCACTCCGTGTCGTTGCGCGGTCAGGCCGTGACCCACAGGCTAGGCGAGCTGAAAATAGCGCCATGCAGGTCTCTGCCCCCACATCAGTAAGATACGGTTCCGTCTCGAGAAACCCAGATCCACACTCAACTTCGAATGGTAAAATGTCTTTGCTGACAAGATTGATTAGTTTTACAGTCGCAGTACTCTTCAAATTGGAGGAAGTTAAGGAACTTTTGCATTTATCTTGGTATTTTACACTGACTTCTGAAGCTTTTCCGGCGTATTTCTTCATCCAGTAACTTTCTGATTTGCGGCCGGAACCCGTCGTCATTCTGACACGGTTTGTTTCGGCCTGGAAACGTCCGTCCATCTTCAGGTGAGTAGCGAGTACTGAAAATGTTCAAATGTTTGTAGAGCTTACGGGACTTAACTACGGGGTCATCAGTCCCTAAACTTACAAACTACTTATGAACTAGCTAATACTAAGGATGGCACAAATATCCATGCCCAAGGGGGGGGGGGATTCGTACTCCTGACCGTAGTGGCCGTGCAGACCGTGACTGGAGCTCCTCAGTCCCAGCGGCCACCGCGGCCGGCTACGTGTCCTACTATGATACAATTTAGAAGGTACACTCAACTATATGCGTATATACTGTCTATAAAATTTCCTACGGCTACAATTTGTAGTGCAGAAATGATAAATTGTAACGTCATACCGAATGCCGTAGTTTTAGTCCATGAACAGGAGAAAGTTACTGTTTATGTGCTCGTATATCATAAACTATATGTCGTATGATGATACAATTTAGAAGGTACACTCAACTATATGTGTGTATACTGACTGTAAAAATTCCTGTGGCTACAATTTGTAATGTACAAATTATAAATTGTAACGTCATACCGAGTGCTGTAGTTTTACTCCATAAACAGCGGAAAAGTGGTAAGCGAGAAACATTTTTCCTTTCATCATTTTACTTTGGTTGCCAGCGAGAAAAAGTTTAATAAAGGTTTGAAATTATGTTTAAAGTTTGTTGCAAGTGGCTAGGTACTGTCATTCTCATAAAGTGTATTTCGAAAGTCTCGCCGCATTATATGGCATTTTTGCGATTTCTATTGGTTATGAAGTGGTATCTTTTGAAACATGTGCCGTATGTGATTCTTAACCATGCAGCAATTGTTACCTCACGGTAAGGAATATGTGTACCAAATTTGGTTGAAATCGGTCCAATGGTTCAGGAAAAAATGACCATCATTGTCGTAAAATGCAGCGTAGTGGCCGTGCAGAACGTGACTGACGCGCAGCAGACCGCTTGGCCACTGCGGCCGGCCGAGTACTGAAGAGCCCAGGTGCAGTCGCGGTATTTATAGTGGTTCTTGCGCATCCCAAAAGTGCGGGTAACGTTTTGGTCTTCTAATCACCGATGATCGATTGATGGCGTCTGGAGCGGAGAAGCTGGTCTGTGGGGTGGAAGGCAGGCCCAAGGAAAACAATAGGCAGCAGTATTCAGAGTTACGCCAACATGACGTTTATTAATAGATCTGAATTCACTGACATCAAGCACAAGAAACATTATAGCAAATCGTTAAGTAGAACTTCGGATGAAACACAAGAACTTATGATAAAATCACAAACTCAGTTAACCATTTTTTTTAAACCGTCTAATTCAGAACAATATGTTCGAACATTCACAAATTAGTTTAATAAGCCACCAATGGTACAATAAAGTAGGCCTGAACAGACTGAATGACCCTTTAGAATGATTAGAACAAATCTACATCTACATCTATATCTACATGGGATACTCTGCAAATTACATTTAACTGAGTGGCAGAGGGTTCATCGAACCACAATTATACTATTTATCTCCCATTCCATTCTCGAATAGCGCGCGGGAAGAAACAACACCTGAATCTCTCTGTTCGAGCTCTAATTTCTCGTATTTTATTCTGATGATCATTTCTACCTATGTAAGTGGGAGTCAACAATAAATTTTCGCATTCGGAGGAGAATGTTGGCGATTGGAGTTTCGCAAGTAGCCCACGTCGCAGCGATAAGCGCCGTTGTTGTAATGATTCCCATCCCAGATCCTGTATCATTTCCGTAACGCTGTCTCCCCTGTATCGTGATAATACGAAACGAGCTGCCCTTCTTTGGACTCTTTCGATGCCCTCCGTCAAACCCACCTGATAAGGATCCCACACTTGGCTGCAATACTCTAAAAATGCAGTGTATGCAGTTTCTTTTGTAGTTCTGTTGCATGTTTTAAGGGTTCTGCCAATAAAACGCAGTCTCTGGTTCGCCTTTCCCACGATATTACCTACTTGTTCTTTCCAATTTAAGTCTGAAGTAATAGTAATTCCTAGGTATTTTGTGGAGTTTACGTCCTTCTCATTTGATTGATTTATCTTGTAAACAAAGTTTAACGGATTTCTTTTCGTACTCATGTGGACGACTTCACACTTCTCATTATTTAGAGTGAATTGCCAATTTTTACACCATACTGATATCTTAATCAGATCGTACTGCAGTTGGTTTTGATCTTCAGTTGATTTTACTAGACGGTAAATGACGGCGTCATCTGCAAATAACCTAAGAGAGCTACTTAGATTTTCCCCTAAATCGTTTATGTAAATAAGGAACAGCAGAGGACCAATAACACTACCCTGTGGAACGCCCGATATCACCTCTGTTTTAGTCGATGCCTTACCATCGATTACTACGAACTGTGTCCTCTCTGACAAGAAATCCCCTATCCAATCGCAAATTTGGGGCGATATACCATAACCACGCAATTTGATTAAAAGCCGTTTGTGAGGTACGGTGTCAAAAGCTTTCTGGAAATCAAGAAATACGGAATCGATTTGCGAACCTTTGTCGATAGCACCCATCACTTCGTGTGGTGCTTTTATCATTATACAAACAACCCAAGGCAAGACAAGTTCTTCCATTACTTAAACAATTAGGACACTCGTTGCCCAGGGGAACCGGTCATGGCTTGAAAGGCACAATTCTGGAACAGACTAAAAGCGTCGATAAGCGACTTATGTTAAGGCACAATGAACCAACTTTAACAACAAGGCACACGTCTTATATGGACAGGGGAGTTCTCACGTCGGGACGCAGGCACAACCAGTACACAAGTACGCAAACCGTACGCGAAAACACGTCCGATACCTAGCAAGACGGTACCGGACCACGAGTGGCACAAGCCCTCACTCTCGGCACGCAGAATTTACCGTGCCCCATGACCCAAAGCACGCTCCGAATATTCCCTCGCTGTGCCTGCCCACCCGCACACGAGACCCCTTTTACTACTGGACAAGACATGAACATAAAATGAAAATTACACTTCTCTCCTTCAAACAGATAAGAGCCAGAATGGAATTTTACTGCTTAGAACATACATTTCTCTTTATAATACAAATCAGGTATATATATATATATATATATATATATATATATATATATATATATATATATATATATACCTGATTTGTATTAATAAGATGGAGTCAGTTGCAATTTGGTATTTAGGATTTGGGTGTTGTTCCAGTGTAAAAATAATTGGTGATGTGACACACTATTATACCAATTGAGTAAATGTGTTCGAAGACTTACATGTGTTTATTATTTGTCACCCCCCTTCCTAACATGAAAATGGAATGATTATATATAATAGTGCTCAATAGCATTAGCCGAGAACCGGACAAGGGTACATCAAGAACCATTTGCTCAAGGAGGCAACAGTTTGATATAAATTGTTATTATTTGTGGAGGGTTTCGAAAGAGGGATTCTTTGTTTTCAATGATGATGATATATATATATATATATATATATATATATATATACTAACAAGTTGTTAAGTCGTCTTTACGGGCAGGATATATGACGAAAAGGAGCAAGGCATGGGCAGAAGCGTTGAAGTTGAAGGGTTACACAATAGGCTACCCAAGTCTCTTCCTTGCCAAACACAGCAAGCAGACGAGCCAGTCGCAGGAAAGGGTATCACAATTTAGACACGGGGCTGGAATACTCCTATAAACCGTACCCATTCGGGAGAATAAATAACGGAGTAGAAACAAGTAGAATTAACGGGTCAGCACAGCTAAACAAGTCTTTCCATCACCAACAACGATTAGCCTGTCCTTTCCTACGACCGTCTTCCGAAAATACACTGTCCCACAGCTTGACCGACTCTGGCAGTTAACGGACTCACGATCCAGTAAGGAAGGAAAACGTACCCAATGAATGGCCTCGGTACGACCGACGCCCTTCGGCGTCTCAGCCACGTGTCGCAGCTATGCTCCCGTCGTCCGGAACGCCCCACTCGCCGCTCCTTGCCACTCCTCCAGCACGTACTGCCTTGGCTTGCTTCGCTGCCCAAACCAGACTGTCCAGTCGTCCTCCGACTACCTACTTCCTCCCGGGGGCGCCCGCACTAGGGGGCGCCCGCAACAACCCCGGTACCGACCTAAGGTTCGTTCCAGCAGCTGCCAGACGGCTACTTTCAAGCGCTAAGAAACAGGTATTACTGCGCATGCGCAGCTGCTATGACGTAAAATCCCTTGTTTGATACTTGCACTGCTGGAACGCTTTCGGCTGCAGGCGAAGGTCAGTTTAAGGAAATAAGTAAAACACTTTCCTTCCTAATAACGAAGAAGTGTAAACAAGAAATATCTGATCTTAAGTGGGATTGTAGTGACTTCGAAATAATCGAAAAACCCGCTACAAACACTTACGTATCACGTGATGGCTATCCCCCCCACTCTCAGACCTTTCTGCGCATGCGCAAATTGCCAGTTTGACCGCGCCAGAAATATTTTTCCGGGTAGCGTCTGGCTGCTTGCGGCAACTGCTGGAACACCAAACAGCCACACTCCAAGTAGCCAGAAGCGGGAGAAGGCGCTGCTGGAACACAATTTCAGCGTTGCGCATGCGCGTCAACAGTCTGGCAGCTGCTGGAACGAACCTCTAGTGCGCGCAAATGCAATCGAATGCGTACCGAGAGCCGCCCCACGGCTCAGCGTCGATTACGCTGTGACTGGATGATATTATTCACAGGATTCCAGTTTTTGTCGAGCTGAAAGCCGTTGTCACGATTTATATGATTCTTCGCAAGGCAAATTTCCACCGATTCTCTACTAAGTGTATCCCAGAAACTGAAGACTGGAGTTAAAATTTTTGGTTTTACTAAGTTCCATTGTGTGTCCCATGGAAATCCAGTGGCCGATTTTGATGACTGAAGTAGACGCGTGTGTCTTTCGTGTTCTACACATTGTCCCTGTACAGATCGTATAGTCTGGCCTATATATGCAGCGACACACTCACAGGGGATCTCGTAACACCCGATTTTCTTAGTTGCAGATCATCTTTGGACGGATCCTACTAAGGCCAAACTCTTCGCAGGTGAACGGAAGGTAACCTTGATTTTATTTATCCTAAGCAACCTGCCTATTTTGGAGAGCACATTTCCGGCGAAAGGAATGAAAGCAATTGATTTGTAAAAGTCAGCAGTGTTTGCGTTACTTCTTGTTATTGTAGTTGTAAATGGTCTTCTTTGTCGAGAAGCGGTGATGGCAGCTCGACGCCTGTGTGTGTCGCTATTCTATGCACCGACGCATACTGATCTATACTTACAGGCGTCGAGCTTCCATCACCCCTCGCAAACTATTAGTGTCCTCAGCGCATTAATTCACCGAGCGCATATAATATCTGACGAAGATAACCTTCACACATAATTAGAACACCTGGAGAAGGTTTTCAAAGATAACGGATATACTTCTCGACAAATAAAGAAGGCCATTCACAACTACAATAACAAGAAGCCACACACAGAGGACACTGATGACGTTTACAAATCAATTGCTTTATGAAATATTGTCGCGAGAGACAACGAACACCGACTGCCGACGTGGCCCAGGGGATAGCGTCACGGACTGCGGTTCTAAAGGTCCCCGATTCAATCCCGCCCACCGGCAAAAATTTATTTCTTTGTAATTAACATTTCCAGAAGGTTCTACATTTTCCTTATGTTCACTCGTAAATTCTACTTGTTTCTTATGTTAACTGTTCTTCTAATTTCTGTACATTCTGTCAGTGTATAAATAGCAGAGCACTCTGGCTGAGAGGCAGTCAGTGCTGCGTGTATGTTGAGTTCGTAAAAAACGTGCTTTCAGTATAAGTGCTGTGTTCAGTTGCCTTCGAAGTCAAGCCTGTTCCCATTTCAACGCGACATTGTTTGGTTGAGGCGCCGGGTACCCTGTGCAACAGCTGCATCACCGAGGCTCCGATTTGGCAACGTAGAAGCCGTCGCTTACACGGACTAGAACCGGAATACAAGGGGTATACCGAGTACATCCTTCCGAAAGTCCGTATCATCAGAAGAACTATGGACATGAAATCAACGGTAGGCCAGCTGCACATCAGACACCCGTCGATGTTCTCTGGAGACGCTGGACTGGATCCCAATAAATGGCTAAAAGGATTCGACCGAGTCGCCAAGTACAACAGGTGACATTATACATTGTGCTTGGCCAACATTTATTTCTACCTGGACGGAACAGCCCAGCAATGGTTCGAGGACAACGAAGAAAACTGAATGACTGGGAAACGTTCCAGGCGGAACTTAAGAAAACGTTTGGAGACCGACAGCGACAAATCCGCTCGGCGGAAGAACAACTGAAGAACCATGCCCAACGACATGGTGAGCCGACACAGTTTTGGCCCTGTGTAACACTGGCAATCCGAACATGACTGAGGCCGACAAAATCATGCACCTGATGAAGGGAACTGCAGACTCTGACACCCTGCAGAAGAGCAGACGTCTGGAGGACAGAAGATAACTCACCACTGTGCTTCCACTGTAGGTGCCCTGGACATATCGTACGCAACTGCAGAGAGAGAAGGCGAGTATTCGACAATTATTTTGCCGCAAGACGTCAGCCATAAGAGCAGTTCTATCCCAGGCAATCACCTGCTGATGAGTTCAGTCGACCTATGGGAAGAAGTCCATCGCCGTACCCTAGACGAGGTCGCTCCCCGACGCGCCGCTGCCGTTCACCGTCGCCGTACAGAGGTACCAGCCGCCCCCTAGCCGCCGCGCCCAGGAAAACTAAGCGAGGCGACCATCTACGTAGGTGAGGCCGCCGCAGATGAAAATCCTCCATGGACGACAGTCGTTAAGATGTCGGGAAATCTCATCGACGTCATAATCGACGGCCAACCTGTCCGGGCATTTGTTGATTCAGGAGCCTCTTTTTTTATATTGTCTGATAATTACCGCCACACACAGCGGCTACTGTGCTGAAGATCGCGAATAGAAATTACGTCCATCCAGCAGGAACTTGTCTCACAAGAACAACCATCAACAACAGGACCCAGCCGTTTGAATTTGTCGTGTTAACAGAATGTAGTCACAATCTCATCCTCGGATGGGACTTCCTTCAGGCATCCCAAGCTATCATTGACTGTGGAAGATCTGAGCTGCAAATTGAAGAAGTTGTTCCGCCGGATACACGTAATACAGAATTTTCTGGGAAGTTATTCGTCGTTGACAATGTGACGATACCGCCGTTGACAATGAGAAGAGTTGCAGTCACAAACACAGATTACTGGTTAAACTGTGAAGTTCTTGCTGATAGTAAAACGTTTATCAGGCTCACAAAAGAAATTTACATACCAGCGGCTATCATAAGCACTACCGGAGGTCAAGGAGAGATTTGGATCACAAATTGTCACGAGCAGTCATAACTTATCCTCAAGGGAATGTGTATCGGGACAGCTGAACCAATCCAGGACGGTGAGCTCAACGTTATCAATGAAGACCCATGCCCTGCTATTAGTACAGACAACACGCTGGAGGAAACAAACGTGGAACTGCCAATAGGGCCTGGACTAACCAAGGAACAACGCCAGCGGGTGTTTCGGGTGCATTCACACCTCAGCAGGGGAAAAGTCAGACGAAACGGCCCACGATAAAGAACCGTATCAATACTGGTGATCATCCGCCAATTAGCCAGCGTTCGTATAGAGTGTCCTCAGCTAAAAGACTGATAATTCGGGAGGAAGTGGAGAAGATGTTGCGAGATGACATTATTCAACCTTCGGAGAGTCCTTGGTCGTTTCCGGTGGTCCTCGTAAGGAAGAAGGATGGCACTTGGCGATTCTGTGTCGAATGTCGGCGGCTGAACAGAATCACAAAGAAAGATGTCTACCCATTGCCGCGCATTGACGACACCTTAGACTGTTTGAAAGGAGCTACATACTTCTCAACTATGGACATGCAGACAGGTTACTGGCAAATCGAGGTTGACGAAGCTGACAGGGAGAAGACGGCTTTTATTACACCTGACGGCCTCTATGAATTTAAAGTAATGCCATTTTGATTATGTAATGCTCCAGCCACATTCGAACGCATGATGGACAACTTCCTTCGACACCTTAAGTGGACGACGTGTCTCTGCTATTTAGATGACATTGTCGTTTTCTCGGAAACATTTGAAGAACAAAAGATGAGACAAAAGAAAGAGCTTTCCAGGCACATAAGGAGGCTCTAACTTCCGCATCAGCGCTAGCCTTTGTGAGATTACCGCCTAATAGAAATACCGGTAATCAATAGCATTCCTTCATTTAACTGACTTGAAATGCAAAATAAACAGAACAAACCACTACCGAAATTCCACTTGGAACTAATCCGTCAGTTACTAGAAAATGGTCATTCATAAACATCTAATACCACACAGACACCAAAACGGAGAGCCGTTTTCAACTGGAAAATAAAAAATAACATTATCCCGGGCCGGCCGCGGTGGCCGAGGTGACTGAGGCGCTCCAGTCACGGTCAGCACGGCCACTACGGTCGGGGGTTCGAATCCCCCCTCGGGCATGGATATTTGTGCCGTCCTAGGTCGTAAGTAGTTCAAAAGTAGTTTGTAAGTTTAGGGACTGATGACCCCGTAGTTAAGTCCCATAAGCTTAACGAACATTTGAACATTATCGCGGTTCTTCGGAGCAACGGAGAGAAAGGAGATACCGCAGAGATGTTGTGTAGTGTGTACTGCCCATTCAAAACGGAAAATGACACGAATCAGATGCAAAGAATGTAATGTTGCTCTCTGTATGGTGCCATTTTTTGAGACATACCGCAAACTAAGGATTAGTTCCTTGAAAGAAAAGAAAATGAAAAAAATAAGAAAACAATAAAAGCAATAGAAGTAATGAAAGACGTTTTTGTCCCAGCCAGCGGCAGTCAAATGCCTGCGTCAGAAATGAGGATGGGAAACCACTAAGACAAACTTTACTACTCCGTGAACATCTGAAAAAAAAAAAATCCGCTGGCAGAAAGCATGTAGATGCTTGTTACCGGATTGTTTAGCATAGTGTTTCGTATTCAGGCTTTAATTTCAAACGAAGCATTCGGCCTATCAATATTTTTATTTTATTATTTCCATATAATTATTACATCATTATTTTTCTTGTTTAATTCGCCATTATGTTACATCGCACAACATAAAGTACAATAAATATTTTTATTTACGATTATTTTCATATATATGTTCATATGTTTGTTAAGCTTATGGGACTTAACTACGGGGTCATCAGTCCCTAAACTTACAAACTACTTATGAACTACTTACTAACTAGGACGGAACAAATATCCATGCCCGAGGGGGGATTCGAACCCCCGACCGTAGAGGCCGTGCTGACCGTGACTGAAGCGTCTCAGTCCCCTCGGCCACCGCGGCCGACTAAGATACTTATTATATAGACAGTGTTACTGGGGGCAGTTGTGTGGTGAACGCAACGCGCGACTTAGCGTGCAGCTGCAGCGGCCGTAGCCCACAGCGGCCGTGGGGCCGGGTCAGCCTCCTCAGCCGCCGCTCAGGCCCACAGCTGGTCTCGCGCCGTCAGCCAGGCGGGCAGCCAGGGCGCTCGCCCCTGCAGCCGCGAAATGGTTAATACTTGTAGTTGTACTACTATAAAATCTATATAAGTTCCTGTTGTGGCAATTAGTATTTTATTTTAAGACTTGTAGTTTATACTACTGTAAAATCTATCTTATTGTTCATTGTATTTTACTTATAATAGTAATAATTTTTACCACAGGGACCAAAGTTACTTCATGACTCTCTTCAGAGCCGCCATATTATCTACTGTTTCGGCAATTTTTGCTATTTTATTACAATACTAGTAGTTTCTACTACTATGAAATCTATCTCAGTATCCATAGTATTTTATGATCGTACTATGCAGTTCCTACTACTTTTAATGGAACCTTTTATTGTTCATTTTATTCTCTTTAAGACACATTGCATAAAGTTTTATTAATATTTTACCAAGGGACAAAGATATGGTAACTTTTACTTCCTTCTAATATACATCACTGTCATTTTCATAATTTTAACGTTTTTACAATGCCATGCACCCAAAAAATACGTCTTAATGACTTTCACTCTGCACATAGATGTATTTGCATAACCATGACGACAGTTGGTAACCTTCTATACACATCTTTGACAACCAACCCGCAGTTTTAACTTCTGTGTTGGCATGACAACAACGTCACCAATTGCTAACATCCTTGACCTTCCCTTAACCATGGTAACAGCATCATATCGAATGACCCACTAGATGGTATTGCACCATGAAATATGCACTATGAAATATTGCATAATTTATAATTATGCAATATTTTAATATAATAAGATTAGGTCTGCATATGTTTTAACCACATTGGCATATATATTGATTACAGTGGCCTTTCGTTTGCAGACTAATGTGTTGTTGTTGTGGTCTTCAGTCCGGAGACTGGTTTGATGCAGCTCTCCACAATACCCTATCCTGAGCAAGCCTCTTCATCTCCACATAAGAACGGCAACCTACATCTGTCTGAATCTGCTTACTGTATCCATCTCTTGGTCTTCCTCTGCGATTTTTACCCCACACACTTCCCTCCAATGCTAAATTCACAATTCCTTGATGTCTAAGAATGTGTCCTACCAATTTATCCCTTCTTTTAGTCAAGGTATGCCAGAAATTTCTTTTCTCTCCAATTCTGTTCAATACCTCCTCATTAGTTACGCGATCCACCCACCTAATCTTCAGCATTCTTCTGTAGCACCATATTTCAAAAGCCTCAATCCTCTTCCTGTCCGCACTGTTTATCGTCCATGTCTCACTCCCATAAAAGGCAACACTCCATACAAATGCCTTCAGAAAAGACTTCCTTAGGCTTAAATCAATATTCGATGTCAACAAATATCTCTTTTTCAAGAACGCTTTTCTGCCCATTGCCATTCTGCATTTTATATCCTCTGTACTGCGACAATCATTTGTTATTTTACTGCCCAAATAACAAAACTCATCTACCTCCTTTATTGCTTCGTTTCCAATCTAATTCCTTCAGCATCACCTGATTTCCTTACACTGCACTCCATTACCCTAGTTTTGCTCTTGTTAATGTTCATCTTATATGCACCTTTCAGCACACTGTCCATTCCTTTCAAGTGCTCTTCCAGGTCTTTTGCTGTCTCTGAGATTATTACAATGTCGTCGGCAAAACGCAATAATTCTTCACCCTGAACTTTAATTCCTTCTCCAAATTTCTCCTTGCTTTCCTTTATAGCTTGCTCAATGTACAAATTGAATAACAATGGAGAAAGACTACAACCCCGTCTTACTCCCTTTCCAACCACTGCATCCCTTTCATGCCCTTCAACTCTGATAACCGCTGTTTGGTTTTTGTACAAGTTATAAATAATCTTACGTTCCCTATATTTTACTCCTGCTTGCTTCAGAACTAATAACATTGATTAAATCTCACTTGCTGATTATATCCGTTATGCATTTCTAATACACAGTTTTTTTATTATCCCACTGTTTTTATTATATTTCTTAATTCTATTTATATATTTTTACTATCAAACTATGTATTAATTTATACATTACTCAGAACGTACTCTTTGTAAGCCTTTTCCCATGGGCTGCTGCTGACTTGGCGCCAAAATCGTGCACTATTTAACCAGAGGCCTTATGGCCACTAGTCATCAGTTACCTGCTGGCAGCAGAACAGCCCAGCCGAGTGCAGCACTGGCCACATGGGTAAATGCCATAATCATTACTCTGTACATATGTTACATCTAAAGTCATACTTAGGCGTTTTGTAATTATTTCCATTAATCCTTGCAGGCTCTTTTTAATTCCGAAGACGACCTAAATCAGGTCGAAACCGGTTAATTGAATCTGTTAATTCCTGCGATCAAGACTGTTTTTTCTATATTGGTCACATACGAATTTGAGGATTATGAGCCGTCGTCGAAACGACTAAAACGAAGAGACATTGTTCACGTCCTCCGCTTGAAGCCTTCCTACGATCCTGAAGAGCAGATAGGTGAAAATGGCTTCTTGTTCAAGGACTCTAAGGGCATTAATGATTCTGATGAAGCAACGACAGGAACGTCTGTCGTCGATAATCGAGCTGAAGTGAAGGATTCTCCAGAACTGCCATACAGAGCACTGATGACAAGATCAAGATCCAGGACATTGTAGCTGGCTCCAGAGGGAACAGCGGGTCGCTGTTGTTTCAAGAGAGGGAACAATGCCGCGAGAGACAACGTTAACCGACTGCGCAAGAGATAGCGTCACCGATTGCGGTGCTGAGGTCAGCGTTTCAATCCTGTCCACCGGCAAAAATTTATTTCCTTGTAATTGACATTTCCAGAATGTTCTACATGTTTCTTATATTCACGTGTAATTTCTACTTGTTTCTTATGTTAATTATTCTTCTAATTTTTCGTACATTCTGTCTGTGTACAAATAGCAGAGCACTCTGCCCGAGAGGCAGTCAGTACGTTTCAGTTCGCAATAAACCTGCTTTCAGTATAAGTGCTTAGTCGACAACCCTGCCTTCGAAGACAAGCCTGCTTCCAATTCAACAATATGCTCTCTTTTTCAAGGAATGCGCACATGTTATATGTTAGATAGCATCGCCTTTCTTCCTGTACCATAATCATTCCACAGGTGTCATGTGCCCCTTTTCCACTGGGCTCCTGATTTTTCTACAGTCAAAATGTAATAAAAAGGAAAGTATAAACAGAAACGAATTAAAAATTGATTGGTAATCATATGAACAGTTGCTTTACCTTCTATTTAAATCTAAATATCAGTAGTAAATCTAAATATCTACAGTTTACAAAGTGAGCTGATAATAGTTCTTAAAATTTGTCATTGGTGGGATAGCAGATAGAGATAGCATTGAATGTCCACCAACATTTTACAAGAATTTGGTGGATTTTGCATTTTTTCTTTATTTTGAAAACAATGAGTTCCCACTAATAAAACAATTTTCTACATGATGAAATACCAATAAATGTTACATCATTAAAACTTACTTGTAAAAATTGCTATCAATGAGCGTCAAGGGTTGGACAAGAAATTGTCACAGGTGGAACACATGTGAAGTAGAATCTGTTTTTATAAGTTAAAATTTATTTTAGTATATCAGTTTCAGATGAAAAAGTAATTAACATATTTAGACCTTACTTCCAATGTAACCAACTTTGTAGGAAAGTTTTGTTACCAATAAAAAAATTTCAATACAGTATTACGTTAAAGTCCTGAGTACCTGATTATTTCACTTTAAAAAAATCCACCACTATTATTGTAAGTAACACTGTGGTTTATTAGTTAAATTTTCAGCTTCATTAAGAATTGATTCAGTTGAATCACGGACCACCATCCAACTTCTTCACCATCTCGGGAGCCAAACAAGGTATAAAAGATTTTTGCTGTGTAGTTTTTAATGTTGTTGATAGGTGTGGTTGGTTTTTGTTGTATTGTGACTTTTAGTGGTGTTTTATAGGTCAAAAAACGTGTTCGGTAATATTTACCTGTATTGTTTTGAATGTCGGGGGATTGATTGGAATCACCTGTTTCATTTTAGGAGTATTATAGGTCAACTGAACTGTAGGATACCTTTTTTTTTTTTTTTTTTTTTTTAATCAGCCGCTGATGGGAAATGCATGCTTGTTCGATACCACATTATCTAGTATGTTTGCCGGCCGCGGTGGCCGAGGGGACTGAGGCGCTCCAGTCACGACCACTACGGTCGGAGGTTCGAATCCCCCCTCGGGCATGGATATTTGTGTCGTCTTTAGTATTAGCTAGTTCATAAGTAGTTTGTAAGTTTAAGGACTGATGACCCCGTAGTTAAGTCCCATAAACTATACAAACTTTTCTAGTATGCATCTTCATGTTTTCGCGGCGCAATAACTGTTCAAAGAAGTTTCAGACGTGCAGCCGCATAAAGTTTACTTCTTCTAATATTTCGGCTGAGTAACATTAAGCCACCTTCAGAGACGAGTCGAAGACTGACGCTCCAGCACACGCTTCGTGCTTATAAACGCTACAGTAGCGCGGCCCGCGCGTTTATAAGCACGAAGCGTGTGCTGGAGCGTCAGTCTTCGACTCGTCTCTGAAGATGGCTGAACGTTACTCAGCCGAAATATTAGAAGAGGTAAACTTTATGCGGCTGCACGCCCGAAACTTCTTTGAACATTTTCTAGTATGTTTGGGTGTTTCTTGGTACCGCCTGCTTCATTTGAGCTGTAGTAAAGTAAAGTGAAGAGTCCGATACCATGTTTTTGTAGTAGTTCGACATGTTGATGACATCCTGGGTCAACGTTGACGGGTGGTATCCCATGATCCAGTTATGAATAATTTTCGCTACATTATATCTAATATCTGAGTACCCCTATTATTATTATTATTATTATTATTATTATTATTATTTTTTTTTTTTTTTTTTTTGGAAAAAGAGCACTGATTATACCAATTGAATAAATGTGTTTCAAGACTTATATGCATTTATTATTTCTGACCGCCACCCCGTTTCCTATCATGAAAATGGAAAGATGATATATAGTAGCATCAGCCGAAAATAGGGATGGCGGTTATCGCTCAAACAACCGGTTTTCGGTTATACCGGTTCATTTCATCTCCAGTTTAACCGCACCGTAAAAATTGCTCAAGATAACCGGTTTTTTAAATTACCGGTTTTCGGTTTTTATTGCTATTATTTCCAGTAGAGTTCGACCGAAACATAATTTGCAGCCGAAACAGAAACCATAAACTTGGGTTCTCCTAGTTTCGGCCGAAACCGAAACTTAGGAAATTTAGCTAAAATTTATGTAAATTTACGTTATACGACAAATCACTAATGTTTCATATTTTGCAAGAGCTCCTTCCAATACTACGCCTTCTTGAGTGTGTGTAAGCCTAGCCAGGAGTCCGTAGAAGACGATATACGAAGCATTCAGATTTACTGGCCTAGTATTTCTATTCGTAACCACTCCGTAAGTTGGACTTGTGAGCCAGCGCATACGAAAATCTCGTTATATACACAATATACAAAAGTTACAGTCAGTAAATAAACTTCAGTCAGTGCTGCAGAAGTTTCTCGAAAAATAAAATCACAGTTCCGACTAACAGCATGATTGTTGTCAGTGTAAATTTACGCAAATTGAAGTATGAAAGCTCTGTACAACATGATCAAAGAATGTTCAAATGGGCGTGAGTTCTTATGAGACCTAAACGCTTAGACCATCGGTCCCTAGACTTACAAACTACTTAATCTAACTTAAACTAACTGACGCTAAGGGCAACATAGACACTCATGACCGAGGGATATGATAATACATTAAAAGTTGTTATCCCAAGCTTAGAGTACATCACTTACGTAATAGGTATATGGATCGAATTTACCTTCTCTTTCAAGAAACATTTTAGATCCTTTCTCCTTAAATGACACAGCACGTTTGTTGTACCTCTACCCGTTTTCAGCTTTTTAAAGCAAATGGAGCATTGTACCTCACTGCTCCCGTACTTCGTGAAGTACTTCCACACTCGGGATCGTGCCATTTAAGACACAACCGATGTCTGGCGACGACGGCAAGGAACTGCCGCATGACCAGACTGAGGAAAGTCTCGTACACTGCCGGTGCACGCGCGTCGTCTAATAGGCCACGCCACACGGCAACAGGTGCATCGATGCCTCAACAGCTGGACCAGTCCTTAAGTTCTTATGCCTCGCGTTTGTTGCGCGTTTCTGACTGCCGGGATTGTTCTTAAATTATCACTGATCGCTTTTCTTAGTTTCTGCGATGACCTTATATTTCACAGCAGTGGAAATTTTAGGAATAGCCCTAAATATTACGATCTACTAGTTTTAATTTTTTTTAATTATTTACAATAAAAGAAATTTAACCACTATTACAGGAAGTAGTCGTACCGGTTTTTTTTACCCGGTTCTTGGCAATAACTAAAGAAATCCGGTTACAACCGACACCAAATAAATACCGAAAAAACCGGTTATTCAAAACTAAAATACCGGTATCGGTTTTAACCGGTCGGTTTTTCCCATCCCTAGCCGAAAACCGCTGTCCCATTGGCTCAAGGATGCAATAGTTTGATTTAATTTGTATTTATTTGTGAGGGGCTTTCGAAGAGGGGGGGTATTGTGTTGTGAATGATGACGTATTTAAATGTATATTGAATGCGCCCGGCAGTGTGTGCTGCCCGCATAGGTAACACGCGGCAAGTGGCGTGATTACGTAAGTGTTGACTGAGCTGTTTACTCTCCGTTGTCGCCTGACCTCGGCTATATAAACAAGGCCGCTGGTACGCTGAACTAAAGAAACTGCAGTCTCGTTACGGGATAACACTCCAGCGTCGGACTTGGTCTCTGCGCTGCTTGGTAGTCGCGCCGCCGCCACGAGGTACGTTCCTAGTCCGCTCAAAACCAACAACAACAACGACGAGGTACGTTCCTGTGGAATCTCCCGTCTGGGATGCCGTGTTGATCGTGATGATAGGCCGCTGGCCGTACTGCGTCCAAGTGCTTCCAGCCTGCGACAGACTCAGTTTTGCGATAACAATACTAACAGTTGTTGTCTACGAGTAGCATAGTCCAGGCGGCAGGTGAATGCCCAACCATGGCTGCCTCTCTCTCTCTCTGCCGTGGCTGACTCACTCACGAACCTGTCATTTGACCCACTTTAGGTTACGGTAGTAACACTATAAGTGGGCCTTTGCGATCGTCTTTTGACAGCTCGAAATTTAAATGAAAAAAAAAAACGGCTTAACTATTCATCTGACACGAAAATTGAATAACCTAATTTGTAGAGGAGAAAATTCTATGCAACTTTGCTCTCTTATGTTTTTTTCATATCTCGTAGCGTTTCAAAGATATTAGCAAAAATAACGGCGATTTTGGGATGTATGTCCGTCCGTCTGTCTGTCTGTCTGTGTGTAACGTGTTCCCTGTTTTTAAGACGAACCGTTCAACCGATTAGCACCAAATTTTACAGACATGATTGTAGACCGCCAGAGACCAGAACCTCCCTTTTTCAAATTTTTCGGACAAAAAATACGATAGTAATACCTAAAAAAGCCCGTTGTAATATAATTGCAATTGCAAACGAACCGTTCATGTGATACGAAAATTGAATAACCTAATTGGTAGAGGAGAAAAATCTCTACAACTTAGCCCCCTTATGATCTCCAATCGTTTGAGACATATTTGCAAAAATAACGGAGCCGCGGTGTAGTAGCCGAGCGGTCTAAAGCGTCTCGCTGCGGTTGTTCGCCGTGGAGGTTCGAGTCCTCCCTGGGGCATGGGTGTGTGTGTTGTCCTTAGTTTAGTTTACCTACGTTTAAGTACTTAGTAAGCTACGGACTGATGACCACTCAGTTTGGTCCGATAGATTTACAAACATTTGAACATTTGATTTGAACAAAAGTAACGGAGATTTGACACCCTGCATTGAATTAACGAAAACCAGCCGTTATGAGATGTCACGTGACATTCCTCGCGCAGAACTCTCTGTGGCATACGCCATCTTGCGCGTATTTGATGATTTTCTTATTGTAACTTACACTTTGTCATTTCAAAGCAATGGCGCAGTGAAGAATTAACAAAAACACATCGTTCTTCGCGCGATAAATGATAATCTAGTGTCTACAAATGCCATATTAGCAGCAGTTAACAACGGCCATCAATATTATGAGATTATACGACTCACGTTTTGATTTATAGCCGTAGCGTAATGGGCAAGGCGTTAGGCTGTGATGTTCAAGGTCGGTGGTTTGGCACCCGTCACTACCTAATTTTTTTTTCCTAAAATGGTTTCAGACATTCTTACTAATTAATTTTTTATTATTTAGATTATTACTTTGATCTAACAAGTTTGCTAAAACTTATAAAACTACAAATCTAAAGTGGGCCGTAAAACACGTCAGTGCGATTTTTTCGCCGGTGTTTCACAAATGTGGCATACCTTGTCTTTGCTACACGTGACCGGTATCCTATAGCCGATCAAGTATGTCCAGCCTCCTTTAAGCAATACAGCTGTCAGGCTGTTACGTAGTTCTGCGGCCTCGCCGACCTACTTGCGTCACCAGAAGCTTCGCCGAGCAGCTCCACTTTATTTGCTGAAATCATAAACGTGCTTGTCCCACTCTAAAGTCACACGTCTGATTTCAACACAGCACCGCTTTCATGTTCAACTTCTGCGTTAAAGTTGACTCACCATTTGTTTACTTTTTCCATATTATATGTCTGTATTCTCCCTATCTCCTACAGTACATTTTAATGTAGGGAAAGCCTTTTACTGCTGAAATACAAAGCCTATATTGAATCATACAACTGTCATTATCTTGGTACTAACAAGATTGCTGCTGTTTATGCAGGCAGCTAATTTAGGCCTAGAATGTACAAGATTTAATATTTCTTACAAACTGGCTAGACTTACAGTAAAATACGTGGTGCAACATCGTAGGAGCAGTATATATTACTGTGTGATCCATTTTTGACATTACTATTACAAAATTTGCAGTATAAATGATGTAGGAAGTACTTTCTGAAAGCATTTGTCTCGAGTGTAGCATTGTATGGGAGTGAAATGTGGACGATAAGGAGTTCAGATAAAAAGATGCTACAAGCTTTTGAAACGTGGTGCTACAGAAGAATGATGAAAATTAAATGAGGAGGTGCTACAGAAGAGGGGAGAAGAGGAGTTTCTGGCATATACTTGACTAAGAGAAGGGATTGATTGGTTGGACACGTTCTGAGTCATCAAGGAATTGTCAACTTAGCATTAGAAGGAAGCGTGTGGGGTAAAAATGTTCAAATGTTTGTTAAGCTTATGGGATTTAACTACGGGGTCATCAGTCCCTAAACTTACAAACTACTTATGAACTACTTACGAACTAGGACGGCACAAATATCCATGCCGGAGGGGGGATTCGAACTCCCGACCGTAGTGGCCGTGCAGACCGTGACTGAAGCGCCTCAGTCCCCTCGGCCACCGCGGCCGGCGCGTGTGGGGTAAAAATCGTAGAGGGAGACCGAGGGACGAATATAGCAAGCAGATTCAAAAGGGTGTAGGTTGCCGAACGTATTCTCAGATGAAGAGACTTGCACAGGACAGGGTAGCGTGGAGATCTGCATCAAACCAGTCTGCGGTCTGAAGACCACAACAAAAACAACAACAACAAATTATTTTCAAACTTACTTTCATAATGAAGTGCATGCTCGGGTAATAACATACTTTGCTCTTTTGTGTGCCTATTTCGAAGTTGCAGAATTGCTCACATAGTTGATGCTACTGCTTATTAAATTATTTGAAACACTACGTTGACTATATAATCTGGCGACCGTAATTATTACTAAATTTATTGCTACTTTAATACAAGTAAACATTAAATTTCACACCAGTATTGCACTAGTTTGTAAAGTTTCCCCAAGTCCGAGGTGCATTCAAGTTCTAAGGCCTATGATTTTTTTTTTTTCTAATTCACTTCTCACCGGAAATCGATAAAGCTGGCGTTATTTCTCGACGTAATCGTCCTGCAGACGTACACATTTTTCACAACGCTGATGCCATGATTCCATGGCAGCGGCGAAGGCTTCTTTAGCAGTCTGTTTTGCCCACTGGAAAATCGCTTAGGCAATACCAGCACGGATGGTGAATGTGGGGCCACGGAGAGTGTCTTTCATTGATGGAAAAAGCCAAAAGTCACTAGGAGCCAGGTCAGGTGAGTAGGGAGCATGAGGAATCACTTCATAGTTGTTATCATGAAGAAACTGTTGCGTAACGTTAGCTCGATGTGCGGGTGCGTTGTGTTGGTGAAACAGCACACGCGCAGACCTTTCAGGACGTTTTTGTTGCAGCGCAGGAAGGAATTTGTTCTTCAAAACATTTTCGTAGGATGTACCTGTTACCGAAGTGCCCTTTGGAACGCAATGGGTAAGGATTACGCCCTCGCTGTCCCAGAACATCGACACCATCATTTTTTCAGCACTGGCGGTTACCCGATTTTTTTTTTTTTATGCCGGTGAATCTGTGTGCTTCCATTGAGCTGACTGGCGCTATGTTTCTGGATTGAAAAATGGCATCCACGTCTCATCCATTGTGACAACCGACGAAAAGAAAGTCCCATTCATGCTGTCGTTGCGCGTCAACACTGCTTGACAACATGCCACACGGGCAGCCTTGTGGTCGTCTGTCAGCATTCGTGGCACCCACCTGGATGACACTTTTCGCATTTTCAGGTCGTCATGCAGGATTGTGTGCACAGAACTCACAGAAATGCCAACACTGGAGGCGATTCCCCAAAACAATTCTCTCCACTTTTTCGATCATGTCGTCAGCCCGGCTTGTGCGAGCCCGAGGTTGTTTCGGTTTGTTGTCACACGATTTTCTGCCTTCAATAAACTGTCCCACCCACGAACGCACTTTCGACGTATCCATAACTCCATCACCACATGTCTCTTTCAACTGTCGATGAATTTCAAATGGTGTCACTCCACGCAAATTCAGAAAACTAATGATTGCACGCTGTTCAAAGTAAGGAAAACGTCGCCATTTTAAGTATCTAAAATAGTTCTCATTCTCGCCGCTGGCGGTAAGATTCCATCTACCGTACGGTGCTGCCATCTCTGGGACGTATTAACAATGAACGCGGCCTCATTTTAAAACAATGCGCATGTTTCCATCTCTTTCCCGTCCGGAGAAGAAAAAAATCGGATGCCTTAGAACTTGAATGCACATCCTATAAAGTCTTCGAGAGACGAAACATAAGGTTTGATGCCATTATCCATTACTGAACACAGTGTTATTCCTCTCGAAGGGTGCGTTACTGTTCAGGAACTTTGTGTAATTTTGGGATGCGGCTGGGAACAGTGTAGTAGGTTGGACGTTAACAGCGCAAACTTATTGCGCATGACTTGCCGTTTTATACAGGTTATTTCAGAGTATACCAGTTCAGTTCACTGATTATTGACACAAATCACTACTTTTTACCTGATCCATTCGCGCTACAAGTCTAAAAGTACATTTGTCAAATATCCCGTGCTGCAGACGAGCAGTTGCGTGATTGCACAACTAGAGGCGAATCGGCGTCAATCATGGCTCTTGCCGTGTGGCACTGAATTCTCTTCTTGGCGATGAATAAATTAACAATGTGCCCATAATTCCATGCCACGTTATGTCATCCAGCTTCAGCGGCTGATTTTTGGAATCTTTTGATACAATTTCAAGCCTCCGCTTTGTTGTCTTGCTTACGTCTCGCCACATATGTTCCACTCAGTGGCTTTCTTCACACGACTCTCTCGTTCAGCCACACTCTATGTATTTCTGCCTCTTTCTTATGAGCCAAAACTTGGCACCTTCCACCTCAGAAGTGGGGAAGTACCACTGGTTTTACATTACTCAAATCTTATTACATGACCTGCGTTTGGACCAGACTACAATCTTCTTATATTTATAACAATAAATATTACCATAAAATACTGTACCATCAAGGTACACAAAAATCATTTTCAACTCTACAAATACTCCAATAAATACATGCTCCAAAACTTGGCACCTTCCACCTCAGAAATGGGGAAGTACCACTGGTTTTACATTACTTAAATCTTATTACATGCCCTTCGTTTGGAAAGACTACAATCTTCTTATATTTATAACAATAAATATTACCGTCAAAATGCTGTACCATCAAGATACACAAAAATCATTTTCAGCTTTACAAATACTCCAATAAGATTACATACATACCACATTGCACGAAAATAATTAAAGATGGATACCTAAAATTTTATATATTGGTTACTGCAAAAACATTTGGTATTAAATAGTTGGAAAAAATTAAGTAGTCTATATACATTTATGTTACACCACCTCTTCATTTCTCCTGAAGTCTGCTGGATGGATGCTTCAGCAGCTTGGTGGATAATTTGAGTAATATTATCTGCCCCCATCCTGGCTAATCTGTCGGCTTGTTCGTTGCCACTGATCCCCGAGTGGCCAGGGACCCACAATAGGTTTACCCTATTGCTTTCCCCTAGCTCCACCAGAACCCTGTGACATTCTACAACAATTTTAGATCTTGTTGCAGGAGCAGCCAGTGATCTCAGGGCTGCCTGGGTGTCTGAATAGATATAGATGCACCTACGCAAATTCTCCTCCACACACGCCCTGATGGCAGTGATTTCGGCCTGGAGTACTGAGGCCAGTTTTCCTAGAGAGATGACACCCTCCAGTCTTGCCTGCACCCCATATACCCCGGCCCCAAAGCCTTGGTCTGATTTCGACCCATTAGTGAACCAGACAATATTCCCCGTACGGTCTCGATTTTCTCCCACTACTCCCTACTTCCAATTGTTATATTGAAAGGCTTGTTGAAGCAGTGTGGGGTAATCATATAGTCGGCTGGCATTTCCCCAACCTTTCCTATATTCAGCTCACACACTATTTTAAAAACGCAAGGTTAGTTTTTCTTTAATTGCGTTGAAAGTACTACCGCTTAAAAGGGATAATGTCTGGATGGAGTTATCAGCCTCAAAATATCATAACATAGCTAAACGTTCCACAACAAAGTTATTTAGAGTACAATACGTGTGTCTTATAGTATAATGGCAAATGCACAGTATCACTAGGCATAATTTACTGTACATACTTCTATTACATTACTGAGAAAGTACAAGAAGGTATTGCAGACACTAAAACTAAAGAGAATATACGTATAGTGGGTAGAAGTTTAGTTACGGCGGTGGCAGCGTACTTTGCTGATGTTGGCAACAGCCGCTGAATGCTATTTGTGGAATTTCGAAGATTCGGCGTTATAGATTGCAGTAAGCAACTTGAAAGGACGGAATCTGACGTTTTATCATAATACACAACTTCATTTCAATTTCATATAAGTAAATGTCAATATTGACGCATACGTATGACAAACTCTAACGTGCCTAACACAGCTAGAGTACTGGGTAAAGTTTACTTACGGCTGAGGCAGCGCAGTGTGCTAATGTTGGCAACGAAATATTTGCTTTACAAGGATGATCAATATATTGATAAGACAAGAGTAGCGGTACATACAAAAACCCTGTGACTATAGGAAACAGAATTATTTATTTATTTGAAAATCAACACGAAGGGTTAGTCTCCTCGTTCTATGTGATTGTGTTTTCGAATAGCAATCAAAGGTTTTTGGCAACCTCAGTAGTGTACATCACTACGGCAGAAAGTAAACTATTATCCTACAAATTGATTATTTTTCTTTTTGGTGTTTGTAATACATTTTGAAGCTTTTTCGATAAAGTAACAGACGTATATTCAGCAATGTGGTGTATTTGTTGCAGCAAACAACAAACTCTTACTCCAAGAACAAACCTCACATACTGGCAGTCATTAATAAAAGCCACGACCGCTAGAAACATTTTTGTAGATGACCGGTTTCGGCAGAAACAATTTGCCGTCGTCGGATCTGTACCAAAATAGTAATCATAACATTTGGAAGCTATTTCCGTTTGTGTGTGTGTTTTTTTTTTTTTTTTTTTTTTTTTTTTTTTTTTTTTTTTTTTTTTTTTTTTTTTTTAACTGAGAAAGTTCGCCAGTTCCACTGTCGGCATTTCCCAATAGGAACACATATTGTAAAATATTAAGCCCTTGGGTTGATAGTGTCTAGCTCACGTCAAAAGCTGAAATCAGTTTAATTCTGCTGAAGCCGAGCGTCTACGTTAAAGTTATTCCACATATTCATGTAAACAAGTGCGCAATGGAAGTTCAAAATAGGCCGCGGTGGAGTAGCCGAGCGGTCTAAGGCGCCTAGCTGCGGAAGGCGCGGTTGCTCGCCGTCGGAGGTTCGAGACCTCCCTGATGCATGACTCTGTGTGTGTGTGTGTGTGTGTGTGTGTGTGTGTGTGTGTGTTGTCCTTAGGTTAGTTTACCTTAGCTTAAGTAGTATGTAAGCTACGGACTGATGACCGTACAGTTTGGTCCGATAGATCTCGATCTAAGGCTCTCTGCAGGACACTTCTAAAATATTCGTCAATACTTGAACAAAACAACACTGTTCGCATAAGCGAAGTGCTGGGAAACAAAATGGTGGATGCTCCAGATTCTTAGGAGCTGCAAATGCCTATTGGCTGGTTGTGACAGAGGCAATCAGGAGTTGCAAGCAGTGTTTACGTAAATAGCTAATCCTGCTTTAGCTCTGATTCTAGCAAGGTTGTCATTCCTTCCATTGTTCATGGGCGTCGCGTCGGATCGTATTGTCGAAACTGCACAATATTTCCACGAGGCAGCTGCTCGTCATTTTCAGGTGCTAACTAAACGGCTGATAGATGTCGTCTCGCCTATATACAGTCCCGACACGACTCACGATCCGTCCTCACAAATTTACTTTCCCTATGTTTTTATTCTGGAAACATGCCTTAGGTTGTGGCTCAGCCATGTCTCCACTATATGCATTTTTCCAGGAGTGTTACTCCGCAATGTTCGCAAGAGCTGTGAAGTTTGGAAAGTAGGAGGCGAGGTTAATGTGTGAGCGCCTAGCGTGTTGGCCACCCCATGGCAGCAGCGTGAGGCGGGCCCTGGACCGAATAGGAGTCAGCCGGCCCGGACTGCTAGGGAAACAATTACACATCGAGTTACACCAGGCGGCAGCGCCAGCACCAACAGGGGTCGCTGCACACAGGGACCGACTGTGCCTCCGCAAACCACGTGACAAGGAAATGTCAAACTAGAAACCTCGCGCATAGTCTTAAATAGAACGGCGCCGCGGCCCACCATAGCCGCACCTGTCGTGTCGAGGCCGGGTTGCCCCAAGGGTCGGTGTTGGGCCCTTTCCTGTACTCCGTGTACACCAACGATATTCCGCCAGCTCTCGCTTTTCGCCGACGATACTGCCATCTACCGGAGCAGCTCCAACCTCCAGCATCTCTCGCGGAAGCTGCAAGACCATCTCGACGATATCCGCCGCTGGGCCCTCCTCTGGAAAATTACGATCAACTCTGCCAAGACGCAACTTACAAGCGCGTTTCTCCTGGTGTTCACCTCGTCGCCGACGGAGCTCCCCTGCTTTGGAAGGCGCGCGTCAAATACCTCGGCCTCATCTTGGACTCTCACCTGACCTTCCGTCCTCACTTCGACTATCTCCGCGACAAGGGAAATCTCATTCTGTGTCAACTGTACCCCCTTCTCAAGGGGATTGTCCATCCGGACGCAGCTCAAGATGTACAAGTTTCTCCTACTTCCTGTCATTACGTACGTCTGCGAAGTCTGGTCTCTCACTGCGCATACCCCTTCAAGCGTCTGCAGGTCCTCGCTACCTGCCGAACTATGTCTTCCATGAGCGTTTCCGCCTTCCATTTCCGCTGTTGTTCGAGAACAGGCACGTCGTTTCTACGCCTCTACGGAGGCATCCCCCCACCATCTCATTCACTCCTTGGGCCGATTACAACTTGACTTTCCCCATAAAAACCCACGTTCCATCCTAAGGCGCCCCTTCGCGTTTTAGCGACCTTCCTCTTTTTTCCACAATCCACCAGTTCAACCTCTCCGACTTTCGATTCCCCTCCGCTGGTACCCCTATTCTCCTACAGAAGGCATAAGACTACACTGTCCTAGACCTTCACTGTATAAGGTCTTGTACCGCTCCGTCCACCCGCCCGCCCACCGGCAGTCACTTCCGAGCCGCCTCTTAGACTCGTGTAGCACCGGACAGTCGTCAGCACTCCGCCGCCTCGCCGCCCGGAACCACCAGCGTTCGCCACGCCGGCCGAGGCCGAGGCCGAGGAAGTACGACGCCGCGCTGCTGACAACTATAGTGCCCGAGTGGTGACGGAAACTTTCTGTTCATAGGTCGTGGTTTACCACCAGCAATAACTCTCTGTTAAGGATACTACATCCCTTTTTTTTTTTTTTTTTTTTTTTTTTTTTTTTTTTTCTCTGATGAAGCCCAGGATTTAATTGTGGTTACTTAAGACACTGTACTAGCATTGTATATTAACTCAAACTCCGAATAAATTGTTCCAGTTTCTTCATCATCATCATCATCATTAGAGACTGATTACACCTTTCAGCTTTCAGTCTGGAACATAGTACCTCTAATAAAATTCCTCCATGATCCCCTAATCAATGCTAACATTGGTGCCTAGTCCAAAGCTATACCTTTTTATTTCAAAATCATTCTTCACCGAATCTTCTCCTTGGTCTACCTCGTCTCCTTCTATCCTCAGCTACCGAGCCCATGAGTCTATTCAGTAACCTTGCTTCACCCATGCGTATAACATGACCCTATCATCTCAGTCTGTTCGCTCTAACTGCTTCGTCTATGGTGTTCACTCCCAGTTTTTCTTTGGTTTCCTCATTACGGACACCCTCCTGCCACTGTTCCCATCTATTACTACCTGCAATCATTCTTGCTACTTTCATATCTGTAACCTCTACCTTATGAATAAGGTAACCTGTATCCACCCAACTTTCATTTACATACAACGAAGTTGGTCGCAAGATAGAGCGGTGCACTGCTAACTTAGTCTTGGTACTTACTTCCTTCTTGCAGAAGAGAGTAGATCTTAGCTGAGCACTCACTGCATTAACTTTGCTGCACCTCGATACCAGTTCTTTCACTATGTTGCCACCCTGTAAGAAAATACGTCCCAGGTACTTGAAACTGTCCTCCTGTTCTAACCTTGTTCCTCCTATTTGGCACTCAATCTGTTTAAATCTCTTTCCCACAGACATAAATTTCGTTTTGGAGATGCTGATCTTCATATCATAATCCTTGCACCTCTGATAGAGCTCTGAAATATTAGTTTGCAAGCTTTCAATCGAATCGTCCATTACAACTAAGTCATCCGCATATGCGAGACTGCTTATTTTGTTTTCACCTATTTTAATCCCGCCCTGCCAGTCTACTGTTTCCAGCATATGATCCATGAATAGCATGAATAACAGTGGTGACAGGTTACAGCCTTGTCTTACACCTGAAATTACCCTGAACCATGAGCTTCATTTGCCATCTACTCATACTGCTGCCTGACAGTCTACGTACAGCCCTTTAATTGCCTGCAGAAGTTTACCTCCTACACCATAATCTTGAAGAACTGACACTAGCTTCCTCCTAGGAACACGGTAATAAGCCTTTTCTAGATCTATGAAACATAGATCAATTCCCTGTTCCACTCATAGCACTTTACCATGACCTGAAGTATGCTAAATATCTAGTCCTGGCAACAATCAGAGCAAAATACCTCCAGTTTTTTTATGCAATCCGCAGACACATCAGAGGTACTGGCAGAAGTAAAGTTGCGAGAACGGATCGTGAGTCGCGTCGGAATAGTTGAGACGGCAAAGGTCCCATTTTCGAGACCCGGTTCCGACACACAATTTTAATCTGCCAGAAAGTTTCATATCAGCGCACTCTTCGCTGCAGAGTGAAAGTTTCATTCTGGAATTTGGATGTTTGTTGTAACGTACCATCCGTCATACAACTACGAAAGCTTGCGAAAAGTAAGCGCATGTATTAATTCGAGGTGTAAGCTAACTTCATTCAACATGTAGTTCAATTCCGTCCAGCAGTTTCAGCGTGAAGAGTAACAGACGTGTTAACCCACTGTAAGGTTCCCTCCCCCATGCACCGTATGGCGGCTTCCTAAAGGTAGCTCATGCGTTAATTCGGAGTATAATCTATTACCGTTCCAAATTTCATTCTAATCTGTCCATCCATTTCAGCATGAAGGAGTAGCAAACGTATTAATCCATAGTAAGGTATAGTAAGGTACCCTCCACCACGCACCAGACTGTGACCTACTAAAGGCAGCCCATGTATTAATCACGATATAAGGTACTCCTATAAACTTCGTGCGAGTGCAAGCAATGAGTTGACGAAGCTTCATCGCTATCAGATGTACGGCATGGTCGTGCATAAATTGTGAAGAAAAAGACAACAAAAAAACTTTAATATATAATTTATATTCATATTCACGAAACTTACGACATTAACTGCGAATGGGTAAAGTTGAAAATGTGTACCCAGTCGGGACTCGAATCAGGAATTCTGCTTTCTAGGCAGTTGCGCTTATCCCTACACCACTGGCGACACAGCGATCGCAAAACGTGTACGGAACTAAAGTACGATTTCCGTCAGATATAAATTTTCGACTACACCCTTGTCCACTAGTTATTGTAAACTAATTCCCGTAAGAGTGTGGACCTAGGAATGCCTCTGCACTGAAGAGAGGATCATTGCCCTTCATCGGTATTTATATAAGTTATATACAGGGTGAACCACCTAACACTTGCACCGCAAATATTGTGGAAACGGAAAGCGAGATTGATGTGCGGTTTTCACAGAACGGATTAGTAGGCAGGGGTTCGTATTTTTAGCCAACACACAGATTGTAATATTACTTAGAAAATGTAATTTTTATGCAAACATACAGTTTTAAATGGAATAATGATTGATTCTATCATGCGCTGGAATTTTTGACACAAGCTGTGTACAAAGAATTTTGAATGACATTTTTATCACGTTCAGTTAGGCAGCTACAACCGTTCAAAGTTTTTAGGACGGAGGCTGCGATAGAGTAGCTCACTGGCCGAGTGGCTAGCCCCTGTGGCACGGTCCACTGTCTTATGACCACCAGCCATTCAGCTACGCTGTCGTAGCCTCCGCCCCCAAAATTTCAATGGTTGTAGCTACCAAACTAAACTAGATAAAAATGTGATTCAAAATGCTTTGTTCACAGCTGGTGTCGAAAAATTCTGTGCATGATTGAAACAACCATTGTACCATTTGAAAAATTGTATGTTTGCATAAAAATACACTTGCTAGGTTGAGTATCCAAGCGCACTGTGGCGCTTTGCTACGATGCGCGAGGCCGTTCCCCGTCGGGGATTGGAATCCCCCCTCAGGCATGGATGTTTGTTCCGTCCTTAGTACAAGGAAGTTCATAAGTAGTTTGTGATTTTAAGGACTGATGACCGCGCAGTTAAGTCCCTTAAGCTTAACAAACATTTGAACATCCTTGTTCTTTCGGACATGTCCGAAAGAAACGACGTCATTTTTGACCCAGCAGTCAGTAGCTATTCATATTTACGGAATGACGATATTAACTGCGAATGGATAAAGTTGAAAATGTGCACCCAGCCGGTAGAAGATGAACAGAGAGGAGGGAAAGGAAGAGATGGACAGAGAGAGAATGCGAGACGGGACGAGAGGAACAGAGGGAGACGAAAGTAGAAGGTGATTAGAGAGAGAGAGAGAAATGGAAGGAGAGGTGTAGTAACTGAAGATTGGATTAAATAACTACGCGGGTGACGCCATGTTTGTAGCTAATTTTCATATACTAGACTAGCTGAAAACCCGGCGTTGCCCGGGTATTTATTTATTTATTCCTGCCATTTTCAGATATATATTCATTTGTAAAAGGCGTGTATGTAAAATCACTAGGGAATACAATTAGTAGTAAAGGAGTATTAGATAGAAACTTTGTGTGTCATGGGGCGGTTTTCCATGAACGTTACTATTTTGGTGCTCATATCTCATGAACCATGTGTGATACAATTTAGAAGGTGAACACAACTATATGCATGTGTACTGTATGTAAAATTTCGTGTGGCTACAATTTGTAGTGTAGAAATTAAAAATTATAACGTCTTACTGAATGCCGTACTTTTAGTCTATGAATAGCGCAACGTTATTGTTTATCTGTTCATATCTCATGAACTGCGTGTCGGAATGTGATACAATTTAGAAGCTATATTCAACTACATATGTGTAAACTGTTTGTAAAATTTACTGTCGCTACAATTTGTAGTGTTCAAATTATAAATTTTAACGTCATACCGAGAGCCGTAGTTTTACTCCATTAACAGCGGAAAAGTAGTGTCATATATTGATTTTACTGTTGGAATTGTTGAGAGGCTGTGTGAGCCACAGAGACGCACTCCAGGCTGAGGAATAGAGACCATTTCAGATAACAGGCTAAAACAGACACGTATATCTTACGGGATATAGGCACTAAAGAAATCTCCTAGCGAATTGCTGATGCTCTCAGCCACCGTCCCAGGGTGGAGGTTACCTTTCGGAGAAGATGGGCGTAACTTCATATATCGTCTAGACGCTGTTGTAAGACGTTACATTAGTACTTGGTGGCCAACAGGCACGTTTTAATGTACGTAGCAAAATTGATACCAGTCACTTGGGGGACAGCAACGTCAGTGGTTCCACGAGGTTAGAGTGAGAGGGTAAAGAAGAAAAACTGCTAGTTAGCAGCTCCCCTGAGGCATGGCCTAAGGCGGAGCCTAAGGCGTGGCCAACTGACGTAAAACATTGTTGTTGTTGCCCATATTGGGTAGCGTCGTGACGTTTTACTTTCAGGTGAACAATATTGCTACCAAGTATGGATTTTGTTAGTGAACAAACAAGCCACCTCCCCACCCGGAAAATGGCAGAAAGGACAGGGCTGAAACGTGGTTCGCTAGAGGACTCAGAGAGAGGGCAAACCACAATTTAGATTGCTTGAACCAAGCAGCGGCCAATAGGAAATTGTTAACTGTCGGAAAGTGGGGAAAAGAGGGGCGCCCACACTGGCCGTTAAAACCCCCGGTTTTTGGATCAAGAAGGGAGTTCTCAGTCAGACGAGTCGGGCGCCAGCCCGTGACTATCGCCGTCGGCCTCGGGGTGCTCCATGACAGTCTGTTTCTCGCGGGGAGTGCGTCTGTCTAGGGGATGCTGCTAGGGAACGTAATTACTGGCTTCTGTTGTGGCAAACGATTTCTACTTCTTGTTTTTTAAAATAACTAACCCCAGTGTAGTAGACTTAGTATGCGATGCAATAAATTCAATGCAAGGTACCTAGGAGTTCCATAAAGTTTCCTAAACAAGTAACCTCTCGAGTCCCGAAATCCGCATCTCTAGTAGATGCCTGTACTGTCTCTCTGCAATCACTCCTTTCCGCTCGGGATATGCAGACTGACCTTGCTACCTCTTCCCTCTTTCCTATGTAGGACATGACATTAGTAAGTGAGAAACGTTTTTCCTTTCATCATCTTACTACGGTTGCCAGCGAGAAAAAGTTTAATAAAGGTTTGAAATTATGTTTAATGTTTGTTGCAAGTCGTTAAGTACTGTCATTCTCATACAGTGTATTTCGAAAGTCTCGCCGCATTATATGTCATTTTTTGCGATTTCTATTGGTTATGACGTAATATCTTTTGAACCATGTGACTTATGTGATTCTTAACCATGCAGCAATTGTTACTTCACAGTAAGGAATGTGTGTACCAAATTTGGTTGAAATCGGTCCAATGGTTTAGGAGAAAATGAGCAGCATTGTCGTAAAATGCAGCAGTTTTTCGCGCATCTCATTGTTTATGACGTCAAGTCATGTGATTCTTACACTTACGGCGACCGTCCTCATGGATTGAAGTTTACGTGTACAAAATTTCATAAAGATTGGAACAAAACTGTAGATTTGTATGAAACACGTACAAATATACGGACACTGCTTTATATATTAGATAGGCTGGCCGTAGCTGCAGCCGAAGTGATCTCTTTTTACTGACAGTTACCAATTAGAAGTATAGGACAGTTTTAACAGTTGAAATGACATGCTTTTTTTCTTTGTGTCACGTAACCTCTTGTGCGTTAATATGGGGAAAATAAAGTGTCCCTTTTACAAAAAAAAAAAAAAAAAAAAAAAAAAAAAAAAAAAAAAAAAAAAAAATAAATAAATAAAAAAATAAAAATAAAAAAAAATCGTGAATGTAAACACAGTAAAATCTCCTCTTTGCCGATCAGTTTTAACCACTGAAATTTAAGAAGATGCCTGTATTAAACAGCTGACGTATTGCTCCGACCACATCGGCACCAAAGCGCTACTGTGCACTGAGAAACAATGTTTTCCTGTTTGGAACAGCCTGTTTTGAGTAGGTACAGAACAGTTTCCGTGATTCGAGAAGTCAAAAGTAGGTAAGTTGTAGCAGAAATGAATCTCTAACTATAATTATATCATTACATGCATGGTTTTAAATACTGCTATCTATGACCCATTCAAAGCTTTATTATGCGGATAAAGGGCCCGGATGCGGTTGCGAATATGGACCTTGCGGATATGGTGTGGATGCGTATAACACTTTTCATATCCGTGCAGACCTCTATCAATAAAGGTATTACAATAAGGAAATCAGAGCATTATTTACATCGCAATCCACTAAAGTTTTTTTTCTTTAATACATCAATAAAAATGTCACAGGTATTCCATATGCACAAAGATTTTATGTGTACAAATAAATGTCTATAAACATTCATTCGTAGACCATTACTTCACACACATTAATATAATTACGGAAAAAAAATCGATGTTGTTGTTGGTCTTCAGTCCTGAGACTGGTTTGATGCAGCTCTCCGCAATATCCTATACTGAGCAAGACTCTTCATCTCCACATATTAGATGCGAGACCGTGCAGTGATGAACGTCGTCGAGTTACGTCATCTGGTGACGTGGCATGTTCCATATTTGTCTTCCACTTTTGCGGTGTCTTAAATTAAATTCCATATGTCAGCGTCGTCTACGTCGCTACGGAGGTTCTTGAACGTTAATAAGAAACGTTCTGTATGAGTATATGTGTGTGTGTGTGAGTGTGTGTGTGTGAGTGTGTGTGTGTGTGTGTGTGTGTGTGTGTGTGTGTGTGTGTGTGGTGGCAGAAAGAGAGAGAGAGAGAGAGAGAGAGAGAGAGAGAAATAAATCTGCTTGTAGTACTGAGTCGTAATCCATGACTGCGGACGGTCGGGCCGGTCGCGAGGCCTCGTAAATTTGGGTTGACGCTCGCAGTAAGCTCCGGGCAGAGGGGGAGTAATTTCCATGGAGTGTTGGTGCTGCATCTGCCGCCAGCTGCCTTCCGAAATTGCTTTCTTCGCCACACACGCCGCCCAGTGCCACGTCGTGTCGCATCTGCACTCAGCCGTGTCCCTAGGGTAGTGGCTTCGCCAGCCACTGTGACTGGAAGCCACGGACATCCACTGCCCTAACAGTTACGCATTACAGTAATTGAATTTTAACGTTAACTAGCTGAAAACCCGGCGTTGCCCGGGTATTTATTTATTCCTGCCTTGAGTCAGTACTTCTCCTAACCCTTCTCTCTCTCTGTCCCTCTCCCTTTATTTTAATATCATTATCGGAGAATCTATACCTATAATTGATAATATCTGTTCGGTGTACGTTTATCATGTCTGAACCACAAGACATAAGAAGCTGAAAATTTGTACTGTTACTAATGTCTACCCGGGGAAGGCTTTAGGCACGGTTTTATGGCGATCGGATAGCTATCTATATATATATATATATATATATATATATATATATTAATGTGAATGTCTGTTCGGTGTACTTTAATTTTTGTACAGTTACTAATTTATTCCTGAGGAAGGTTTTAGGCACGGTTTTATAGCGATCTGATAGATATTTAGTACTTTGAAAAATCTCTCTCTCTCTCTCTCTCTCTCTCTCTCTCTCTCTATATATATATATATATATATATATATATATATATATATATATATATATGTGAATGTTTATTCGGTGTACTTAAATATTTGTACAGTTACTAATTTATACCTGAGGAAGGTTTTAGGCACGGTTTTATAGCGATCTGATAGATATTTAGTACTTTGAAGAAGCTATTTATCTATATATATATATTAATGTGAATGTCTGTTCGGTGTACTTAGTTACTAATTTATACCTGAGGAAGGTTTTAGGCACGGTTTTATAGCGATCTCATAGATATTTAGTACTTTGAAGAATATAACGTGAAATGAGGAACAATAATTACTCTTTGAAAATTGTATTTACTCTTTGAAAATAGTTTTATTGCTTGTATTGTTGCTTGAGGGTTGATAATGATAAAAGGGTGGGGTATATTGGGATGGAAATTTATCTGTGTATATAGAATTCTACGTGTATCTGTGTTAATATTTCGGTCTGCAGTGAAAACTACAGAACGGAATCAAATGGTCTGCGTTATCGGAGAATCTATACCTATAAATGAGAAAATCTGTTCGGTGTACGTTTATCATGTCTGAACCACAAGACATAAAAAGCTGAAAATTTATACTGTTACTAACGTCTACCCGGGCTTTAGGCACTGTTTTATGGCGATCGGATAGCTATTTACCTATATATATATATATATATATATATATATATATATATATATATTAATGTGAATGTCTGTTCGGTGTACTTAAATATTTGTACAGTTACTAATTTATACCGGAGGAAGGTTTTAGGCACGCTTTTATAGCGATCTCATAGATATTTAGTACTTTGAAGAATATAACGCGAAATGAGGAACAATAATTACTCTTCGAAAATTGTATTTACTCTTTGAAAATAGTTTTATTGCTTGTATTGTTGCTTGAGGGTTGATAATGATAAAAGCGTGGGGTATATTGGGATGTAAAGTTAGCGGTGTATATAAAATTCTTCGTGTGTGTGTGTGTGTGTGTTAATATTTCGCTCTGCAGCGAAAACTACAGAACGGAATCAAATGGTCTGTGTGTATTATCGGAGATTCTATACCTATAAAGGAGAATATCTGTTCGGTGTACGTTTATCATGTCTGATCAAATGTTCAAATATTTGTAGAGTTTATGGGACTTAACTACGGGGTCATCAGTTTCTAAACTTACAAACTACTTATGAACTAGCTACAACTAAGGACGGCACAAATATCCATGCCCGAGGGGGGATTCGAATCCCCGACTGTAATGGCCGTGCAGACCGTGACTGAAGCGCCTCAGTCCCCTCGGCCACCGCGGCCGGCTATCATGTCTGAACCACAAGACATAAAAAGCTGAAAATTTGTACTGTTACTAATGTCTACCCGGGGAAGGCTTTAGGCACGGTTTTATGGCGATCGGATAACTATTTATCTATATATATATTAATGTGAATGTCTGTTCGGTGTACTTAAATATTTGTACAGTCACTAATTTATACATGAGGAAGGTTTTAGGCACGGTTTTAAAGCGATCTGATAGATATTTGGTACTTTGAAGAATATAGAAATGAGGAACAATAATTACTCTTTGAGAATTATATTTACTCTTTGAAAATAGTTTTATTGGTTGTATTGTTGCTTGAGGCTTGATAATGATAAAAGGGTGAGGTATATTGGGATGGAAAGTTATCGTTGTGTGTGTGTTAATATTTCGCTCTGCAGCGAAAACTGAAGAACGCAAACGAATGGTCTGTGTGCAATTGTTTCCTGAAGTCTCCCGTTTAAAAAAATTCTGACTGAAGGCCAGCGATGACGTTTGCAACTCTGTAGCAAGGAGGTTAAAAACAGCGAAACGTGATGCCACAGACCATATCTTCGGTCTATGCGTGCTACAATGTCTTCAGCTATTTCTCTGTGAGGATTAGCATACGAATAAGGAAATATAAGAATAAATAAATAAAGCAGTAAAACAGAAATTTATTTTAATACATCTGTTTAAAAAAATCTATTTGAAGTTTCTCGCATTACACCCAGTGATAGATTTGTGATATTATTACAGTCATTATTGTAGAATTTCATGATTGGATTCTTCGAAACGAGTGAATTTTTACGTGAGATTTGATCTACACTAGTTACTTTCCTGATAAACTGTAAGTGCATATACTTCTGCAATCTGACAGGAATATTTTTCAGTTCCTTCAAAGCCAGTCTCACAGCACACTACTTAAAGATAGTTTATGTATCATAATCAACCAACACGCGAGCGGAGCCGCGGGTTTAAGCTAGTATGTAATAAATAATGACGTTTTCTTTTTCCGAGGTAAGTTGTCTCAATGTGATCTATTAAAGTATATGTACTGTTGTAATATGTGTAAAGTAACGCAAGGTACATTTATCTACGAAGTTTAAATAACAATGAATGTAACTAATTTCACTCATTTTTGTGGAAATGTCGCTGATAAAGCGGAACTGAAAAATATTCCTATCAGATTACAGAAGTCTATGCACTTGCCGTTTATCAGGAAAGTTAGTAGTGTAGATCAAATCACACGTAAAAAATTCACTCGTTTCGAAGAATCCAATCACGAAATTCAACAATAATGAGTATAATAATATAACAGATCGATCACTTGATGTAATGCACGAAACGTCAAATCGATTTTTTAAAGAGATGTATTAAAAGAAATTTCTTTTTTACTACTTTATTTATTTATTTATTCTTATATTTCTTTATTCGTATGCTTATCCTTACAGAGAAATAGCTGAAAACATTGTAGCACGTATAGACCAAAGATATGGTCTGCGACATCATCGCTGGCCTTCAGTTCGAATTTGACGACTTTCAACAACCATATTTTCCACCCCTTATAGCTATCGGCATGGAATTGCTATGGTGTACAACGGGAGACATAGAACAACAATTACACACAGACCATTTGTTTCCGTTCTGTAGTTTTCGCTGCAGAGCGAAATATTACACACACACACACACACACACACACACACACACGTAGAATATTTTATACACCGATAGCTTTCCATCCCAATATACTCCACCCTTTTATCATTATCAACCCTCAAGCAACAAAGCAACCAATAAAAGCATTTTCAAAGAGTAAATAAAATTTTCAAAGAGTAATTATTGTTCCGCATATTTCGCGTTATATTCTTCAAATTACTAAATATCTATCAGATCACTATAAAACCGTGCCTATAACCTTCATCAGGTATAAGTTAGTAACTGTACAAATATTTAAGTCTCTGCGTCTTGTCGTTTGGATGTGATAAGCGTACACCGAAGAGACATTCACACACACACACACACACATATATATATATATATATATATATATATATATATATATATATATATATATAGCTATCCGATCTAAATAAAACCATGCCTAAAGCATTCCATGGGTAGACATTTGTAACTGTACAAATTTTTAGCTCTTTATGTCTTGTGGTTCAGATGTGATAAATGTACACCGAACAGACATTCACATTTATAGATATAGATTAATTAAAGAATTCTAGAGACTTTAAAATATGGCCAGTTGCATTCGATTCGTAAACAGGTGCCTCAGAAATTGCTGTCACATGCTTCAAACTAGTAGACAGGAGTAAGTAATCGTTTCTTTGGATGCCCACATTTACAGGTGCCGTTATTAGTAAAACGTCTTGCCACCCCCACAAACATAAAGTAGCGTTTTTCAAAAGTGCGATTCACAGGGTGAACTCCATTCCGCTAACCCCTGAAAATAAGAAAGAAGGAATGCGAACACTTCGGCAAATAGCGGTCGAAAATGGTTATGAGGCCGGGTTAGTAGATAAATTGGATAGGATGATCAGACGCAAAAATAAACAGATTGAGAAAAACTCCCGGAAATATAGTCATGCCATTTTGCGGTAATATCTCACATACAGTGGCTAAATTATTTAACAAAGAAGGGGTAAAATAGCTTTTAGGACAGAGAACAGAGTAGAACAGAGGTTGAAACATAAGGTTGATTCAGGAGACGATTGGGTGGGGAAAGCGGGAGTTTGTGAAGTTAAATGTTTAGATTGTGAAATGAAATACCTGGGACAGACTGGTAGGAATTTCAAAATTCGATTTAAAGAGCATAACAACGTTGAGAATGACTCTTCGGCGGTGGCGAAGCATCTAAAAAATGAACGGCGTTCGTTGGGCAATATTAATAACAGTATGAGGCCAATACATCATGAGGATAAGGGATGGTTGCTGTCTAACCTGGAGGAGGTTGAAATTTTTTGTGCGTTAAAAAAAGAATCGAATAGCATATTAAATAAACAGACGGAATTGTCTAAAGGAGATTTCTGGTCTCATTTTGGTAATGTCCTTCTCGATAAACAGTGAAACGTCCCCTCGCATTTGGTTCCTTGGGGTTGGGGTTGGCTGATTTACTGTTAGATGTTTTTTGGATACATTTTAAATTTGTGTCTTTAGACGGGTTTACTTCAGATAGTAGCAATACGGTAGGTTTATCTTTGGTAGTCGGTAGCGTTTGGACTATCTCTGACGTAGCAGAGCAGATAGTTAGCAGTCCACAACTGTGCCTCCAACTAGAAACTTGTTTTACGGTGAGGAATGTTTATCTGTTGACATTGCGCATATGACGCAAACATTTTACGATTGACGTTGCCTTAGGGCAGATATGTTTTAGAATTCAAGGTAAGCCTGTCTAGGATGAACACACTTGGTTGTAGTGACATGGACTGTATTTAAGGTTTTAGTGTTTTCGTTTTAATTTACGTTTTCCTTGGCTTTCTCCTTTTAGAACTTGAGAATAGGCTAATGTAGTCCCGAAACATGTCGTTCGGACATTTTTACATTGAGAGAACTGGATCGGAAACTTAAGTGCGATAGTGCGAGAGTAAGTAACGTTGGTGTCTGTCGTATGGCCATGCTAAGGTTTGGGAATTCTTCTAATCTCCATTTGTTTCGGGTAAAGTCAAATCTATTTCTACATTAGTTCGGGCTAATGGACTTTAGGAAAAGTTAACCCAATACCTCCCCCCATACCTAAAAAATAAATAAAATTAATAGTCTGCTCTGTGATCATAACAGGATGAAGCGCACGCCATACGACCATCTTTGCTTCATGTAATTTACAAACATTCAATGCACAACAATGAAAAATTTGAGAAACAAAGACTAACATTTTCCCTCAATAAATAGTTACAGTCCACAATGTCTTAAGGGGAGACGGAAGGCATTTTTTATCCTTATTCTGCCAATGCTATTTTACCCTTTCAATAGGAATACGTTTCAAAGGAACTAAAAGTGATAAAACAACGAAATTTTTACTGCATATACATATATATATATAACATATATGTCTCAGTTTACAAGTAAAATGAACGTAATAACTCTAATGGTTTTGAAGGAAAAAAACTGGTATTCTTTCATCAGTAAAATTTAACTTTTTTAATACATTAATTATTATAAAACAGTTGATGATAGTTTTGTGGTTCTCAATTTACTTGTAATGATTTATTACCATCTTCAGTACAAAAAGACCAAATTTCATCTTTCTAACCCCATTAGTTTATCAAATAAAGGTACCTGAAAATTAAAAAATGTAGTTTTGAGAAAAATCAATTTAAAGTATAATATTGCAATTCTAGTACAGTTATTGATGAGAATTACTTACCACTAATATTTTCCTGCACCATATTGAGCATCATCTGAATCATACTGACCTTTTATTCTCTTGCTCCTTCTTCTTATCTGTCTAGCTTTTTTATTGCACTTTAAATTAGCAATATCGGGTTTGCAGATTCTCTCTTTATCTATCTGCACCAAGTATTTTGCAGTATTTCCACTAGATTGTATGCCCAATAATTCCAAAACATCCAATTTTCTAGTTACACCATCACTGAAGCATGAAATAGCATCATAAACACCCAATTTTAGGGTTGTGATCTGAACAAATACAGTTTTTGGTAATGTTCGAAAACAATAACACAATCGGAACAAAAAGTATCGATAGGAGATACAGGGTAGGAAACATTGAACTGATAAAAGCAATAGACGCATGAAATAATATACAAGGAGTAAAAGAATGCTGTGTGCATTTTCTCCGCATGGCGCAAAACGGAAGGCGTGGCCAGATTGTACAGAGCGTCAGAAAAACCACCATAACTCACGGAAAAAAATGTCGGATTTATATAAAACAAAAACTGTTTCACGCAAAAAATACCAGGCGTTTCAAATACGCTAAAACCTAAAACTCGAATTTTTGAGCCCAGTTGCCTTCCGTCTCCCCTTAATGATCAAACAGTGAATGGCGGAAAGTACCGCCTACTGATCGTAGAGCTTCACGCCCCTCCTGTCTGAGCTGGCAGTCTCCCCCTCCCCTCCCCGCATGAGAAACATAAAGAGTAGCGAGAATCTAAAAAGAAGAAGAAGCCAACCAAGCAGAAGGAAACTGCGGTGGCCACGGTGCCATTAGCCCCCTCCACCTCTGCCTCTGAGGACGAGATGGAGATTCTTGCATCCCCCGAGGACCTCACTCTCAGGGACGCTGCAGAAACAATGGACATCGAAGCAGACACATCGCTACTGGTGGATGGGTGTGATGCTGAAGTGTAATGAACATCTTCTCATTCATGTTTTCCCAGATATGGAAAATGTCATCCTCCAAAGGAACTACGGCTGTTTTTTCACCCACCTGGGTGAGCTACGACAACTTTTGCGCATATCACCTGTCCTCGAAGAAACCTGGTTTCCGACAATATGGACCCCTGCACTTTTCGGATATAGGGGATACTTCTGCAATCGTAGCATGTATCACAGGGTCTTAGGTGGAGTGTGTGTATACGTCCTTACATCTGAATATAGTAAACCTGTGCCCCTTCAGACAATGAAGCAGTGGCTGCCAGAACACAGGAGATATCTGTCTGCAGTCTCTACCTTCCCCCATATGGCGATGTCACTTTGAATGCTTTGGTTGCAGTTGTCTCCCACCTTTCCTGGTATTGGGCGACTTTAATGCCCATAATACCTTATGGGGTGGTTCCACGGTCTCTGGCCGTGGCAGAGCTGTCGAGGATTTCCTTTCTCGACCTCTGCCTCTTAAATACTGGTGCTCCCACACATTTTAGTGTGGTGCATGCACGTTCTCGGGCATTGATTTGTCGATCTGCAGCCACAACCTTCCACCATCAATCCACTGCGGAGCTCACGATGACTTGTGTGGCAGTGATCACCTTCAGATCCTTTTGTCACTTCCACAACGTGATTCCCTGGCTCGCCGACCTAGGTGGGTTCCACACCGGGCTAACGGAAGGCTACACCTCTGCTACCATTGTTGGCCCACTCGGCGACATGGACGTGATGGAGAGCGCTGCACGATCCATCGTTACAGCTGCCGAAGCTGTCATTCCTCGTTCCTCCGGGTGTTCACGACGGAGCACAATACTATGTTGGTCGCCAGAGGTCGCTGAGGCCATACAACGCTACAAGCGGCACCCATCTCTGGAGCATCTGATCGCCTTTAAGGAGCTCCGCGCTGGAGCCCACTGCCTTATCAAAAGACGAAAACAGGAGTTTTGGGAGAGATACGTCCCTACTACTGGGACAGGTACCTCCACCTCACAGGTATGGGGCAAAATCAGGTATCCCTGGGATCTGCATTAATGGAACTGTATTTACGGATGCCGCCACACTTCCTGAAACCTTTGCTGAGCGTTAACCTCGCGCCTCTGCCTCTGCGAATTACCCGCCAGCATTCTGTGCGTTAAAGGAGCGGGCGGAACGCAAGTCTTCCCTTACCACCCGCCGCTAGGAGACATATAACGCGTCACTTAGTGCGTGCGATTTCCTTAGTGCTCTTACACACTGTCCCTGGGCCTGATAGCATCCATAGCCAAATGCTGACACACCTATCAGTGGAGAGCCAGCGTACTCTCTCCTTGCTCTCTCCAGCCACACCTGGTGCAACGGGGTATTCCCGTCGCAATGGCGGGAAAGTATCATTATCTCGGTGATCAAACTGGACAAGAACCATTGTCACGTGGATACCTATCAGCCTATCAACCTGAACAACATCCTGTGTAAGCTATTGGAACGTATGGTCAGTCGGCAGTTGTGCTGGATCCTCGAGAATCGGGACTTACTGGCTCCATGCCAGGACGGATTACGCCCGACAACCTGGTGTATGTCGAATCAGCAGTTTGCACAGCCTTTTCTAGGCGCCAACATCTAGTACCCGTATTCTTTGATATGCACAACGCGTATGATTCAACCTGGCGACAACACATACTACTTCTCTACATGGGTGGGTCTCAGGGGCTGGCTCCCGATTTTTATAAAAAGCTTTTTAGCTGTCCATACCTTTCAAGTAGTAGTAGTAGTACCTCTCGTGTGCAGAAAAATGGGTTTCCTCAGGGCTCTGTTTTTAGTGTGCCCTTATTTTTAGTTGCCATTAACGACTTAGTCAGTATCCCCTTCTCCCTGTGCTGACCACTTCTGTACCATTTTAGTTCCTCCAGCACCCAAATTGCTGAACGCATATTGCAGTGAGCCATTCGGATGGCACAAACCTGGGCTCTTGCCCACGGATTTCAGTTTTCTGCCGTCAAGGCAAGTGTTATGCACTTCTGTCGGCGTTGGACTGTACACCCTCACCCCGCACTTTATCTTGACGACCACTTACTTGATGTAGTAGAAACCCATAGTTTTGTAGAGACTGTCTTTGACGTCTGTCTGACATGGCTTCCCCACATTCGCCAGCTGAAACAGGAGTGCTGGCGACAATGTTCTCCGCCACCCGGGCCATACCGCCTTGTCAGACGTGGTCGTCCGTCCTCAACAACGACGACCCAGATCTGCTAATACAATAGCTTTTCGCGTCTGGTTGCTTCTGCTGTACCTTGAGCATTTTCCTCTTCCTTCTGCATATCGGGCCCACACACGTACATTCCCATGGTGTATGCAAAGGCCGAGTACTCGACAGTACTTGGCCCACGGACCCAAAGACTCAATTCCTCCAGAGGCACTCCGCCGTCAGTTCTTTTCTCTTGTAGCTAGGTTTACCGGATATGACCTGATTTATACAGACAATGGTTGAGGGCCGCATTGGCTTTTCATATTGGACAGATCTCTATGTCCGTTGGCTGCCATTATGGTGCTCTCTAGCATGTGCGATCTGGCTCAGGTGAGTCTATTCTTATCTGTAGCGACTCCCTGAGCAACCTGCAAACTCTGGAACCAGTGCTATCTACGTTCTCCCTGTGGCTGGCCATACAAGTGACCCAATCTGCTCTTGACTGATCCGGTCGATCGGTGGTGTTCTTCTGGTCTCTGGGCCATGTTGACATCCCAGGCCATGAAAAAGCTGACTGACTTGCAAAACGGGTTGTCGACGAGTCTGTTCTGGAGATCAGCCTTCCAGCTTCTGACCTTCAGGCAGTGTTGTGCCGTTTGGTTTATGAGGTTTCGGACAATTGGTGGCGTACCCTGACCGTCAGTGGCGTAACTATGGGGGGGGGATGAGGGTGATAGAACCCTCCCCCCCAGAACCCTAAAAGAAGAAGGAAAAAAAGGAGAAATCGTATAACAACAATATGGTAAAGGTAAAGATTGGGAACTTAGGGTATTTGACCATGAGCTTTCTTTGAATGGGAGTGAATTAGTTTCTTCAACAGGAGTGGTAGATGGTAGTCAGTCTGGGAACTAACTAAAATTTTACTCGTCAAGCAGATCTATATCCCCCCCCCTCCCAAAGCGAAGTCCTAGTTACGCCACTGCTGACTGTGCCCAACAAATTTCAGGTAGTGTGGCATTTCTTCGTGCAGACGTCTCGCTAGGACTATGTAGTCCTGTGCCGGCTGCGCAATGGACATATTTGTCTGACACATGTCCTTCGTGGTGAGGACCCGCCAGAGTGTCGCTGTGGCTCTGGTTTCACGATAGCCCTCATCGTGCTGGAGTGCCCAATTTTACCTTCCCTGCGGCCGGGCTTTAATTTTCCTGCACTTTTATCAGATGTTTTAAGTGACGATGCCACAATGGCTAATTCATTTTCTCGTTTTATTCGTGACAGTGGTTTCTACCATACTCTTTAAAGCTTTGTTTCAGTACATTGCCTGTGTTCCTCATGTATTCCTGATTGGAGGTTTCCACGTATTGCCAAGTGTTTGACTTTTCGCTTTTTAGTCTCACGGTCGGTTCACCACAGACATCGCCTTTTACGTTCCATTTCTTGTCGTTGTTCGGTGTTTCTATGTGATTGTCTTATTTTGTGTTGTCTCTTGTCGACTTCTCCTTTTACTGACTAGGAGGGGGGGCGGGATATTCCTCCCCTTTGCTATTTTAATCTCTGGGATCTTTTCCACACGTATGTCTCTTCTTGTGACGCCCAGTGATGGAACGGGGGACTGATGATCTCTGCAGTTTTGTCCCCGTAAAACATCCAAACAACATATGTCTGGAAAATGAACTTGGGTAACCACTTTATATACTAATTTGACAAGTACCCATGCTCGGCAATGTTTTGCAACGACACTATGAGCACTTCTTTACCTTCTAATGCAATCCCTTCTTTTTTATTTTCTACTGCAATCTTCTGGAAAGAGGCGTACGGACAAGAAAATAAAATTGAAAGAAACACGGACTCTAAAATGTATACCTGAAGTGCTATGAGCACTCGACCAGTAGAAGAGACGCATTTACAGTATCAAAGATGTTCTCATAGCACTTATATATGCATTTTAGAGTTTATGTTTACTAGACTTTTTGTTGTTTTTTGGTCAATGTTACCTCCTTCCAAAATACGGAAAGCAAAGGACTTGAAGCACAAGATATTTGTTTCACAGTGTTAGAGAATTTCTCATAGCGTCATTGGATGACATTTCCGGACATGGTATCCTTCTCAAAATATTATGTAACCATTTCAGTCTGCAAGTCCTCGAAGTTTGTAATAGAAATTTATGAATATCCTGTATGCTCAACATATTGAAACACCTCCATGAAGTCAATAATCAAGAATAATTTGTCAGCATCTGTCACACGAGCATGCACAATGTCTACGTTGTTTAGTGAGCCACATATTCTGACTTAGGTATTTACCGTATTTAGTTACAACATTGGTATACAGCGAGGAACAGCACCAGCAAATTTGGACCTCCTGTTGTCAGTTGCATAAAAAAACCTGCTAAGAAACCATACTAATGTAATATTAATTGCTCTCAACAGTAACCTTTACGAGCGCTTTCATTAATTACTACTCCCATTTATTTGGTGGCTGATGAAGAAGGTTTTTGGTATTGTAATGTTTCTGTACAGAAAAGAGGCGAAAAATTTCTGACACTTTCTATTATTTCGAAAATAATGAGACGCATTGTTTTCTACAGCTCTGGTGCCTTACAATGTCCTCCTTCATTTTATTTCCACTAGTAACCAAGTGTTTGGTTCGTGCTGAAAACGTAAACATGCAATATTTCCAAACTAAAGGTTGATCCTTCGAAGGAACTACTAGCAACATTCCAAGTATTTCCCTAAATATTTTAATTTATTTATTTATTTGGTAATACTCAGTACTTTTCATATTAACCATACTTATGACGCAGCAAAGAGCACACTATATTCAGCATGTAAGCATATAGACATAACTAAAATGGGTATGGCTTAAATAAAGTTATTTCGTGACGTCAATTATACCCATCAGGGTTTATAATGTTCCACAAACCACAAGAAACGATAAACTTGATGAAGAATTCTGGGGCTTCCAGTCGGGTGGCGGTTTCTTCAAACCGCGACGTTTCGACGAGTGACATACCCGTCATCTTCTGGCGAAGTGCTGAGACTGGGCAGATGCCGCTCTATTGATACCTGCGTGTGCCCCCCACCACCCGGCCGCGGGAGGCTGGGTTCGGCGCCGTCTGTGGGCGGTGGGGGGGGGGGGGGGGGGGGGGGGAGGGGTGCGCCGCTCGTATCCCTGTCCGTGCAGTCGTCCGCGTCTCGCGGGCTGGACGATTCCTTGTGCGCTCTCGGCGAATTGCAGCAGTTGCTGGATTCCATGCCGCGCTCAATTGGTAACCCTCGTCTCTGTTCACAAGAGCCGACCGCGGTGGCCGAGGGGACTAAGGCGCTCCAGTCACGGTCTGCACGGTAACTACGGTCGGGGGTTCGAATCCCCCCTCGGGCATGGATATTTGTGCCGTCCTTAGTCTTAAGTAGTTTGTAAGTTTAGGGACTGATGACCCCGTAGTTAAGTCCCATAGACTCTCCAAACATTTTTTTTTAATTTTTTTTTTTTTTTTTTTTTTTTTTTTTTTTTTTTTTTTTTTTTTTTTTTTTTGTTCACAATATTTTCGTGAACTCGAATTTCCACGGATTCCTTGACGCTGTCCCAAAAGCTGTTGGCTCGGCACAGCACCTTGGTGTTTTCAAAGTCAAAAGTATGGTTTTCTTTCATGCTATGCTCAGCTGTGGCAGATTTCTCCGCCTGTTCCAGTCGAACGTGTCTGATATGCTCGTCACACCTTTTTGAGATACATCGCTGCGTTTGACCTATGTATTGCACCCCACATTCGCAAGCAATGCTGTAGATCCCAGGTGTGTTAAGTTTAAGTGGATCTTTCGCTGAGCCTAGCAATTCTTTCGTCTTAGGTGGTTGTCGGAAGACGGTTTTTATATCGGATTTCCCCAGTGGTCTCCCGATTTTGGCTGACAGCGATCCCAAAAATGGAAGGAAGGCGAGCCTCTGCTTTTCTTCTTGTTCTTCTCCTTCTTCTCGAGTTTTGTCAGTTTGTCTCCTCTTGAACGCCCTAACAACCTGTGAGTCACTGTACCCGTTTTTTCGGAAAGCCTCTCTCAGGTGTTTCAGTTCGCTTGAGAGGCTATCTTTGTCGCAAATAACGCGCGCCCTGTGTACTAAGGTCTTCAGTACTGACTGGTGTTGCGCCGGATGGTGGCAGCTATTTGCGTTTAGGTACAGGTCCGTGTGTGTCTTTTTACTGCATACTGAATGGCCCAGCGTGCCATCAGCTTTCTTCCTAATCAGGATGTCCAGGAATGCGAGACAGCCATTCTCCTCTACTTCCATGGTGAAGGAGATACTGTTGTGGATGCTGTTTAGATGTTCCAGGAATCCGTCCAAAGCCTGCCTGTCATGCTGCCAAATCACGATGGTGTCATCTACATAGCGGAAGAAGTGCTTGGGTTTAAGTGGATCAGTTTGTAGGGCCACCTCCTCAAAATGCTCCATATAAAGATTTGCAATCCCTGGGGCTAGCGGAGATCCCATAGCCACTCCATCCACTTGTTCGTAGAACTCCCCATTGCACTTGAAGTATGTGGTCGTTAGTGCATATTCAAAAAGCTTCACAATTCCAGGCTCCAAGTGCTGATTCAGTAGCGGCAAGGCGTCTTGAAGGGGTACTTTCGTGAACAAAAAGGTGACGTCGAAACTCACGAGTAGGTCATCTCTGTGTATTCGGATGTCCTTCAATATCCTCACGAAATCCGCAGAGTTCTTCACGTGATGTAAGCAGTGACCCACCAAGGGTTTTGAAAGTGTGGCCAAATATTTGGCCAGTCCATAAGTGTGGGAATTAATGGTGTCTAGTATTGGACGTAGAGGTACCCCATCTTTGTGTATTTTGGGTAGACCATGCAGGCGTAGTGTCGTCGGCGCTCTGGGATGCAGCCGTCTCTTCACTGTTTCTCAAAAAAATGTCTGTAAATCTATCGGACCAAACTGCGTGGTCATCAGTCCGTAGCTTACTAACTACTTAAACCTAGGTAAACTAACCTACGGACAAACACACACACCCATGGCCCAGGGAGGACTCGAACCTCCACGGCGAGCAACCGTGCGCTCCGCAGCGAGGTGCATTAGACCGCTCGGCTACTCCACCGCGGCTTTCACTACTTCTGGTAGATCTGAGTTCTTGAGTAGCGCCACGGTTTTCCTGGTCATTGTCGAGGAAGGATCCTTGTTGTGTATGTTCATATTTCCAGCATCACCGAAAGAATACGGAAAGATATTTGCGATCTAATATTCGGATGGTTGTTGGCGTTGTAGTAGAGAACATGAAAGAAGAGCGTAAAATCAGGCGCATGAATACTGCACGGCTTCGCCTTCTACATACAATAGACAGCCGCGGGATGATGGCCAGACGTTCTCAGGCGACAAGTCACGGATGACGCTGTCGTTCCCGCCGGAGGATCGACTCCTCCCTAAAGCATGGGTTTGAGTGTTGTCCTTACCATAAGATACAGTTTAGTAGTGTTTAAGTCGAGTAACAGGTGACCCTCCTCTAGGAAGGGAAACAAATTCGAAACTACAAACTTTTTAAGCAGATATTTCTTAATCTAGGGTCATATGCCCCTTTTATTATCCCATTTCTGCTAACGAGGGTGAACTTCGTAGGGTACGCAAAATATTTCCTCTTTTTTTTTTTTTTTTTTTTTTTTTTTTTTTTTTTTTTTTTTTTTTCCTGACTTTAGAAATTTCTTCCGCCTTTAATATCTCAATGCTTTCATCGTAGTTAATCCTGTTCTCATACCTTTAGTAAGACCATTATTCAAGTTAAGATATCATTTAATGTCTCTTCTTAAGGGAAAATAGTTTATATTTCGCTTACCTCTTTAATGCAATATGCTATCCGCCCACACTTTTAATTATACTGAGGTCTATTTCCGCATAGAAAGTTGTTTTAAATTACTTTTTTATTTAAGTTAATGGTGCTGTCGATATTGTAACAGTTCCAAATACAAACAGTAAGCTATTAAAATTATGAAGTTAGTACTACCTACTACTACAGCTCACATGTGATGTTATATTGTCATTGTAGCATACACCTACTGGATACACCACTAATGAATAATAAGTTATCACTAATGGCATTATTCCAAAACATGTTGGATTGCCTCGTAAGTTCTAATAACATAGTTGAATGGTCACGGATAATCTACATAGTCTTCAGTAAACATGTTAAAAAAACTATATTTTCATTGTATCAGCTACAGCATCGAAGTTTTCCTAAAGACACAAAAATAGATCAGAAGTAATTTAAGTTAAAAGAGATTATTGGTTTGCGATTGTGGTAACATGTCAGGTCCTTCACTGCAGCACTCGGTAACTGCTGGGCTAGTCTCAAAACTTCTGCAGCGATTGTCTGCAGGTTGAAGATGAGCAGCTCTGAACGAAGGAGGCAGTTCTTATTAAACTTTTGCCCTGGAGCCTTATCTGCAGATGACTCCCTCAACTTTCTGTAACTTCTCGGGAAGACGCTGACGTTAGAATGGCTGACAGCTTGTTTCCTTCGCTACTGTAGGATATCTGAAGCTGTCTCAAACAGTGACAGCGCCTTTCAAAATTTGCCACACTTAATTACCACGACTACTCATCCAATAACTTCAAAAACATTTGACTCTCTTATCACTCGAATCTCGTGCTAAATTTACAGCTCTAAAGATAAATTAGAAAATTATAAAACAGGTAATTATATATATATATATATATATATATATATATATATATATATATATTGAAGTCAACGTTTTATGTATCGTTGTTTCATTTGACAGGGTTTCTACTCTCATAATACTCTAACTTATTTATTGTAATGAAAGTTCCGGATTGCTGCTTATATTTTATTCAATAGCGCTACAGCTGTTTCGACAGTTTGTCATTATCAAGCGCCTGCGTATGTAAGAATTACATTAATTACAAATCAAACGATACGAGAATATACATTAAAAATTTTTTGTTATAAATTTTCCTTATAAATTACGTCTACGATGTTTGGACGTTATATGCTGACATCTGGCTTAACTGTTGTATAAACTGTATAAACATATTCACGTATTTAGTAGTTGCATACGGTTCTTAGCTGTCAGGTTTTATGCAGCTTTTTACACTAAAACTTTAAATTAAAGAAAACTTTTATATTTTACTTAATTAACAACAGCTCTGCCAAAAATGTTTATATACATATTGTGGATTCTTCTAAAAATAATTATTTATTCGACACCACACAAAGAAATAAAACTGCCACATATGCGTACAGTGCATTTTTTTATTATTCCTTTTTTGAGTTACTATAACAACGAACAAACAAAGATAAAATATTTCCAAAGTGCGTACATAGTTTCCAGAGACTTTCTATCGTCCATTCACTGTACATGTTACGCCACATACTACTCACTCCCCAGTGACAACGTTGAGATATTTCTTGGGGAAGTGTACTGTTCGCCCAGAACGTGTAGCTTGTTGAGGTGACTTGTGACCTTCTGGAGTTTTGTTGTCTGGAGCTGATTGTTTATGTGGAGTCAACATGGGTGTGGCAGGATCCATATTCTTCAGCAGGAAGGCTGGCTTGAGCCTGTCAATGGAGATAGTCTTCTCACCATGTGGTGTTTCAACAACAAAGTATTTGTCAGAGCGTGACTGTACTAGATATGGTCCATCATAGATAGGCTGCAGTGGTTTCCTCTGTGCATCATGTCTAAAAAATACGTGTGAAGAGGTCATGAGTTCAGGATGCACAAAAACAGACCTTGAAGCATGATGTTGAACACTGACTGGCTTAAGAGATGCCATGTGCTGTCTCAAATTATAAATGAAAGTTGGTATGTCACATTCTATTGTTTTAGGTTCAAAGAAGTCTGCTGGAAGTTTGTCATGCCATAGGTCATCTCTGCAGCAGTTGTCTTATATTCTGGAATCACATAAGCACGAAGACCCATTAGTATTATTGGTAAATTTTCAATCCAATTATCTGAAAGGCGGGCTCTTAAAGCTGTCTTGATGTTTCGATGCCATCTTTCAACTTTACCATTCGCCGCCAAATGATAAGCGGTAGTTTTTATATGTTGTATGCCTAGAGTTTTTGTGAGGTGAGTGAACAACTGACAATCAAATTGCCGTCCTCTGTCGGTGGTGATGATTTGTGGAACTCCAAAACGTGCGATCCATGACCATAAGAGGGCATTGGCAACACTTTCAGCAGAGATGTCATTCAACGGAATAGCCTCAGGCCAACGTGTAAATCTGTCAATCATTGTTAAGAGGTAAGTGAAACCTTGAGAGGAAGGTAATGGTCCCACAAGATCAACGTGTATATGAGAAAAGCGGCTGTCAACTTCCTTGAAAGTTCCACATGCACTGGTTGTATGTTTTGAAATTTTTGCTCGTTGACAGCGAATACATGCTTTTGCCCACAGACTTATATCCTTTTTGAGTGAGGGCCAAATGAAACGTTGTCGAACCAAGTCGATTGTACCTTTGACACCAGGATGAGCCAAGTCATGTAATACATGAAAAACTTGTTGGCGGTAGGATGTAGGGACATATGGCCTCAGTTTACCTGTAGAATTATCACATAGTAACTGTGATCCATCATCTAGTAATATTGTTACAAATACTAATGAAGAGGATTCTGAATTTTTCACTTTGGCCAGTTCTGGGTCACTGTTCTGTGCTCTTGCTACGTCTTCGTAAGAAACACTGGCTGGAAATGTAATGTCTGCAATTCTGGAACATGTATCAGCTGGCATATTTTCCCCTCCTGGAAGATATCTAATATCTGTGGTGAATTGACTGATGAATTCCAGGTGACGAAGTTGCCTGGGTGTTGCTTTTTCTGGACGCTGTTTAAAAGCAAATGTTAATGGCTTGTGGTCCGTTATTATAGTAAATTCTCTGGCTTCCAGAAGATAACGGAAGTGTTTGACTGCTGAATAAACTGCCACCAATTCACGGTCATATGTACTATAATTGCGTTGTGTGTCGGTAAGAAACTTGGAGAAGAAAGCAAGTGGTTCAGGTGTTCCTTCTCGTAACTGATGTAAAGCAGCACCTATAGCATAGTCTGATGCATCTACCATCAATATCAAGGGAAGGTCTGTTGATGGATGTGCAAGCTGAGTTGCATTAGCTAGTTCTTCTTTCAATTTATTGAATGATTCGTTTGCCTTGTTAGTCCCTGTAATGGGGGCTTATCTTTTTTCTTAGTATTTTTGCACAAGTTAAACAAAGGTTGTTGTATTTCTGCAATATGTGGTAACATGCGCCTGTAGAAATTTACCAATCCTAGAAAACGGCGTAATTCTGCTACTGTTTTAGGCTGAGAGAAGTCCTTAATTACTTTTACTTTTTCGTCTAATGGTGAAATGCCTTGATGTGATACGCAGAAACCCAAGAATGGTATCTCTTCTTTTCCAAAAACGCATTTTCCCACATTAATGTTAAGACTGAACTTATTTAGCCGTTGAAGAAGTACTTGCAAATGTGTCATGTGTTCTTCTTCTGATGCTGATGCCACAAGAATATCGTCTAGATATGAATATACAAAGGGTAAATCATTAAAAATGGTGTGAATAAACCGTTGGAATGTCTGACCTGCATTGCGTAGACCAAATGGCATTTTTACAAATTCAAAAAGTCCAAATGGTGTTATAACCGCTGTTTTAGCTACATCTTCTGGTGCTACAGATAAGCTCGGGTAAGGTCGATTTTAGAGAATATCTTTTTGTTTAAGAGTTGGCAGTTGAAATCTTGTAAATTCGGTATGGGATAGCGATCTGACACCCTGACTGCATTTAAAGCCCTATAATCACCACAGGGCCGCCAAGTTCCATCCTTCTTTGGTACGAGATGGAGAGGGCTATACCAGCAACTTTTAGAAGGACGACATATGCCAAGATTTATCATTTCCTGAAATTCAAGTTTCGCTTGCGCTAATTTTATTGGTGACACATTGCGTGCACTGGAGGTCCTGTAGTTGTGATTGTGTGTTGCACGTTAACTTCAGGGAACTTGTAATTAGGTTTCTCCGTGAGAATGTTAGGATAACTTTTTAGTAGGTCCCGGTATTTGTGCTGTGGATCAATCAAAAATATTGAACTGTCAGCAGGTACATTTGTAGAGCCTGTACTAGTAAGTAGAGTGGCTCGGTCGAGTAACTTTTTTGACTTGACATCAAGTAATAGACCATAATGGCTCAAGAAATCAGCGCCGATAATCGGCTGGCGCTCGTCTGCAAGAAGGAATGGCCACGGAAATCTTCTTCTAAGACCAATTTCGAGGTTCAGTAGCTTCTCACCGTATGTATGTATTACAGAACCGTTTGCAGCATAGAGTTGCCGTTTCTGTACGTTTTTGTGCTCTCGTACTGTTGCTGGCAATACGGAAACGTCTGCTCCCGAATCGACCAAAACTCGTAGTCGCGTGTTGCGATCTGTTATGAACATGCGGCAAGATGAATCTGTCTTCTCCCCTACTTCCGACTGAGCGTTATCGGATTGTTGAGAAAGAAATGTACATGGCGGCGTGCATTTCTGTGCGTTCTGTTTGAATTTATAATGATACCAGCACAAGGAATGTTTCTGTGAGCGCCGCGGTGATTTAGATCTGCTTCTCGTTCGTGCCTTAGTTCGTAATTTTTGCATCTGGTTCGTTAGTTCCGCAAGCTGTCTTTCTAGTCTGGCAAATCTGTCATCTTGAGTTGAAGGCGAAACTGTATCAGCACTGTAGATTGACTGATTGGGTGTCGTAATCTCTACAATTTTGTCGGCCATACAAGCCATTACATCGAGATTTACTTCTTGACTAGCGGCTAGTATCGAACGCGCATTGGTTGGCAGTCTTTGAAGGAATATAGCTCGCAAAAAAACGTCTGTTACTTGCGTTCCGGCAAGAACGCGCATCTCTCGAAGTAAAACAGATGGCTTTTTGTCCCCTAATTCCACTTCTGTTAGCAATTTTTTAACTTTACGTGACTCTGATTCCTCAAATTCAGCAGTGAGACGTGTTTTTAAGTCTGTATATGGCGTAGTTGATAACGGTTTGGCCAGGAAATCTGAAATTAGTTCGGCCACTTCACTATCGAGCGATCCCAGAACATAATGAAATTTGGTTACCTCTTTGCTTATATTTGCGGTAACAAATTGTGATTCCACTTGCAAAAACCAAATCTTTACATTTTTCCGCCAGAACTGCGGTATTTTCACTGCTACGCGCGATATTTCCAAACCGTTTTCGGCAGTTGAGGCGTTTGCCATGACGACGTATTTAAATTGCCGCAGCCAAAATCGTAATGATGATGAAAGTGAATCTTGTGTACTCACGATCACGTCGGGCGTCACCAGTTGTGGCTTCTTCTAAAAATAATTATTTATTCGACACCACACAAAGAAATAAAACTGCCACAAATGCGTACAGTGCATTTTTTTATTATTCCTTTTTTTGAGTTACTATAACAATGAACAAACAAAGATAAAATATTTCCAAAGTGCGTACATAGTTTCCAGAGACTTTCTATCGTCCATTCACTGTACATGTTACGCCACAATATATTAATCGACTAAGTTATCAGAGACTTTTTTAACGTTGACATTGGTCAGAGAGGTTTACTTCGTTTTTTGGCTATCTCTGGTCATTTAGTATATCTTTGCTTCTCAGCATTTTTCATATGATAACGTAGTCGATTACTATATGTATATTAACTTCTTTGGCAGAGCTGTTGTTAATTACGTAAAATATAAAAGTTTTCTTTAATTTGAAGTTTTAGTGTAAAAAACTGTATAAAACCTGACAGCTAAGAACCGTCTCGAACTACTAAATACGTGAATATTTCTATACAGTATATACAACAGTTAAGCCAGATGTCAGCATATAACGTCCAAACATCGTAGACGTAAGTTATAAGGAAAATTTATAACAAAAAAATTTTATGTATATTTTTGTAATGTTTCATTAGTAATTAATGTAATTATTATATACGCAGGCGCTTGATAATGACAAACTGTCGAAACAGCTGTAGCACTATTCAATAAAATATAAGCAGCAATCCGGAACTTTTATTACAATGTCATTCAACGACATTTATGATGCTTCAGGCCCAACAATCAGGAAACTAACTTATTTAATTACGCACCGTTTTCTTCAGCGAGATATATTCAAAACTATTAGTTTCCCATGTTTTTTCAAGTGATAGCACTTCTGTGATCATGTAAGAGAAATGTGTTAATTGGCACTAAACATAGCGGTGAAATGATTTGACGTGTATGATCCCAGTTTTTGTATTTGATCCGATTCCATACATCGATCTATGCTGAGTGCACGATTCAGATCGCAGTGCCCATTAGTTGAAAAATATGAAATACAACTCTGACAAAGAGCTAGTCTTCCTTGATACCCCAGTTTATTATTTGGCCGCAGATATCATCGCTTATATTTCTTGACCTACACTGGAAGCCTGAGTTACTGTATAATGACTGAGTTTAATTATCTCCATAATTAATGGACGGGGCCAGAGATTTTGCCGCCTTGTGCGAAAATTTAAAGTTCCACATCCCCTTTAACATATTTCGACATAGTCAACCCTTCTCACAATATAATCAATGTATGACGTCTTTATTTTCACTTATCACACTCATGCATCTCTTTGTCATGCATGTTTCTTTCAGAAGAAAGAAGTGTCATTGTTACGGTTGCAGTGCAACACATTTTCTACATATACGTAAATACTCTGCAGTTCACATTGAAGTGCATGTCAGGGAGTTCATCGAACCGCTTTTATGATATTTCTCTACAGTTCCATTCCCTAAATGCTCGCGGAAAAAAGGAACACCTAAATTTTCCGTTATCGATCTGACTTCTGTTATATTATTTTGATGATCATGTCTTCCTTTGTAGGTGGATGATAACAAAATCTGTTCGCATTCGGAAGAGAAAGTTGCTGAAAAAATTTGGCAAATAGATCTCGTCGCAACGAGTAACGCCTTTGTTTTAATGATTTCCACCCCAACTCGTGCATCATTTCCGTGACACTCTCTTCCCTATATCGCGATAATAAAAAAGGAGCTGCCCTTTGTATTTTCTCTAAATCGTCTGTCAATCCCACTTGGTGGGGATTCCACAATGCGCAACAGTTCTCTGAAATAGGACGCTCAAGCGTGGTATAGGCAGTCTCTTTAGTAGAGTTGTTGCATCTTCTCAGTGTTCTGCTAACGAAACATAATCTTTGGTTCGATTACCCTACAACATTTTCTATGTGTTATTTCCAGTTTATGTTGTTTGTAATTGTTACTCCTAGGTATTTAGTTGGATTTTGAATGATTAAGAGTTTGAATGAAGTTTAATGTGCTTCTCTGAGTGGTCATATAGATGACTTCACACTTCTCATTATTACGGGTAAATTGACATATTTGCAACATATATATTAATATTATATATATAGCAATATGGTTATGTTTTTATTTTCTTATAATCGATTGTTCCCCTTTAGGTCAAGGATTGAACTTAATAATTTCATCTTCTGATGTTTTTCTTCTTTGCTTCCCAAAAAGTCTTCATCCTCTCAGAATGCTCCTTCTTCCGTTCCTATGTCCATTTTTTACCAGGCTGTCGCGGTGGTCTTTCCTCGAACTTTACACTCGTCATTTTATTCCGGCAGTCAGTGCGGTCTTCGAGATTTTTTATGTTGATCTGCTGTAAAATTCCCCTGGGCGTCTTTCAGCCATTCTGTATCGTATTTACTCTTTGTTACAATAAGGAATAGTTTCTTTGCTGTTCTGGAGTCTTCCATCCTGTAGATGTGTGTATAAAATTTGTCAGATTCATTTTTTTTATAGATAATTTTTTATAGATTATTGCGAGCCACTGTCAGTGTAATGAGCAGTAAAGGTAACGTTTTTCTTCTGCTGTGGTAGTCACACACATCACTAGCAATCTCAATTTGTGACAGAGGTTTTATGAGGAATTTAATTAGAAGAAGTGCAATTGAAATACATAACTCGTTAAAGGTGCAGATTCGGGACGATGGGGGCTGAGCAACGCTTATTATTCTGAGTGATTTTGTGCTTTCATTCTGTCTGACGAGATTCCTGTGAATATTATTTCAAGAGTGTGGAATTATGCAAATGTTCGAGGATGTTAAATAGTTCGTTTCGAGCACAAGCAGTGGGATGAATTGCAAACCTACTTCAACATAAAAAAGTCCAGAACTGTAACCACTGGTAAGAGGCAGGTAATGAGAAACAACTAATTATCTTCAAAAGTAGAAAGCCAACATCGCAAAATAATTATGTATTTTATGAGGACCGGTTTTAATAAGCTACGCCGCCTTGTATAAAATTACGCAGTGTGGTCATCTTAAGTTATTAAAAAAAAAAAAAAAAAAACAAAAAAAAAAAAAAAAAAAAAAAAAAAACGGAGGTTAAATAGTACGTGTAACATAGCACTTAGTAGAAATATAAAATACATAAGTTAAAACATCAACAGCTTGTAAGACACACTGTCTTACAAGCTGTTGATGTTTTAACTTATGTATTTTATATTTCTACTAAGTGCCATGTTGCACGTAGTATATAACCTCCGTTTTTTTTTTTTTTTTTTTTTTTTTTTTTTTAATAACTTAAGATGACCACACTGCGTAATTTTATACAAGGCGGCGTAGCTTATTAAAACCGGTCGTCATAAAATACATAATTATTTTGCGATGTTGGCTTTCTACTTTTGAAGATAATTAGTTGTTTCTCATTACCTGCCTCTTACCAGTGGTTACAGTTCTGGACTTTTTTATGTTGAAGTAGGTTTGCAATTCATCCCACTGCTTGTGCTCGAAACGAACTATTTAACATCCTCGCACATTTGCATAATTCCACACTCTTGAAATAATATTCACAGGAATCTCGTCAGACAGAATGAAAGCACAAAATCACTCAGAATAATAAGCGTTGCTCACCCCCCATCGTCCCGAATCTGCACCTTTAACGAGTTATGTATTTCAATTGCACTTCTTCTAATTAAATTCCTCATAAAACCTCTGTCACAAATTGAGATTGCTAGTGATGTGTGTGACTACCACAGCAGAAGAAAAACGTAGCTTATTAAAACCGCTCGGCACAAAACAAATAAATTTTTTGCTATGTAAACTTTCTACTTTTGAAGATAATTATCAGATCGCCTCCACAACGTGCGACGTCAGGTGATGTCGAAACACAATGATTGTTTGTAAACCATGGTATGAGATGTGATTTCAGCTGCTAAAAAAATGAAGTACGGATCTGTCTCTAACATTCTCTCGCATCTTTGTCAAATTGTTCAAATTTTCGTAACGTTATGGGACCTAACTGCAGCGGTCATCGGTCCCTAAACTTACAAACTACTTAAACTACCTTATCCTAAGATCAAAACACAAACACCCATATCCAAGGGAGGATTCGAAACTTAAAAGTTGACCACTGTATGAAACAAGTGCTTTGTTTTACCACTAAAATTAGCAAATAAGGTTCGTGTGAACTACCGGTTACTCCCTGCTATAAAGCCTCGTTCCCTGGCCCAAACTAAGAACTGACTCGTTTCAAATTACTTCAATAACAGGAAGTTAATACTACAGTGGTCAATATATATAGTAGCTCACACGTTATTACACACAGACATCAATAAGCAAGCCACCACAATTAAAGTTATCTTAGAAAGATGGCTAAGAAAACATTTGTGGCGCAACGGAATTTAGACATAAGAAAAACTACATCTGAGCATGTTCTCAGCACTTGTGAAGAACAATATTAAATAAAAGAGGGAAGGTGCTCTAAAACTACAACTTATGGATTATGCTGAACTTAAATTTATTTATTCAGATAGAAAACAAGCAAAATGGGGAACCAATTTCGTTACATCTCTTACATGGATTAATGTGGACGGTGCCCAGCCTAAATTATACATGATTTAACGTCACTGGAGGGAAGGATTCAGAAACAATACCCATTCGCTCACACACACGCAATGCCACAGCGAAACTTACCAAAATCAGCGTGATGAGACGACGTGGGAGCAGGCGCTGCAATCGTAGACGACATTCAGCAAGTCGGAGGTAGCACAAAACACAATATACAAAAACACTTTGAAGCTGGGACAGGTGTGTCGTGCCTGTTTTGAGATGATGCGTGTGTGTAGCCAAGCGAAATTACATCTGAATTGGACCGCGAGCAAACACGCTAACGGCGACACACGGCTACGTTGCATGAACGCACTCCACTGAAGGTGAAGTGGTTGAAAACAGGATTCATTATACAAAATCACGATGGGTTCTTAAGTTGCAGTCTGTTAGAACTCGATCTAGGCACTGGTTTTATATGAGTAGTGGCGTGAATTCAGGCGACTAGCTGCAAACCCCGGAAGTCGGAACTCGGACCCACGTGGTTCCAAAAACCGATAAAATTGAATAAACTCGGTTTCCAAAAAGTAAAGGAAATTAACTACAGCATTCAACCCAAATAAATGCTTAGAATTATATAAGGAAGCGAATGAAATACAGTTACACGCGATACGGGGCGTTTACAGAGACGGATGAGTCCTGTCTCAGAAAAACAACAAGAATGAAATAATTACAGAGTAGGAATTACGGCATGCAACCCATAGAAATGGTTATAATTACATAAGGAAGCTATTGAAAGAGGTTGTACAAGGCTCAGAGAGAATTACTGACAAAGGCAGAGTGAGTACTACAAGTCGGAGAAGAACAGCAAAATTAAAATAGGCGGGGAGAGAAGATCGCGACATATTAGTGGAAATCAGAAGAATACCCGCAGAGTTACTTGCCTGATGGGCTTAGAGTGGAAGTTGAAGGTTTTGTTCTAAGAAACAACCACGTGGAACACGGAAGGAAGACCGGCCGCGGTGGCCGAGGTGACTGAGGCGCTCCAGTCACGGTCAGCACGGCCACTACGGTCGGGGGTTCGAATCCCCCCTCGGGCATGGATATTTGTGCCGTCCTGGTTTGTAAGTAGTTCATAAGTAGTTTGTAAGTTTAGGGACTAATGACCCCGTAGTTACGTCCCATAAGCTTAACAAACATTTGAACATTTTCAATTTTGAACATGGAAGGAAACGATGAGAAGATTGTTACATGCACTATACAAAAATGAACATATCACCTGTTAGAAATCGCTCCCCACAAATCTGAAAAGCCGGCCGCGGTGGCCGAGGAGACTGAGGCGCTCCAGTCACGGTCTCTACGGCCACTACGGTCGGGGGTTCGAATCCCCCCTCGGGCATGGATATTTGTGCCGTCCTAGTTCGTAAGTAGTTCATAAGTAGTTTGTAAGTTTAGGGACTGATGACCCCGTAGTTAAGTCCCATAGACTATAGAAACATTTGAAACAAATCTGAAAAGTATTTACACAGAGTTCACACACCCCTACATGATCACAAAAGGTTTTCACATACCAGGTCGTTATAAAACTACAACTAGAATCACACACACTGCGTTTATCTATTGGAAATCACTGAATTCAAAAACGAAAACACATTTCCGCACACGACCAGAGAAAATATTCCAAAAAAATGAGTCTAAGTGAAACGTGCTAGTCAATGAAACGCTACCATCTCCAGAAACAAGAGCAGAACCAACCTTACCTCACCCGACGACCTGCCCAGGATGATCAGAATGAGCGGCCACCGGACGTGGGAAACGACCGGAAGCCGGAAAATCCAAGAAACATTAGCGGTGAGGACGGACAGCGAGACTCGCGCTAAAGGAGGCTCGCTGACTGTATTCAAATGGTGTGGAAACCTCTTTGGTAGTATCAGCAGCTACCGATACTGAGCCAGAGAGAACGATGCAAAGCGAGCTATCACTCCCCACTTTCAGACAGCCGTAGATTCTCGCACCCACTTAAAAGTAGAACAACTGCACATTCTCACAGGGACAGTGGCGCAGCGGAGAAGCCACATTTATGCCACATTAATTAATATAATAACAAATTATTAACAAAATAAGAAAAACCTAGCAATATTAACTAATATTTTAACACATGAAATAAAAATGTTATTCCTCAGGCCTTGAAAAGAGTGGGGTTCAAGTTTTAACAAAATGATAATCTAGCGACATTCAATAAATTATAACTTTACAGAAACATACAAAAAATATATGGAAGATGACAGACGACGTGGAACGGCGGCGCGCGCACTGTAGCATGGCTCCTCAGTGCACATGGCTGTTCCGCTGCGGCATCTTTGTCAGGATGCGTATCTAACCAGTAGAAAGTTTAAAATACCCAGTAGTAGTAGTAGTAACGAATGTAGTTCTTGGGCAAAAGAAATGTCTCTGGAATCCTGGATTATGTACGTAACAACGACTTAGATGTTAATCCTGAATTTCATTAAACGCAATAAACCTCAAATGTTGCAGCCCATCATGTAAACCTGATTAATCATTTATGCAAATAAAAAAAATATTGTCTCATGTCATCTTTTAAGTGATTGTAGGTGAGAAATTGATAGCATAAATGTACCTTGTGGCGATTCATAGATTAATATTTCAGGTTTTTATACTTTATTGTTGCAAAAAAAAGTGATGTAATTGTTTGTAAAACAGTCTTACATAATTCGGGACTTCAGTCAGAATTTTTTTTAGATTGCATAGTAATATATCGTTGACATGGCCAGTGTATTGCAATTTCTATTCCTATATACAGCGTAGAAGCATTAGCAAGGGTTAAAGACGGTTCGAAGAAGTCAAGATTGAAATTCATGATGGTCTTTGCCAGGGAAAATGAATTAAATCAATGGAGGAAGCTGCAATTTAGTGCCCAGGCAGGATTCGAACACGGGTTCCCCTGAGTCTGTCTGTCTCGCTCACTCTCTCTTTTATATATAAATTACTGGTTTAGTGAATTTATTCCCCTTTTCCATCGTGAGATCATGTTCGTTCACTGTTGATCGATGACGACACCTCTTACCGAACGTGCTAGGCAATCGTACTGACTACTGCATCGCCAGGAACGGATTTTGTAAAAAGCGTAAAATTTGTGGTAAGAGGTCAATCTCTAAGTACCCTTAAGAGGTTGCATCGCCAGTTGAGATGGAGAGATCAAACTACCGTCTTTACTTCCCTGCGTCCTCTCTGATCACCGTGTAAATTCACGTATCAAAGTGACGTGATAAAATAAATAACTGACATTCGGCTAGAATGTGGTTTCGCAAATCCAAGTCGTTTAAACAAAGGCCGCGATATTTTTTCTTTGAAAGGAATGCATAATATTATCTAAACAGCCCGTGTTCTTCTTCTTCGACGATGTAATCGTCGACCGACCTCCTAACCTCATTCCTACTTTCTAACTTTCGGAAAGTTCCTCTTAGAGTTTAGATATGTAGATAAGAGCCGATCTTATTTTACTTACAGAGATTTATAGCTGTGGCTGTAGATAACCTTAACCTTTCTGTGTAATCCAAAGCGATGAAGGAAGAAAAACGTACATATTATTCACTAGTCAAGACCGAAAATGTTAAGGGCCGTTACATTCAATACGTTCAAGTGCGGTTTCTCCTTTCATTGAAAAATATCTCGATTTTATGGCAGACCCTTTTTGGTACTTTCGTAAGATCCTGTTTTAGGGCAACGGCTTTGATCAAAACAGAATACTATCGTGTTTTCTGCACCAACACTCGGCTTCAAAGCCTTAATTCCACATTCCTATCTTTACATTAATTTAATAACAGCTGTTTTCTGGTCTGCTTGCTGTAATACGTCTAACATTTTCTCAATTTGCATATTGTTATTTCAGTACTTTTTTTTACATCTATTTTAATAAAAACTGTATCCGCCTGACTCAGACCTGGTACCAATTGCATATCAATTAAATTTAATACGTCATATATTTTTTCGGATACAAAGGGAACGATCACGTTTGATTAGTGTGATTTAATTAACTAGTGTGTTCACAAATTACCATTTAAATTTATTTGCCTGAAATTAAGGTCGAATACCGGCTGTGTATTCAGCATTACATATTTTGTTGACGCTCGTTACGTATCGAACTCGCGAAATAATAAATGGCTTCATCTGAGACTCAGAATGAATCATCTCTAAATTACTGTTTGAAATATCATATACAATTTTAAATTATTTCGAAGAGATTATATCTACAGGTCATTAAGTTTTTCTTCTTTTCGAGGTAAATGAATACATCTTTATATTAGCTATAAATTTCATCGAACTACTATAAGAATTTTCCTCTACCGCTCCAGTAGTAAGTAACAGCCAACGGAAAGAAACTATAATTCCGATCTTTCCACGCAAGCTCCGATTTTCTTATTATGAAGATTATCCACCCAAAAATGCATGGGTGGAAAGAATTAATTTTCGTATTCACAGGAGAAAGTTGGTGCCGGAACTTTTGTACAAAGATCTTGTCGCCATGAAAAAGGAATTTGTTTTAATTGCCATCCCAAATTACCTTTACACTCACTCCCCTATATCACGATAGTACAAACTAAGCTGCTATTGTTTGAACTTCTTTGATGTCATCTGTCACTCCTGCCTCTTAATGATCCCATCACTCGCAGTAATAAATCATAAGAGAGTGAATAAGGGTATTATAGGCTGTCTCTATCTTGTGTTTATTGCAACTTGTCTTCTACCAATAAAACGATTTATTTGGTTAGACTTATCTATGTGATCCATCAACTACCCTGAATCAGTGACAAGCTCAAGGCCTTATTTTGTGTGTAATTGGGAAGGAGGAGTCGAAAGACTAGCTCCTGGTTCAAAAACCATGAGTCAGCTGGCTCCGGTTGATAGTATCATGTAAGCGCCGTTTGTCAGGGTAACGACAAATACCTCAACGACAGCAGCAACTACGAAAGAATCGTTTGGAACGGTGAAGATGGCGGAAGAGGCACTCCTCCTCTTTGGGTGCATAAATAGTACAAGTCGTGACTGTACCCTAGAAGGGCGGCTACAGGCAGCGTCTAACTCATAGTGAGCAGCTGATTTTAGGCTGGACAACGTACTGTCTTTGTGGAAGTAACGGAAACCTAGCACATTAATTTCCCAAGCAGTAAATGTTGTGTCTCTCCATATGAAAGAGCCCTGAGCTAAAACTTTTCTTTATTCGGATCTCCGAGAGAGGGATATGTTGAGAGCAAACAAATTATACTAAATAAAGAAGGGGGAATGTATGGAAGGAAAGTTAAGAATTGGAACATGGAATATCCGCACATTGGTGCAAACAGGAAAGCTAGACAGAGTTAAGCAGAAGATGAAAAGGAGCAGATTAGATGCGCTTGGAATGTGTGAAATGAAATGGGGGAAGGAACAGGGAAGTAGAAAGTGGAAATTATAAATCAAGAATGGTGAAACCGGAGTTGGGATACTTATAGGACAAAAAATGAAAAATTAAGAAGGTACAATGCATGACAGAAGACTGATGATGATACGACTGCATGCCAACGAGCCAACACAGAGATGAGGAGGTTGCAGAATATTATAAGAAGATTCATGAATTTTTAAGAAAGAAAACAGAAATGCCTGCGTAATCACTGGGGGAGGGGGAGGGTGGGACTGAAAACAAGAAGTGGGTAAAAACAGGAAACGAAGATGCTGCAGGGAAATTGGGATTAGGAATACGTAATGAGAGAGGAGAACGTCCAATTAACATCTGCAGAGAAAATTCCCTGGTGGTGAGTAGCATATTATTTGAAAAAGAAGGCGTTATGCGTTGATCTCTTACGTCAATAGAGAAAGGTATCAGTAGGACTACATCGTGATTCAGAAATAGGTTTAGGAAATGTCTAAAGAATCCTAATCTTACCCTGGAGCAGAAATAAATTATTCTGATCACAACCTCTTAAGGGGTGAAATACAAATGAAGCTGCAGAAAGTTTGAAGAGGTGAAGCAAGATAAAGTTTAAACTTAGAGACTCTAAAGGAGGTGGGTAAGGCGTCCGAGTTGGAAGATAGATTAACGGAACAGTGGAAAAAAAGTTACTCTTGAAGAAAAATGGATAAAAGTGAAGAAAGAACTCATGGAATCTGCAAAAGATTTATTAGGGATTAGTGTCCAAATATGTCAGGAAATAATGGATAACAGGATACATGCTGAAAAATATGGATGAGCGAAGAAAGTGGAAAAAATGTGGAAAATTAAGAAGGCAAAACCAGGTACAAGGAACTGAATAACGAACTAAGGAAAGAAAGCAAGAGAAAGAAGGATGAAATATGTAAACTGGAAAAGGAGGAAAAATATGAACTGATGTACAGATTGGCTAGGGAGAGTTTGTGAAATGAAAAGGAAGAAGGCTAACATGGAAAGAGAGCGGATGGCACATTGCTGAAGAACCATAGGAAGTTCTGAGTAGATGACAAGAATGTATAGAATCTCCTTATAAGAGAGATCAAACAGTATTTCAAATTAAGGTTGAAGAGGACGAATGTGTCTCGGAATATGCAAAGTGGTGCAATATTTTAGAAGCAGAAGTAGAATATGAAGAATTGGAAGGCTTGTGGAATCGATAAACTCCCAACAGAATTGGTGAACATTTGTAAAACAGGGGTAGGAGGGAAATAGTCTGTGTGTGAGATTTACAACATAGGGGAATGGCATGATAACTTTCTTAAACCATAATGATCCTAACTGCGATGATAAGAAATACCAGAGAATGTGAAGAGCATAGGACTGTTAGTGACATTTCTCATGTAGCTAAAATATTGATGAGAGTGCTAAAGAGAATGCTGTATGCCAAGCTGGATACATGGATCGGAGAGGAACAGTTCGGATTAAGAAGAGGCAAAGGAACAAGTGGCGCTATTGGCCTATTCCGAATCATAGGAGAAAGATACATTGAGAAACATAGATAAATTTATGCTGTTTTTATCGATCAGAAAATTTTTTCAATAGAGTTGAGTGAAACAAGCTGATAGATATATTGAAGAAGAAGGAAGTAGATTGGAAAAGATTTATATTGCAAATTAAATGCCGGAAGGAAGTAGATTGGAAAGGATTTATATTGCAAATTAAATCCCGGAAGGAAGCAGCATTGGAATGGATGTTAGAAAAGGTTGTTGCCTCTCCCGTTTGTTGTTTAACTTATATTTGGAAGAGATTATTGCTAAATGCTTAGACGAAAAGAGAGGAGTAGGTATTGGTGGGAAGAGATGACACGTTTGCTGATGACACGGTTTTTGTGACAGAAAATGCAAATCATATGCTAAGAGATCTGAATGAAGCTTGTGTTAAATATTGGATGAGGCTTAACACAGAAAAAACAATGCGTATGGGTAGCGGCACACGAAGGAAACTGGGAAATATTAAGTTCGATAAAATAGCCATAAATTAAGTCAGAACGTTTAAATATCTTGGGTACGATTATAGCAGATCTGATATGTCATCAAGAAATAAAAACCAGCTTTTCTATAGCGAAGGAGCCATTCAACCGAAATAGAAGATTATTATGTGACAAACTGGTTACAGACCTGATTAAAAGGCTTAGCAATTGTTTTGTTTGGACTGTGACACTCTGTAGTAAAGTAATATGGACACTAAAACGAGATAATGAAGAAACACTTGAAGCATTTGAGATGTGCATGTGGGGAAGAATAGAGCTGAATGGAAAGAATGGTGATAGAAATGAACATGTATCTCTTGATGAATGACATGAAGTGTTTAGTCAAGTGAATAAACACAGATACTTTCGTTGTACTGGACACTAAAATAATGGCGCAGCATACACCAAATCACAGGAATAAACGACAGTTAAGCAGGAAAGTTAGAAACAGCCTAAGTGATGCGTACTGCAACCGTCTATTAAAGTGTATGTTACGTATAGTCGACTGAACTAAAAATATAAATCAGCTGGTACACACCACTAGCTCCTGAGTCAACCACCGCCGAATCAGTGGCGTAGCTATCATAGGGCTAGGCGGGGCAGTGCCCGGGGCCCCCGAGCTCCAGGGGGCCCCTCGGCCTCCGTGAGCAAAGTTCGCAAAAAGTTACAGTAGAGCGTCGGTTTTTTTATTTTATTTTATTTTATTTACCTTCCCACCCTACCGTCCATCAATTCCCCTTCCCGTCAAACTAAGCTTCCGACAGTAGCCACACTGGGCCACAGGGTGACGGAACATTGCTTCTAGTGGGGCCTGCTGACAGGCCAAGCCGACAGTCGCTGAGGACAACAATCGGCACACTCCAGTCGGCAGAAGTAGCTGAAGCATCAAAGCTGTTCATAGCAACAGCTGCGTCTTCCAAGTGTTGCGGCGTGCCGCACGGCGCAATGTGAAGGATCGCGCGACTCCAAATACTGTGTAAATACATTTGCTGTACAGTACTTCTCAGTAGAAATGTACAGTTCGATTATACGAATAACCGGTTTTCCGAACATCCATGTCCCCCAATTAAACTTCGGATAATCGACGTTCTACTGTATATAATAATTTAGCTAAATGAAGGATTTTCGACTTTTAACGTTTTGAACTCTGCCAACAAACTTCAAACGCACGAAGTGAAATCCAGAAATTATTCCCATCTCAGAATATAACCATAAAAATGTATTGCTTCTCCGCTAAGACGTGCACCCTGCCACCTGCTGAAATACTAGCAGTGTGTGACAACACTGTTCATGGTTTGATTCGCGGCAGGGGGCTATATTTTCGTGGTTGAGTAAAACTTCATTGTTAATTTTTACTAGCTTCTGCCTGCGACTTCATTCACCCAGTATGGAGCAATTTCGAAAATTATTCCATGGTAGTTTCATCTGTATGTCCTACCCAGGTCCAACTCTGTCCCTCTCCAAAATTTCATCCAAATCCACCCAGTAGTTTCTGCTTGAAAGCATAATTAACTTTCAGAGTATTTAGGTTTGCCTTATTATGTCTTCCAGCAAGCGGTAAGGATCTGACGAAGTAGTATTGTATCTGTATACTTCATAGGCGCCGATTACGGGGTATGTTCGATCGCTCAAGCATAGCCCAAAATTTGAGTGGGTATGCTCGGCATACCTCACTGAAAATTTTGGTAGTATTTTTTTATTTACGTTATGTTTGATGATTGTAATAAAATTCGACTCATTTCATTGATGGGCGGCTGGCTTTTGTAATACTCCGCTGTAAAAAGATTATCTAAAACAAACAGGTAATTGAATTCGTAGCCATTAAAATTTATGTTGACATGTGAGTCATCATTTTCTAAATAGTCCGAGCGTTAATAGAATGCTGCTTGTAAGTTCAATATCGTAAACTGAAAGCGGTAACCTTTAATTGTTGTATTAAATAGCTAGAAATGAAGTGGGTTTGGTACGATACGATGAAAATGTGTATACTACTAATTTAACGTTTATGTATTCTCTTAGAAGTCAATTGTCTTCAAGGAATCGTGTTAGTGTTAAGTCGTGACATTTATCATCTTGTTTACTGAATTGGTGTGTGATGTAACAATGGGTTGTGAACCTATTAGTATCGACAGACAGTATTTTCGTAATACTGTATAGAAAATAAATCTGCAGAAGAAAGAAGGCAGGAAGACCATCCGATGTTAGTTTTTTCGATAATGAACACAGTATTCACAATACAGGCACATCATTATCTGATATGCATGTCTAAGAAGAGGAAAACTCTGAAAATGATTTATGTACTCACTACAACGGGAAAACAGGTTCAAATGGTCACAAAAGCCGTCCAGTAGTTCTAGAATGAGAAATTTAAATTAATGGCTGTTAATTTCTTTGCTGTGTATTAAAAAATTAACACCAGATGAAGCAAAAGAGAAGAAATTTTACTAAAATAAAACAAAATTATTACTTTACATTTGTAACTGGAATTGGAAAAATATAATAAAGATGTTTTTTTTAGAAAGGTTGGTGAGGGGGGGGGGGGGTGCGGCAACCACCTCCCCCTATCGGAAACGCCACTGAGCATACCCCAAGATTTTCAAAAGTCGGCGCCTGTGGTATAGTTTTAGTTTAGAGAGGGCCCCAACATTATTTCTGCCCCGGGGCCCTTGGTGTAGTAGCTACGCCACTGCGCCGAATGCAGGAGCTTTGTAGAGGATGAAATAAATGCGGAGGACATAAGCTTCATAAAGTCATATACAAATAAGAATTTTGCCGTGGGCAACATACAGTGAGAGGGTTCACTTGAAAACGAAGACACTCTCATTACGCGTGTGATACGAAGATTGTAAGCATTGTTGCGAATTGATTGTTAAGCAGCATATGCACCAGTGTTACCAAGCAATGAAAACTTTGGCCCTAAGGACCTCACTTCAATAACTTCGTTGTAAAAGAAAGTAATCTTATTTAAGAATAAAATTGTGAAACGAACAGATTTTAATAATCATAAATACTTATGTCAATAGGTATGTATGCTCAATTTCATTCTAGTTAGCCCTAATTTCATGATAAGGTAGCATCTAAATGAATCAGGTAAAGATATAGGTATAATGTAAATAATAAGTGTAAGATGTTGTGTGAACGTGTGCCACATATACATATAATTAAGGTCAAACTTTAGCCTAATCACACGAATGTCCATGTCAGCAAGGTTTACTATGTCTTTTCACTCCTTTATCCACACTTACATCTTTACCAAACATTACCCATGAACACATTATCCATGTACAACACAACAAATAATCCACTGCTGAAAACACAAATAATCTGAATGTATATATCTTTCAGCAGAAAAATCCAGCACATTTAATAGTAACATGATTTATTTCAAGTATTACTCCTGAGAAAGAGCATCAAGAAATCAAGGCGAACCATGTGGATGCACAACTACAGCGTTTGCTTTGTTCTTGAACTTGTAAAACACTGTCATAAAAAGGAAAAACAGGAATTGAAAATTCGAAATAACTAAATGTAAAGAAAACTCTAACAGAAGTAATTTAAATGTTAAATATTTTAATATTTGCAATATACAATGTAAAAAAATAATTTTCTGTATGCAAGGCAAATGAAGGTTGTATTTGTTTTTGGTTTCCGCGATAGTGCACTTGCCTCCCCAAAGACAAAAAGGTATGTAGTGTAACAAGTTACCTACGTTCCTCCAGAGCGACCCAAGACGAGCAAATGATTAATTTTTAGGGCAATTTATAAGTTATAAGAACAAGTACTGCCCTTGGTAGTTACATGAAAAGTGCCAGAGATAATGAGCAAGTGAATATGCACCAAGAACAATCTCTTACGAAAATTATATATATATTCGAGTTCTGTGTGAGATCCATGAACATCGCAGAGGAAGACCAAGAGATGGATACAGTAAGCAGATTCAGACAGATGTTGGTTGCCGTTCTTATGTGGAGATGAAGAGGCTTGCTCAGGATAGGGTATTGTGGAGAGCTGCATCAAACCAGTCTCCGGACTGAAGACCACATCAACATCATCATCAACTTTTACTTTCAAAATATGTTTGGCGGTCCAGTTTTTGGCCTTTCGCGGCCCGGATTTGAACCGCAGACTGCCAGTTGCCGTCCGCTGATCTATACACACATTATAAAATCAATGTATATTGTACATTTACGTCGAGTAATGTCAAATCTTAAAATAAGCTACGAAAAATAATGACTTCCTGATAGTAGACTCTAAAATTATAGACATTTTTTATTTATGTGTTATGGGTAGAATACCCCCATTAAAACATTATTTGATTTTTACAGATGAAGAAATTTGAATCTAGCGGTGCTGGCCGCTCTGCTTGTGCAGATTACAATTACAAGACACTTGACATGAAGCGTGCAGCTACCGCATTTCCCGACACTCATCCGTGAGTATTGCTTTGACTCTTGGCACGCGCTAGATGCAATCTTCGTGTAATTCAAACGTCACCTTCGCTCCACAAATTCTCTGATTGTAATTGGCACATTACGATTTTACCAAATGTTCAAATCTTTGGACAGCTTATGGGACTTAACTACGGGGTCATCAGTCCCTAAACTTACAAACTACTTATGAACTACTTACGAACTAGGACGGCACAAATATCCATGCCCGAGGGGGGATTCGAACCCCCAACCGTAGTGACGATTTTACCAACACCATTCTTTCTGTGATTTTTCTTGCTACTCATTTCGCACGAAATAATACGGAGTATCTCATGGTACTCACTTTCATAAGCCACTGCCGTACGTTCATGAACATGAAAGTCGTTTTTCAATACCTATTGTAATTCCACAGATATCAGGGATGAAAGATTGAGTTCCATAGCCTGTGTATGTATTACTTTTCACATTGATTTTCACAAACACACACATATGTGTGTGAGTGTGTGAAAATAAATCTGTCCAAACTAATGGTCGCGCAAGTACGAGGCGCGTCCAGAAAGTAAGATCCGTTTGGTTATATAAAACGAACGGGTACAGATACAGAAAAAATATTGATTGTATAAAAATCTACAACTGTTAAACTACTTTTCTACATAGCTTCCGAAATTTTGTAGGCAATTATCATAGCATGGCACAAGGTTTTGTGTGCCTTTTGCATAGAATGTTGCCGCCTGTTTATTCAACCATGTGATAACATGTTCTTTCAGTTCGTCATCATCGTTGAAGTGTTGTCCACCAAGGACATATTTTAGGTGTAAGATGAGGATTACGGTCAAAAGATTTTTTTTACGATAATGCCTGACCTCACACACCGAATGTGACCAAACAATTCTTACGGAAATTTCAATGGGACCTGTTTCATCATCATCAATACAGCTCGGACCTCTCTCCTAGCGACTTTAATCTCTTCTTACACCTAAAATCTGTCCCTGCTGGTCAACACTTCAACGATGATAAAGAGCTCTTACCACATGGTTGAATACGCAGGCGGCAACATTCTGTGAAGGATGCAAGCATAAACTTGTGGCACGCTATGCTAAGTGCCTACAAAATTTCGGCAGTTATGTGGAAAAGTAGATTAAAGAGTTGTAGAATTTTGTGCAATAAAAATTTCTTATGTATCTGTGTACAATTTCATTTTATTACCAAACGGAACTTACTTTCTGGACGCGCCTCGTATTTCGAAGTGGCGTCTGGTTGTGTAACTTCCAGATGCACATATCTCAACACGACAGTATTACGCTCGCTTCCAGATACATTCTGGAGATTCTGGATCCCACTTGACTCGCCTTATCTATTTTTCAGCACACACGCCTCTCGAGATAAACGCTCACAGCTGAGTACTGAAGACGGTCTGCCGGTATAAATAGTGGCACCTGGTCTTCAAACGTGAGCGGTTTAGGCAGCAGCTCAAGGCACCAGCGAGATGGCCAGCAAGCTCGAGTACATCACTTTCTACAATGGTCAGAAGATGCCCATTGTAGGCCTGGGTACTTGGCAGGTACGTTACGCATTAAAGCCTCATGTACCTGTTGACAAACTTACATCTTTCAGTATATTCTCAATGCATCTAAATACATAAATCTATGAAACTATTGTCCTTCAGATATTTTAGCCAACATCAAATCACAAAATATAAAAAATACTGTGTATGCACTGAAACAATTAGTTTATATAAGTTAGAATAGTAAAAGTTATAAATTATCAATATTTAACTCAGAATCATTTAAACAATAAACCTTAAATTGACAAAATTAAGGACATTATACTTCACTCTCCAAATGGTTACCATTGGTAAAAAAAAAAAAAAAAAAAAAAAAAAAAAAAAATAATAAATAAATAAATAAAGGAAAAAAATAAATAAAAAAACACAATAAAATAAAAATCTTGGATGCACATAAGCGATGTTTCACTTTCAATAAAATTCTTCTGGGTATGAAACCGCGTCGTCATTTTATAAATTCCACCGACGTTTCACTTATTCATCCATGACGCGTTTCTGGGCAACATCACACGTTAAAAAAGGAAATTTACAAACTTGTTTAAGGAACAGGAGTTTACCAAAAATATGCAATATCTTCCCTAATAAGAAATATTGGAAATAGGGAAGGTGCAAACTGTTAAAACTGTAGGCCACATGACCTCATTCACTTTTAGGCGTCGGGCGGTGGGGATGAAGACCTAATAAATACCGTTGAAAAGCATGGTTTAACGAAGAAAATTACTGATCACTGAGGTACCAGAACGTCAAATTATTAAATTCGATAAAATACAACCTTTAAAATAGATGTGGTAACTATTGCTCAAGAATAGAGGGCAACGAAGTCAACGGTAAAATCCATCTTAACTGTATAAAGCTTTGTTTACTTACGCCAGAGCAGATCCCTGTCACAACTGCGGTCTGCTTCGCGCTCGCTATCTTGCTAGTAAGAAAACTGTGTAATTTGTGTTTAAATAAATTGCATGCAGCTTCTTCTCATTCTAGAGGCAGTTCGGTAAACATCTGCAAAGATTTAGACAATCTACTAAAGGGTCCATCAATATGCCTCTTGTTCCTTGTACCATGAGAGTGCAATTTCTGTCTATGCCGTTATACTGATAAGTTATTCTTTGCATGCAATAGAACATTGTAAGTATGTAAATTTGTTACAGTAAATATTTTAACTCGATAAATGACGGTTTACAGTGGGTAAATTTTTCAGAGTTTGTAATGGTCCTAGTAAATTTCCTCTGAAGTACCAGAATGTCCTGAACATATGTGCTATTTCCTTGAAAATGCCCATATGATATAACACTGGAAAAAGACAAAATAGGCTGATCATACATAAGCGAAAGGTTCATGATATATTTTTGTTTTAAATTTCTGAAGAAGTAAACTACTATGTGTTAATCTCAAGTGAATTTACTCTCTATAAACATAGCTAAAAATCTATGAAATCAAATACTGTTTATTGAGTTTTCCTCTCATTAACTAGAAATCTATCAGCTCAAAACCACTTTGATACTGGCGACAATGTGTCATTAGCCATTGACTGAACTGACATTGAAAAAATGTACAATGAATGCAATGAGAATTTATATAAGAAATCATTTATCATTTGAAGAAATAACAAAGGTTATAAAACTAAACCTTTTGTTACGCCACACTAAATTTTAGCTATCTGTGATATCTCTTAAAAATCAAAACTATTCGATTAGAGTCACTGTAAAATGATTCAACAACTTTGTTGTCGGTGATTCCCTCAATCAGCGAATTAGTTGATAAGCGAAATATTCTCTGCACTCTCAAAGATCGCAGAAAGTAGCACGGAAAAAATAAATCTCTTTATAGTTGGCAATCACCTTTTCAGTGAAAGAGTCAATGGCATGAACGGTAGAAATATTACTAAATCCGAAATGTACAGCCGAAATAATGTTGTTATGGTCCAAATGAAACTAATAGTAGATGATGGATTCTAACACTTGAGATAAAAAAAGGCCTAACACCTATTTTAACTCAAGTTTTAGAATCCATCATCTACTATAAGTTTCAGATAGTATTAATCCCACCCCCATCAACCACAAACATTGCCTGGGTGGGGTGGCTTGTGTGCCTCAAGGATACAAATAGCCATAACGGAGGTGTAACCACAGCGAAGGGTTATTTGTTGAGAGGCCAGACAAACGTTTGGTACCTGCAGCATTTTCAGTAGTTACAGGGGCAACAGTCTGGATGACTGACTGAGGTGGCCTTGTAACATCAGCTAATGTGGCTTTGCCACACAGTTACTGCGAACGGCTCAAAGTAAGGGAAAACTACAGCCGTAACTTTTCCCGAGGACATGCAGCTCTACTCAGTAAAATATTCCAGAGATAAAATACTACTCTGGAGGATGCCATTATCAGGAAAGACAACACTGGCATTCTACGTATCGGAGCGTGGAATGTTAGATCCCGTAATCGGGTAGGGAGATTAGAAAATTTAATAAGAGAAATGGATACATTGAAGTTAGATATAGTGGGGATTAGTGAAGCTCGGTGGAAAGAGGAACAGGATTTCTGGTCAGGTGAATACAGGATTTTGAATACAAAATCAGTTAGTGGTATTACAGGAGTAGGACTGATAGTGAATCAGAAAATAGGAATGCGGCATCAGTGCAGTGATTGCATTATCGTAGTCATGATAGATACGAAGTCAACACCGACCACAGAGGTACAGCTCTATATGCCAACTAGCTCTGCAGATGAGGAGGAGGTCGAAGAAATGCATGAAGACGTGAAGGAAATGATTCAGACAATTAAGGGAGAGGAAACCAAATTGTTATGGGAGATGGGAATTCGGTAGTAGGAAAAGGAATAGAAGGGAAGGTGGTGAATATGGACTGGGCAAAAGAAATGAAAGAGGAAGCCGCCAACTATTGTTGGTTTTTGTAAGGGACTAAACTGCAACAGTTATCAGTCCCTACACAGGATTTTGCAGGCATTTTTAACGAAGTGGAGATATGTGAGTACCTTGTATCCAACCACGACTTTTGCGTGGGAAGAGACTGCATATGGAACATCAATGTGATTGTGGATAAGAGAGTTGGGAGAAATTCTTTAACGTGACATTGAATTGTCGAGTAAAAATATGTAGTACATTTGAATATTAGATCACGAGCCCTGGTGTCATCAAAGTTATTGATTTTATCAAGTGTCGAGACAGACAACTGCAGGAAACTTTTACTTCTTTCTTGGACCAAGATCATGGCATTACCAAGCTGAAGGCTACAACATTAAATTACCGGATGGACCATGTTTTTGACAAGTTGCAAGATTGTTTAAGTGTTTTACACAAGAATAAATGGTATCTGCAAAGTGCGCCCGTTTATAGTGTGGAAATCTCCATGTGGATGCATTTAATGAATTCCCTACAGAACAGCTATTGTGTATTGTTTAATAGTGTTCTGAAATTTGTTCACTGGGGTAATAAGAATATTCAAAACTTGACATGTGTTCAGGTAAATCTCCCAGACAGTATTCATCGAGAAAAGCTTATTCATCACATTCTATCAGCTTTTAGTTTCAACTGTCTACCTGTAAATTATGTGGAGATTAGTAATACTACGACGATATTACTATTACAGAGAAGAGTACATGAATGCAGGAGAAACATCTCCGAATGCCGAACATTATTCTCCACAATGCCTCCAGATACAGATATCGCCGAATTAAGTTTGATACCTACAAATATCGTAATTCCATAATTACAGCAAAAAATAGTAAATCCATAGCACAGACTTAAGCCATTCTCCAGTCAAGAAATTACACCGCTAAGGAAAAGAAAACAGGAAATGAAAGAGAAACCAAGAAAAGGACACTCGAATATACTCCGATGACAACAGCTTTAATGGAAGAATACCAGCTGCAAATGGACAAAGAAGAGGCTATTGCTTATGTGCAAGCACGATTCATGACTGCCTTTAATCGCAATGTATGGTAAAATCTGCTTATAACCGGAGTTCTTAAGATCATAAAATTTACTGTTAAGAAATATGCTAAGTTGTCATATGTTGGAGTACTTGTCGAATACGGCGGTTTCAAGCATGTATACTATATTAATGGGCACGCAAAGAATCTGTTTATAAAGCTTCTTTCCCACCTCGATCAGTTGAGAAAGGGTGGATACATCGTGTTTAAATGTGGTGGACTGGATATTGTACGAGGTGCATTCAAGTTCTAAGGCCTCCGATTTTTTTTTCTCCGGAGTGGAAAGAGATAGAAACATGCGCATTGTTTTAAAATGAGGCCGCGTTCATTGTCCCAAAGATGGCAGCAACGTACGGCAGATGGAATTTTACCGCCAGCGGCGAGAATGAGAACTGTTTTAGATACTTAAAATTGCGACGTTTTCCATACTTAAACAGCGTGCAATCATTCGTTTTCTGAATTTACGTGGTGTGACACTAACTGAAATTCATCGACAGTTGAGGGAGACAGGTGGTGATGGAGTTATGGATGTGTCGAAAGTGCATTCGTGGGTGCAATAGTTTAATGTAGGCAGAACAAACTGTAACAACCTCGGGCTCGCACAAGCCGGTCGGACGACATGATCGAGAAAGTGGAGAGAATTGTTTTGGGGGATCGCCGAATGACTGTTGAATAGATCGCCTCCAGAGTTGGCACTTCTGTGGGTTCTGTGCACTGCACACAATCCTGCATGACGACCTGAAAGTGCGAAAAGTGTCATGCAGGTGGGTGCCACGAATGCTGACGGACGACCACAAGGCTGCCCGTGTGGCACGTTGCCAAGCAATGTTGACGCGCAACGACAGCATGAATGGGAATTTCTTTTCGTCGGTTGTGACAATGGATGAGACGTGGATGCCATTTTTCAATCCAGAAACAAAGCGGCATTCAGCTCAATGGAAGCACACAGATTCACCGCCAGCAAAAAAAATTCGGGTAACAGACAGTACTGAAAAAATGATGGTTTCCATGTTCTGGGACAGTGAGGGCGGAATCCTTACCCATTGCGTGCCAAAGGGCACTATGGTAACAGGTGCATCCAACGAAAATGTTGTGAAGAACAAATTCCTTCCTGCATTGCAACAAAAACGTCCGGGAAGGGCTGCGCGTGTGCTGTTTCACCAAGACAACGCACACGCACCTCGAGCTAACGTTACGCAACAGTTTCTTCGTGATAACAACTTTGAAGTGATTCCTCATGCTCCTAGTGACTTTTGGCTTTTTCCATCAATGAAAGACAATTTCCGTGGCCGCACAAACACCAGCCGTGCTGCTATTGCCTCAGCGATTTTCCAGTGGGCAAAACAGACTCCAAAAGAAGCCTTCGCCGCTGCCATGGAATCATGGCGTCAGGGCTGTGAAAAATGTGTACGTCTGCAGGGCGATTACGTCGAGAAGTAACGCCAGTTTCATTGATTTCGGGTGAGTAGTTAATTACAAAACAAATCGGAGGCACTTGAACTTGAATGCACCTTGTACATATAGCATCGGAGAAGCCGTTTGCAGAATTTAAGACTGCTGAAATAACTACATATAATGACCGCTCATTTGTCAAAAATTCTAAATTTGAAATTCCATACAGAAATCCCACAGGAGTGCTGTGTAGAAGAACAGATAATGTACACACAAGATGATATGGAGAGCTTTAACAGTTATACTCGTATTACACAGGAAATAAAGGGTAAAATTAAGCTATCCGAATGATCTTCGCTAGAGAAATTGCTGGAAGGTGCAGATCTGGTTACTAAAGCCATAAAAGAAGTGGACTGTACGAATATACGAAGATACATACTGGGGTTCGAAAATTTAATTTTCCTGTAGCTATCAAATGTACACACAAGATGATATGGAGAGCTTTAACAGTTATACTCGTATTACACAGGAAATAAAGGGTAAAATTAAGCTATCCGAATGATCTTCGCTAGAGAAATTGCTGGAAGGTGCAGATCTGGTTACTAAAGCCATAAAAGAAGTGGACTGTACGAATATACGAAGATACATACTGGGGTTCGAAAATTTAATTTTCCTGTAGCTATCAAATTACTCGCTGGAGAAGGAAACAGAAGATTCTGATGTCGATCTAAGCTACAGGTTAAAAATTAAACTAGACATTATTAAAGTTACACCATACATAAGTAAAGAACAAACTGTTTTCTGTGACTAAATGTATGTATAAACATATGTTTTCTGTTTGTAACCGCATATACAAACTGTAATTAATGGTTTGTACACTAATATATGTATGCTTATTTCCTAATCTACCAAAAATCTTACGAAATCCCACGTTTACTGTGATCTATGTAGACAATTATCTACAGTGGGATAATCACTAGTTTCCGGAATTTTACACAGAATAACGACAGTATAGTGGTGTAAAATAGATTTAATAGATGAACTATGCATGTGACAGACGTTAACATCCTCGAAAGCTTTAGATGACCAGAATAGACGTATCTAGGGTGATCTACAACCTTATATTACGGCTCTATTCAGTTGAAAGAGCTTCAAAGGTTGTTCTGAAACCACATTTCGTACCTAAATGAGGATCACTAAAATATCGATGTGATTACCTAAAATGTGTAACAGGGTGCATCTGCAGCAGCTATTTCATACAAAGACTTATAGCTTTTCAGATAGACCCTTTCGGTCTGAAAGTAGCCTGTTACTAAAATAAGTAAGATCTTGGTCAGTTGAAATCTGCAAATGTAAGTTAAATCACTCACTGCTAGTCTAAATTTCTATACGAGTGGGCCACAGTACATGTGCAATGGAAAATGATCTAACTGTTCACTCCTTAATGGAGCAACCAACGTTTTAACAAACACAAAATCAATGTAAAAAATAAATGAATATATAACTAAACATGGGACGGAGAGCATGAAATTATAAAGCAGAGTTTTGATACTTTCAATCGTAATCTATTCAGTAAAATAACAAGCAGATAAATGTAGGAAGACCACATTAAGCACATACCTCATACAAAAGTGAATTAAATCATATAATTACGGCACATATTAAAATTGTTTCTGCCCTTTATGAATATCGACGTAACATGGGAGGAAATTTTCAAATACACAATGGGTAGCTGAAAGCACATATATTCATTCACATACATGTGCATAATGCTTGGCGGTATGTCACAATGCTGAAACACATGAAAGCAGTGGCGAAACGAAGCGTCGGCGGCGTCTTGACAAGATGGCGGGTGTCTTGATTACAAATTTAATTATACTGGTCATTAAACGAACTTTTGTTCAGGGAGGCAGTGGCTCACTATTCTTAAAAACCATATGGTGTGCGACTACACCAAATTTCGTAGCATTTAATTTAGAATAAGTGAGTACAGCACATGTGAGATTTCATATAGAAGAAAGCTAGTATTAATAATAGCATGGCAGAAGGACGAAGTAATGACTGTTACAAAAGCACGTGGGTGCAATTTGTCATACAAGTCAGGAAATATGGAATCAAACTAGAAAATCTAAGGTATATTTAGCATACTCGTGGGTACAGATGCAACGTGAAAATGTTAGTTAAAACCAGCATGGAAATTCAAACACACTAAATTTACATCAAGGCTGAAGGCCACACACGTGTTTTCTAACTTGAGCAAAACCAGACACAAAATCATCACCGGGATAAAAATGCAGATAAAATTTACACTGAATTATATGAGTTCTTTAAATGAGTTCTGTAAATCAGGAAACACTTTGCCTTGCATAGCGAAAAAATTACTCAATAAAACTATCACTGAAAAAACAAGACTGCCTTATCACAAAGAAAGCCTTCCTCTCAGCATGATCTGACTCTGACGAAGTACTTACTTCCAAGGCTGCAACAAGTGAAGCTCTAAGGCCATGGGAAAAACCTCCCTTCGTCATACACTGGATGTAGAGCGCGCTAAAAGCGACGCAGAGTACGTTCAGAGAGTAGTGTTTACCAACCCTTGCTACTTGGCCAAGACAATTCCCTCTACAACCGCTCCCAGAGAGGTCTCCTGTCACTCTTTCATCCAATATTAGATTGGTACGACACTAACAACACTGCCACCTTGCCAAGCCAAGTAAGCTTGTCCCTGGCCATTCAGCAGACGCCAGCGCAGATGACAAACGAAGCCATGCGTTCTTAACTACAGCAAAACGAGGCCTAAAGCGGGAGGCGGCGACTGTAAGCCATTGCAAGGCAGGCAGTCAATATTAAAAGCAACCTTCCACAGTCACACGAACATAAAAGTTCAGTCACACAGATGGAAACATATATAAATATGGGGGAAACATACATAAACATGGGGCATTGATCTTTGACAAAAATAATAAAATAATTAACACCAGATATATGGCATTAATGGTGCAGAAACATAAAGTGTTAAAGATTAAATCAAAATGGAACATGAACACACGATACGTGGACGTGTTTCAGGTTTTTCAGGACTATGGACCTAGGAGAAAACGCAGGAAGACAGTTACATGTCATAAGAGCGGTACCTCGATCAGTAGAGTATGTGTTACTTGGTGGGCTATCGAAGATGTAAGTCTGTACTGTTCTAGTCTACACCTAAGCAAGCGTTCGTTTAAATCAATGTTGTGTGATACATTGGTGTTGTGTGTAACTGAGTTCGACTTATTGTGCATAGGTTCATCTTGTATAAATTTCTGTCTTCTTCTTATCGATTTTCTAAAAACCATGTTTAGAGTCTGTATTAGGTACACAGAGAACTAGAGCTATTCCGACTGTTTCTGCGTTTGTTTGTGTATAAAATAGTTCATACTTTCATCATGCAAGTCATCTCCTATGGTGAAAACCTCATTTGTGTCAACGTAAAGCAGATGATGCATAAATATGATGCAGTACTTGTCAGTAATACGGTTGTGCCCAGCTGTCTCATTATGATTATGACATCGAAAGTGTGTTCGTTAAAATGGACATAAGTTCACTTTTTTACTTATGAAGGTCGCTACCGCTGCAGCTCTTCTATGCTCTAACGCACACTATTTTTAAACACATCCATCAGCTGTGCCCTATGTCGTCCATACAAAGTACTTGCGCACTTACCTGTTACAGATGAAATTCTTTATGTCTTACATCAAACATTTTTACATACGAGTTATAAATAACATTCATTCTATTACAATACCTAACAGATGGTATCAAGATGTAGTATACAGTTTGTTAGTCAGAGACATTAGGGGGCGAACGAATTCCGAAAGCAAAAGATTTTTAACGTTTTTTTTATTTTTTTTATTTACTTATTTCTGAGAGTCCCAAATATATGACTTAAGTTGGAATTGTTATTAAATCATTGTCAATGAATATATGTAGTATTTTATTGACTCTTTCATTTGCATTTCAATGAAATGACAATTAGTGATGAAAATTATAAATTTTTCTTCCTGCTAAAGAAACTTGGATGATGGGTGGTACTGACCATGTTTCGAACCCAGGACTCCTGACCTCCTCATCAAGCTTCCATCGCTCCCAACTGATCTACCACCAAACTTATTTGAATTTAATGCACATACAGTTCCCTTGCCATCACTGATAATTGTACTTTCTAGGAAATTGTTAATGCAAGAACATGGTTGTCACAATTAAATTCATATGCAAATTAAGGTTTCTAAAAATAATTGGGGTGGCGAACGGCAGCTGGTGGGGGTGGGAGGACGGACCCTAGGTGGCTTCCTGGAAGACCAAGTTGTTATTGTTTCCGTGATTTCAAACTCTTGGGTTAAGTGCAATATCATGTTTGATGTTATCAGTCATTGTTCCCAGTAATTCTATTGTCCAAACTGCAGTTATATGTTATCTGTTAATTGTCCTGAAGAGTTCATTGTTCTACTAAGTGGAAGTACATGTTTAATGTCAATGATCCATGGCGGCGTCCTTTGACTAGCGGCCGCACTATGTCCGAGGGTGGAAGGGTCGTAGAAGGTAACATACGTCATGCAATGCATTGTGGGTACCGTGGGTTGTAACCTATGTTACCATACTACTCTTGATACCTGTACATTTGCAGGTACTTGACACTGCATTAATGCACGTCTGAAGGAAACAGACACAGAGTACATGCATGCATGTTTGAAGGAAAAGGATACTACTTGCATACATGTCTAAAGGAAAGGGACACTGCATGTCTCTACATCTCAAGGCATTATAATGGTTACAGTGTTAATACAGACATCACGAATAAAATAAGCTCAAAGGTTACCAGGTTACCATTAGTTACAGGTGTGGTGGGGCTTAAATGACTTTCCTGCCTGCAGTCATCGCCAGAGGACGTGGGCGGGGCGGTGGACGCGGCGCTGGCCGCAGGGTACCGCCACATCGACACCGCCTACGCCTACGGCAACGAGAAGGAGATCGGGGACGCCCTCAAGCAGTGGTTCGACTCTGGGAAGCTCAAGAGGGAGGACGTCTACATCGTCACCAAGGTAGGGAGCAGCCAGAGCATGCCAGAGTGCAAATGCCAGCCAAACTGACCAAGCCCAGTGGTTGAGGTGGGTACCGCAATAGCTGCACCCACACAAAAAATTGTTTGGAGGAATGTTTATTTACAATGAGCCGCACGGAAATTACCACTCCTGGTCGGGCTCGGCTCAGAAATAGGGGCAAAATCACTCTTTCGGTTTTCATACTGTAAAAACTTTCGTCAGTATATAGGACCACTGCACATCGTTTTTATCAATTTATTTTCTTCCTTAAATGTTTTCCATTGCTTGTGAAATTCGAAAATGAATAATTTCATTCAGCTTGAGGTTTTAGTTTCGTAACACCCTACTTTCAAGAAAGCATACGGTTTAAATACTTTTTTGTATTTTTCTGACACGTTGTAGTAAGCATCTTAGCTTTCTAATGGAACATTAACATTTCACTCGTAACAGTCGTTTTAAAATTACACACTTTGTCAAGTTTGAGAACGTAATTTATTCAGAAAGTTCGATAGCGGGTAGCTCATTGTTCGATGCATTTTAGACTATACATTACAGCAAGGAACGAAAAGTACAGTAAAGTTTTTGAGACAGTTGTCGCAATGAACCTTTCTCGTTTAACGAGTAATTGAGTTTTAGTATCCATCTGATCATCAATCTCTACCTGTTCGTCCTCTTCTCCCATCTCCACGTCAATTTCGCTTCCTTTGTCTCCTCTTAGAAATGTATCTAACCTAGACCCACGTTTAGTATTATGTTCAAAATCTTATACCTCCGAAAATTGTCGTCCGAATGTTTTTAAATTTTAATACAACGCTCTAGGGTGTTTCACTAAGTGTGTTTGCCTCTGTAACTTATAAAATAATAGGTGACGGGAAATTTTAATGCGGTAGGTCAATACAAGAAATGGTACACTTTCTGCGGAGCTATGAACATACTTTATTGTATCATTTTCCTCAGAGTTACAGCACAAAGATACAATTTTTTTAATGGAACAATAGTTTTTCCTATCGTGCATTGGAATCTTTGAAACCATCTGCGTCCAAATAAATTACATTCCTATCACTGTTAGTTTCGGATCTACAACCCTTCAAAGCTTCAGGGGCAGATACCACACTCTGCACATAATACATGGCTGTGAGTTGGGTGATGGATGTTATGGCGGTGGGAAGTTGATTTACATGAGATGTTCAAATGTGTGTCTATGTTCCTCAAAGCATAATGCAATGCGCCGTCGAAACAATCTGCGGACGAGATGTAACATCGCCGTTGTGACGGAGCGATATGCGTCCTCGATGCGCCATTTTAGAACATCTGGGGATGTCGTTCAAAAAAATGTTTGTTAAGCTTATGGGACTTAACTACGGGGTCATCAGTCCCTAAACTTACAAACTACTTATGAACTACTTACGAACTAGGACGGCACAAATATCCATGCCCGAGGGGGGATTCGAACCCCCGACCGTAGTGGCCGTGCAGACCGTGACTGAAGCGCCTCAGTCCCCGCGGCCACCGCGGCCGGCGGGGATGTCGGCTCAGTGACATAAACACGATCCTTTCGATATCACCACAAAAACAAATCTACTGGTATTAAATCGGGTGACCTTGCGGGCCATGAATGAGGATCATGGCGCCCCAACCATCTTCCTGCCAATCTGATGTTTAGTGCTTCCACAACAGCACACGTGGAATGGGCTGGGTGACCATTGTGCTCCATCCACATATGGACTCTCGTGTGTAGACACACATGTTCAAGGAGACCACCCAAACTGTCAGCTATAAAAGCGCGATATAACTCACCTGTCAGTGTACCTGGGAAGTAGTGTGGACCGATAATTTCATCCCCAAGGATTCCACACCAAACGTTAATAGACCACCTACGTTGACGGTAGACAGGTCGTACCCACAGAGAATTGTCTGCGGCCCAGTAGTGCATGTTATGGCGATACACTGCACCATAATTTGTGAATATGGACTCATCAGAGAACACAACACTTTGTAAAGACTCCAGCGTGAAATTACGCTCTGGCCGCGGTGGCCGAGGAGACTAGGGCGTTTCAGTCACGGTCTGCACGGCCACTACGGTCGGGGGTTCGAATCCCCCCTGCGGCATGGATATTTGTGCCGTCCTTAGTTGTAGGTATTTCATAAGTAGTGTGTAAGTTTGGGGACTGATGACCCCGTACTTAAGTCCCTTAAGCTTAAAAAACATTTGAACATTTTGAAATTACGCATGGCCCACTCACAGAATGTCACTCTCGCACGGAAATCGTTCCCATGCAGCTCCTGGGTCAGTGACAGGCGGTACGGGTGAAACCTGTGGCCGTGTACTATACCCACACAATGTGAGACTGACACCAGCGACTGCAACAACGGCTCTTAAACTGCCATGAGGAACGTGGTGTAGTGCAGCTAAAACGAACATTTCCGTCTCCTCACTTCTTGCAGGTCTTCGTCAGTTAATGCAGCGCATTACCAAGCTGCCTGTTTCCCGAAGGAGTTGTTCGGCACGTAAGAACGTAATGGCTGCCGGGGCTCTTCGCCTAGGATATCTCATGGCATACGGCGTGGCTGCTTCAGTGGTATCGTGTTGGCACTCGCCGAGCATCAGCAACATGTCAACGTACTCGTTGTTCGTGTATGCCATCGTCATCCGATGTCAGTAACTGTGCTATATTGAGCCCCGGTTGTTTGTGTGGCTCCAACTGTCGGGTATACGGCCGTGTGCGGCGACAGTCGGCAGTCTAACAGCGCATCGAGGAAGCTTCTCGCTCCGTGACACCGGCGACGTTACAACTCGGCCGCACCACATTTAGAAGGCGCATTGCATTATGTGCAGCGTTTGTGGTATCTGCCCCTGAAACTTTGAAGGGTTGTAGCTCCCAAACTGTGATAGGAATGTAGTTTAAATTGATTTGGACGCAGCTGGTTTCAACGAATCCAATGCGCGATAGAAAAAACTATTGTTCCATTTAAAAATTATATTTTTGTGCTGTAACTCTTTGGAAAATGATACAATAAACTATGTTCATAGCTCCGCAGAAAGTGTAGCATTTCTTGTGTGGACCTGCCGCATTAAAATTTCCCGTCACCTATTATTTTATAAGTGTATTACAATGCAACGTTCTGTAAAAATTTGACAATAATCGGTAAAGAACTTTCAGCGATTAAAGGCTATACACAAACCAACAACATTTTATGTGTAGATTACTCCTGACAGCTTGGATGGGGGGGGGGGGGGGGATATACACTAACGGGACAGTAACGCACGCAAGGGCCTCCGTCACTGCGACTTGCTGTGCTCCTATTTGGTTGGTTTATACATGCGTAGCGTTTTCCTTGTGCATGTTGCTATTTCTTGATTGTTATTTTTACTATACAGGTTTCGGTCGAACGTCGCAGCACACTCATTTATTTCAATATCGCTGTAGGAATTGAGAAACTTCAATATTCCAATAAGTTACGTCAGAGGTCGTCTACATCTCAAGGTATGTGGCAAACACGGGCGTAATTTTGAAACTGGCCATCTTGAATATAAGTCGATTTCCATTAAAATGGAAAAGGGATCTGTGTCATTTACGAATCAATATCAGCGTATTCCGATAAGTTCGTTCCTGTAAACAGAGTCGAAGAAGCAGTTATGTTTCAAAAATTACAACAAGATCCCTCCTTTTATACAAGGTATCTTGTTTAGTGATGAAGCATACTGTCTTGTCAGTGGTGAAATCAACCGCCACAAATATACACTACTGCTGATAAGTTAAGGATATCGCTAATTTATGGTGAAACATCGCTCTGGTTGGCTCTTTGTGGTTTTAAATTACCTCGGGGTATGATCACGCATTCCATTTGACCTGCAGTCGTCGCACCATGACGCTGGCAGCACCATGTCGCATCACATAAGCAGAGGGGTGTTGATGCATGTCAGAGCACGGAGCAGCGAATAAGTGTGCAGACGTATTTAAACGTGCTGATGGTGACTCTGTGTGTTGATAGTGGCTCAAAGAAGACAAAGTGACGACGTTACGATGGATAGAACACTAGGGCGGCTGGAGCTTTGTAAAACACAGAAGGTCGTATCACGCGCCCTCCGTGTTCTACAAAGTGTGATCTCAAGGTTATGGCTACGATTCCAGCAGATAGGGAACGTGTCCAGGCGGTACGGTACAGGAGGTCCACAGTGTACAATACCACAACTGACCGATATCTCACCACCAGAGGGCCACGGACTGCTGCAGGTAGCCTTGCTCGGGACCTTGGTGCAGCCACTTGAAGAGTTGTCTCAAGTCACACAGTGTACAGACCACTGAATAGACATGGCTTCTTCGTCCGGAGACCCACAACTTCCACTCCTAGTTTAGTTAAGTCAGTAAGCTCCAAAAATGATAAAGCCAAGAACGCTAGTACAGTGACTGCCAAGGAGGGGTTGTTTGCGTGTCTCAACGATACAGATAGCCATACCATAGGTGCAACCACAGCGGAGGGTTATCTGTGGAGAGGTCAGACAAACTTGTGGTTCCTGAAGAGGGGCTGCAGCTTTTTCAGTAGTTACAGGGGCAACAGTCTGGATGATTGACTGAGCTGGCCTTGTAACATCAGCTAATGTGGCTTTGCCATACAGTTACTGCGTACGGCTGAAATCAAGGGGAAACTACAGCCGTTACTTTTCCCGAGGACATGCAGCTCTACTGTATGAAAATATGTTGATGGCAGCCTCTCGGGTAAAGTATTCCGAAGGTAAAATAGTTCCGCATTCGGATCTCCGTGCGGGAACTACTCAGGACAATGTTGTCATCAGGTAAGACAATAAGACAATACTGACATTCTACGGAGTGGAGCGTGGAATGTTAGATCCCTTAATTGGGTAGGAAAATTAGAAAATTTCAAAAGAAATGGATACACTCTTTCAAATTCTGAAGTCAGATGGAGTAAAATACAGGGAAAAGAGAGTTAATTACAACTTGTACAAAAGCGCAGACCCAGTGATTAGACTCGAAGGGCATGAAAGGGAAGCATTAGTTAGGAAAGGAGTAAGACAGGGTTGTTGCATTTCTCCGATTTTATTCAATTCGTACATCGAGCAGGTGGTGAAGGAAAACAAGGAAAAATATGGAATAGGGATTAAAGTTGAGGGTGATGTAATAAATACATTACGTTTCGCTGATGACATTGTAATTCTGTCACAGACAGCAAAGGACCTGGAAGAGTAGTTGCATGGAATGGACAGTGTGTTGAAGAGACCGTATAAAATGAACATTAACAACAGCAAAACAAAGATAATGCTGTGCAGTCTAAGAAAATCAGGCGATGCTGAAGGAATTAGATTAGATAACGAAACAGTGAAGGTGGTAGTTGAGTTTTGTTACTTGGGTAGGAAAATAACATATGCCCGTCGCAGTACAGAGGATATGAAATGCAGAAAGGCAATGGGAAGAAAAGCGTTTTTGAGAAAGAGACATTAGCTAACATCGAATGTTAATTTAAGTGCAAGGAAGTCTTTTCTGAAGGCATTTGTGTCGAGTGTTACCTTGTACGGGAGTGAAACATGGACGATAAACAGTGAGGAGAGGAAGAGAATAGAGGCTTTTGAAATTTGGTGCTACAGAAGAATGCTGGATAGATCGCGTAACTAATGATGAGGTACTGAACATAACTGGCGAGAAAAGAAATATTTGGTATACCTTCACTAAAAGAAGGGATCGCTTGGTATGACACATTCGTAGCCATCGAGGAATCGTAAATTTAGCATTGGAGGGAAGTGTGTGGGGTAAAAATCGCAGAGCACGAGTCGCATATAATAAGCAGATTCAATTGAATGTGGGTTGCCGTTCCTATGAGGAGATGAAAAGACTTGCTCAGGACAGAGCAGGCTGGAGAGCTGCATCAAACCAGTCTACGGACTAAGACCACAACAACAACGCTAGTACATTTTTTTTTCTTTTGTGGACCGGTTTTGCCGGTCTCTGCCATCATCTTCTGGTTTAATCTTTTCTTTCTTTTTTACAATGCCGTCATCTGGTCATCTGGTGATGTCAACAGGTGTTGTATAAAATAAATTAAAGGGCATAGACGCACTATCCCATTATAACTACAATGACATAGTGCAGCTATGCACTTTAAATTATTTTATACAAATGTACTCGTGACGAAGTCATATGGGAAAATCCCCACATTATCATTACCTTGCAGATGGTGTGCTTCATCTCTCATTTTCCAACTATGGCACCCACATTAAATCTCATATCGAGGCGATCTCCCAGTGTAGCATCAATAAGGAATCTAACGCCCGAGACAGACACCTGCTATCTTATATAGGCATTGGTGACTGCAGGCCACCCTCTAAGTATTTACGTACACTGCCGTCCGTAAGTTTGGAAACACGTAGTAATTATAGACAATGGAAAGGAAATTCTGTATAAAATGAATTTTGTTATTTTTCTAATGTTCATTAAGCTCAAATAATACACAGGAAGATGCAACAATCAAATTTTCTATTCCACAAAATAGACGCCTTTCATCACTGCCTTGCACACTTTCGGCATTCGCTGCGTCAGTTTTGCCAACGTTTCAGTTGGAATTAATCTCCAGTCTTGCTGCAGGACCTGCCAAAATTGTGTTCCACTAATGATTTACCGTTTTCCGATCGTCCTGTCCAGTTCATCCCATAGCAGCTCGATTGGGTTACAATCAGGGGATCGGGGAGGCCATTTCATGTTTTTTTTAATATATTACGAACCTCTAGAGACTTCACATAGTTCTGTCACATTCCACATGTATGTTTCGGGTCGTTGTCTTGCTGCAAGACAAACCGTTTCCCTATTAGACGCAAACCAGGTGTCTCAGCATGTTGCTGGAGAATGACATGATGATCCTTTTGGTTAATTTTTCCATCTATTTTCACCAAATCTCCGATTTTATTCCCTCCACATGATCTCCATGCCATCACAGAATCTCCCCCCCCCCCTCCTCATTCTTTGGAGTTGGAATTACGCACTCACGATTCAAGCGTTCATGGGGTAAATGGCGTTTACTTCCAAATATTTCGAACTTGGATTCATCAGTGAAGAAGACTCTTTCCCAATTCCCCACTGTCCAATGTTTGTGCGTCTTAGCTCACTGAAGCCCTATCTTTTTGTTAATAGGGCGCAACAGTGGTCTTGTTGCTACATAACATCGGAGGTTGTTGTGTGCCAGGCAGCCGGCCGCAGTGGTCGAGTGGTCTGCGGCGCGCCAGTCACGGTCTGCACGGCCGCTACGGTCGGGGGGTTCGAATCCCACCTCGCGAATGGATGTTTGTGTCGTCTTTAATATTATTTCTTAGGTAGTTTGTAAGTTTAGGGACTGATGACCCCGCAGTTAACTCCCTTAAGCTTAACAAACGTTTTGAACGTTTGTCTGCCAGGCGTCGTCTCACTGTTGACTCACTCAACTATGTATTCCTCGTTGCGTTTAGTTCAGCAGTCAATTCACGGACAATTTTCTAATTTATTACTTTTCCTGGTCACAATCAAATACTTTTACTGGCGTTCTGATATTTTCCTAGTTGCTTGTGAGCGACGATGATCTTGATAGGAGCCTGATTCTCGATGCCGTTGTATGATTAGGACAACTCCTCAGATGAAAATCTTCAGTTCCTTTGGTATTTGTGGGACACTATTGCTTTCTTAGTGCAAAGTGATCATCATTATCCGTGATTCATAAGGAATCTGCCACTTTGGGGCCACCTTCAATTAAGTTCGCGGCGTGTTATACATTTATGCAAACGCAACTGTCAACAACGTACCTCTACGTAGCCGTGCGGTCTACTCGCGTCACCTAGCGTGTTTTCTAGAACTGCGTAGACAGGTAACGTCGGTTTACATAAAACGGAGCTATACAACTATGTTCCAATATGTACAACGTATATATATATATATATATATATATATATATATATATATATACAATAATTAAGGGTACAGTACTGTATCATTATTAAGAGTTATTTGAACTTGCTATTGCATATTCTAATCAATAACTCATATAGTCATCTTTGCTATTTGTCGGACACTATTGCCTTCTTGGTGGGGGCTACCTTCAATTATTTTCGCGACGTGTTATACCTTTATGCAAACGCAAGTACAAGGGGATAGAACTGTCAAAAACGTACCTCTACGTAGCCGTGCGGTGTACTCGCATCACCTAGCGTGGATATTAGAACTGCTGACAGGTAACGTCGGTTTACATAAAACGGAGCAATACAAGTATGTTCCAATACGTACTGTGTATGAATATGTATGTATATGTACAGTAATTAAGTGTACAGTACTATGTCATTATTAACAGTTATTTGAACTTGCTATTCCATATTCTAACTAATAACTCACATAGATCACTTCCATCTTGCTCCGTTGTAATTCGCCACATGGTGTTTCCAAACTTATGGAGGACAGTGTATGTGTTTCTACACGAATACCTACACAAGTATTCTTTGACTCTGCAGTATGTTTGATATTGTCATGTTTTCCCTCCAGTGGGCCATCTAGTAGACTGTGTTGAGACTAGAGACCTCTTTTTTCAGCTGCCAATGATGGGCAACAGGCAGTCGGATGTGGAGAAGTACCTCAGGGCGTCGCTGTCGGCGCTGCAGCTGGAGTACGTCGACCTGTACCTGGTGCATCTCCCGGTGGGCCTTCAGGACGTGGAGCAGGGAAAATACCCCAGGGGCCCCGACGGCAAAGCGCTGCTCGATAAGGACACCGACCACGTCAGCATCTGGAAGGTATGTCACCAGTCGCACTAGCCAAGCGCTACTTGTGGATTCCAGTACTCTTCACATATGTTATTGTCATCATCTTCATCATCATCATTAACAATACTTCTCCACTACAGTAAGCCTATGCCACTAGCCACACTACCCAAGCGCTAATCGTGGATTACAGTACTCTTCAAGTATGTTATCATCATCATCAACATTTCTCCACTCCACTGGGCCTATGGCAGCTCTCACTAGGTACACTACCCAAGCACTAGTTGTGGATTCCAATAAATACGTTATTGTTATAATCATCTTCATTATGGTTATGGTGTATCGCCCCAAATTTGCGACTGGATAGGGGATTTCCTGTCAGATAGGACACATTTTGTAGTAATCGATGGTAAAGCATTGACTAAAACAGAGGAGATATCGGGCGTTCCACAGGGTAGTGTTATTGGACCTCTGCTGTTCCTTATTTACATAAACGATTTGGGAGAAAATCTTACTCGCTCTCTTAGGTTGTTCGCAGATGACGTCGTCATTTACCGTCTAGTAAAATAATTTGAAGTTCAAAACCTACTACATAACGATCTGAATAAGATATCAATATGGTGTAAAAATTGGCAATTGACTCTAAATAATGAAAAGTGTGAAGTCGTCCACATAAGTACGAAAAGAAATCGGTTAAACTTTGTTTACAAGTTAAATCGAACAAACGTGAAGGCCATAAACTCCACAAAATACCTAGGAATTACTATTACTTCAGACGTAAATTGGAAAGAACACGTAGATAATGTCGTGGGAAAGTCGAACCAGAGACTGCATTTCATTGGTAGAATCCTTATAAGATGCAACAGAACTACTAAAGAAACTGCATACACTACGCTTGACCGTCCTTTTTTGGAGTATTGCTGCCCAGTGTGGGATCCTTATCAGGTGGGTTTGACGAAGGACAAGCCCAAAGAAGGGCAGCTAGTTTTGTACTGTTACGATACAGGGGAACAGCGTTACGGAAATTATACAGGATCTAGGATGGGAATCATTACAACAACGGCGCTTATCGCTGCGGCGTGGGCTACTTACGAAAGTCCAATTGCCAACATTCTCCTCCGAATGTGAAAATATATTTTTGACTCCCACTTACATAGGTAGAAATGATCACCAGAATAAAATACGAGAAATTAGAGCTCGAACCGATGATTCAGGTGTTCTTTCTTCCCGCGCGCTCCTCGAGACTGGAATGGAATACAAATAGTATAAAGGTGGTTCGATGAACCCTCTGCCAGGGACTTAAAAGTGATTTTCAGATTATCCCATGTAGATATAGATGTGTATCATCGTCATTTCCCCACTACAGTGAGCAATGTCTTGAGACATTGGAACATTCACGCTAGCACACAAGCACACAACTGTCACCCCTGGCTGCCGCACTTCGAATCACGCTCTGTTGTGTGGAAATATTGGTGAGGGGGGGGGGGGGATAGGAAGGTTTGGTCACGGTTATGAGGATGGATAGAGCACAGCCTTCCAGGGTATGTACGTATTAGATGAGAGGAACGAGATACAGCTTTCGAATGGAGTGGGGAGGCGGGTGAGTGGAGGAAAACAAAATAATAATAATAAAAAAAAAAAAAAAAAACGAACGCACGCGCGTCCCACACACACACAGCATTCAAAACAAGAGGTTTAGCTTACACAGGTGGGTACTGTTGGGTGTGGAACAAACGGAAGTAATCGTAGGTTGAGACCTGGATAATTTCGGGATCGGAGAATGTACTTTAAGGATAACTCCCATCTGTGCAGTTCAGAAAAGCTGGTGCTGTGTGGGATGATGCAGATGGCTCGGCTTGTGAAGCAGCCATTGATATCGAACATATGGTCTGCAGCATGCTGTACCACAGGGTGGTTCACCTTGTTTATGGTCACAGTTTGGCGGCGGTCATTCATTCTAATGGACACCTTGTTAATCGTCATGACAATAGCACAGCTGGTAAATTACATATCTGCTCTTACAGGAGGCCCGGTGTCGGATAGGATAGGATAAGCCTGTAACAGGACTGGAATAGGAAGTGCTGGGTGGGTGGATTGGGCAGGTCATGCGGCGGGGTCTTCCACAGAAATATGATCCCTGTGACAGTGGGGTATTCGACGTTCCTCTGATTCTTCTGGCTGGTGCTCATGGGTTCAGATGCCGATTGTCTCGGCCCGACCAGCAGGTTATACCCGCATCATAGAGGTCGCTACTCTCTGTGCCGTATGTGGGTGTGACCGCTCATCTTGTCGTAATTAGCTTGTGTTAACGCGGCTTGTAAACCCTCATTCTATTCTTGCTGCGCTGGTGGGTGCGCAGTTGATGCAGTTGGGCTGAGTACAAAGAAGCCTTTTCCGTAAACTGCTGCCTCAGGACCACTCTCCCCTCTGTATCTTCTTCCAGTACGATGTTCAAATGTTTCAAATGTTTGTAGAACTTATGGGACTTAACTACGGGATCATCAGTCCCTAAGCTTACAAACTACTTATGAACTACCTAAGACTAAGGACGGCACAAATATCCATGCCCGAGGGGGGATTCAAACCGCCGACCGTAGTGGCCGTGCAGACCGTGACTGGAGCGCCTCAGGCCCCTCGGCCACCTTCCAGTACGCTTTCATATTGACGAGATCGTTTTCTATTTGCTTTAGCCAGCCATCCGTGGGTCTCTGTTTTCGTTTTTTTAGTAACAATCTTCCGTTCCAAGCTGGCATTAGGTGTCCTTTATAGCTGTATTCACATGACACGACCAAACCACTGCAGTCGAGATTTCTCGAGTGTGTCAAGCAGACTCCGTTAGATTAGTAAATGAAGTCACATTCATTTCTGATTTTACCTCCCCCCCCCTAGTTTTATGAATAACAGACCTAAGTGTCTCCAGTGTGGCAAGTAGACTCCGTTAAATTCGTAAATGAAGTCACATTCAATTAAATAAATCGCAATTTGTGATCACTTATGGCATCCCTGTACTAGTTTTAGATGGAATACAAAAGGGCGGCTAATCTCCTGCTTACTAGGCAGACGCGTTGACCACTCCGCCACCGAGGGCACAGTGACCAGCCCAACTGCAGAGGACTCTTCCCTGCACGTCTCCCGCCACACCCAAATCGCCATTCGCCATGCTGTCTCTTTCCTATTACCACAGCCTGTTTGTTCTGTAATGCTCGCAGCCACAATACTGTATTCCCGCATCATGAGGCTTAGCCTCCAAATAATACAAAGCCTACTCACTAGGAGCGTACCTTCGCTGAGCATGTCGCCGCTGTAGTTCAAACCTCTTCCGCTGTTGGCGCCACAAGCCAACCTCATTCCGTGTAGATCCTTATGGAAGCCGAATATAAAATAAGACGTAAAATATGTCCGCATAGCTCTGCGGTAAATTTTGATCACTGATGTCGAAAACAATTATTGAAGTTCATGTTACTGTCTCTTTTTAACAATGATAACATCAATTATTTCTTGTCATTACCGTTAAACTGATTTTAGGCCTAATTGATTGAAATTGTTTAACGGGTTTTCCTAGAGAGCTTTTTTCTAAGTTTTCTTTTATTTTCTCAAAATATTCCCTGCGTACCTGGTCTGTCATGTTGTTCATGAATTTCGTTGAGTAGGGCCGCAGAAATTTTTGCTATATTAATGTGCTCAGGAGCTCTGCACTGTAACGCGGGGTTACGACTAATATGGGGCAGTAGCATTATTAACAGTGAGAACAGTACCTTTGGCTTTTCTATGACTGATCCAGTGGCTCGTTAGTCACACTTTCCAGTCTTGCCAGGAACATGATGAATGTACTTTTCAGTTATCGAAGACCAGCTCGTCACTGGTGACGAAGATTGTACACTGCTGACCTTGTTGACAGTCCTACAAATGTATATTTTTTTCGACGACAAGTATCTTTATTATGAGGCTGTGATATATGGCTTTCTTGGAAGACTTCTTTGCTTATATTCACCTTGTCTGTAGCAATTTTATCGTCCTTCCGTTTCACAGATTTTGTCTCGGATCTTTCAATTTCTCTTCTCGATTGTTTCAGCTTAATTAGTTTGATTGGCAGATACATTTCGAAAGCACTAGGAACTGCATTAGGATTCAATTTCTTTACTCTGATGCGCATGGATGTTTGTGCTGTCTTTATTATAAGTTAGTTTATAAGTAATTTGTAAGTTTAGGGACTGATGGCCTCGCAGTTGAGTCCCATAAGCTTAACAAACATTTTAACAATTTCTTTACCTTCAGGCCGCATTTATAGTCTGCCGTAAGAAAATGGTTACTAGCACAGAATGCTAATTGGGCTGCCATAATTTATCCTTGGTATCGCTTACGTACGAGATAAAAATTATTTAGGCAACAATAAAATATACAATCACTGATCTTTAGGAAATACTCATACTATGTCTACTTGTTGATTTTATCCATAATTGTCTCGTGGATTCATTGCTCGGAAATTCGTGACAACTAACTCCAGTAGCTTTATTTCGGGAGCCCTGATTGCAAAATGGTACACAAGAATATACCATTTTCTGCAACACACTTAAAAAGTTGTGGAGTCTCATGTAAAAAATGTAAGTTACGCTCTTTTAGGTTGCACAATGAGCATTACGATGTATTTTAGCAGAAGGCACTTCAGTCAAGTTGCGCGGGCGTTGAGGTTGTTATGTGGCGCCTCTAGCGGCAGCTGTTTCAACAAGAGCGGCGACATACGTTTACTCCTAGTGACAAGGCTTTTATATTATTGGAGGCTAAGCATGAGGTATCTAGATGGGAGACGTGCATGGTAGAATCCAAGCCGGCCGCGGTGGCCGAGGGGACTGAGGCGCTCCAGTCACGGTCTACACGGCCACTACAGTCGGGGGTTCGAATCCCCCCTCGGGTATGGATATTTGTGCCGTCCTAGTTCGTAAGTAGTTCGTAAGTATTTTGTAAGTTTAGGGACTGATGACCACGTAGTTAAGTCCCATAAGCTGTACAAACATTTGAACATTTGGAAGAGTCCTCTGCAGTCGGGCTGCCCACTGTGTCCTCGTTGGCGGAGTGGTCAGCGCGTCTGCCTAGTAAGCAGGAGATCCCAGGTTCTAATCCCGGCCGGGCACAAATTTTCATTCGCCGTCCTTTGGTGTTGTTATTATGGTCTTCAGTCCGGAGACTGGTTTGATGCAGCTCTCCACCATACTCTATCCTAAGCAAGCCTTTTCATCTCCTCATAAGAACGACAACCCACATCCACTTGAATCTGCTTACTATACGCGTCTCTTGGTCTCCCTCTGCGATTTTTACCCCACACACTTCCCACCAATGATAAATTTACGATTCCTCGATGTCTAAGAATGTGTCCTACCAAGCGATCCCTTCTTTTAGTCAGGGTGTGCCAAAAATTCCTTTTCTCACCCATTCTGTTAAGTACCTCTTCATTGGTTATACGATCTACCCACCTAATCTTCAGCATTCTTCTGTAGCACCACATTTCAAAAGCCTCTATCCTTTTTTGTCCGCACTGCTTATCGTCCATGTTTCACTCCCATACAAGGTAACACTCCACACAAATGTCTTCAGAAAAGATTTCCTTACACTTAAATTAATATTCGATGTTAGCAAATTTCCCTTTTTCAAAAATGCTTTTCTTCCCATTGCCATTCTGCACTTTATATCCTCTGTACTGCGACCATCGCATGTTATTTTACTACCCAAGTAACAAAACCCATCTACCACCTTCATTGTTTCGTTACCTAATCTAATTCCTTCAGCATCGCCTGATTTTCTAAGACCGCATTCCATTATTTTTGTTTTGCTCTTGTTAATGTTCATATTATACGCTCTCTTCAGCACACTGTCCAATCCACTCAACTGCTCTTCCAGGTCCTTTGCTGTCTCGGACAGAATTACAATGTCATCAGCAAAACACAATGTTTTTATTTCTTCACCCTCAACTTTAATCCCTATTCCAAATTTTTCCTTGCTTTCCTTCACCGCCTGCTCGATGTACAAATCAAATAACATCGGAGAAAGGCTGCAACCCTGTCTTACTCCCTTCCCAACTGATGCTTCCCTTTCATGCCCTTCGAGTCTAATAACTGCGGTCTGGCTTTTGTACAAGTTGTAAATGACTCTCCTTTCCCTGTATTTTACCCCTGCTGACTTCAGAATTTGAAAGAGTGTATTCCAGTCAACATTGTGAAAAGCTTTCTCTAAATCTACAAAAGCTAAAAATGTAGGTTTGCCTTTCCTTAATCTATCTTCTAAGATAAGACGTAAAGTGAGTATTGCCTCGCGGGTTCCTACGTTCCTCCTGAATCCAAACTGATCTTCCCCGAGGTCAGCTTCTACCAGCTTTTCCATTCTCCTGTAAATAATTCGTGTTAAAATTTTGCAGCCATGACTTATCAAACTGATGGTTCTGTAATTTTCACACCTGTCTGCGCCTGATTTCTTTGGAATGGGGATTATTACATTTTTCTTAAAGTCTGAGGGTATTTCGCCTGTCTCATACATCCTACACACCAGTTCAAATAGTTTTGTCATGGCTGGCTCTCCCAGAGACTTTAGTAGCTCTGAGGGTATGTCATCTACTCCTGGAGCCTTGTTCCGACCTAGGTCTTTCAGGGCTCTGTCAAATTCATCTCTCAGTATAGTATCTCCTATGTCATCTTGATCTACTTCCTCTTCCCTTCCTACATAATCGTCTCTAAGTTCATTTCCTTTGTAGAGCTGCTCTATGTACTGTTTCCACCTTTCAGCTTTCCCTTCTTTGCTGAGGACTGGTTTTCCATCAGAGTCCTTTATATTCATAGAGCTGTTTTTCTTATCTCCAAATGTTTTTTTTTTATTTTCCTGTAGGCTGTATCTATTTTTCCCCTATTTATACATTTTTCTACAGATTTGCATTTGGCTTCTAGCCACTCCTGCTTAGCCATTTTGCACTTCCTGTCAATCTCATTTTTTAGTCGTCTGTACTCCATTTTGCCTGTTTCATTTACTGCATTTTTATATTTTCTCCTATCATCAATTAAATTTAGTATTTCCTGTGATATCCATTGATGCCTAAATCTCCGTCTGAAATTCTCCAGAACTTCACTTTCCTTCAATTTATCTAAGTCTCATCTCCTTATTTTCCTACCTTTCTGCAGTTTTGTCAGTTTCAGCCTACAGTTCATGACTAAGAAGCTATGGTCAAAGTCTATATCTGCCCCTGGGTACGTTTTACAGTTTATCACCTGGTTCCGGAATCTATGTTGTACCATTATAAAATCTATCTGATACCTTCCATATCTCCTGGTCTCTTCCACGTGTACAACCTCCTTTTGTGATTCTTAAACCATGTGTTTGTTACGATTAAATCATGTTCCGAGCAAAATTCTACCAGGCGACTTCCTCTTTCATTCCTTCTGCCCAGTCCATATTCATCTACTATTTTTCCTTCTCTTCCTTTTCCTACTACCGAATTCCAGTCTCCCATCACAATTAAGTTTTCCTCTCCCTTAACTGTCTGAATAATTTCCTTTAGCTCCTCATATATTTCTTCGATCTCCTCATCATCGGCAGAGCTAGTTGGCATATAAACCTTACTACTGTTGTCGGTGTTGGTTTCGTATCTATCTTTACAATGATAATGCGATCACTGTGCAGCTCATAGTAGTTTACCCGCATTCCTATTTTCTTATTCATTATTAGTCCTACTCCTTTGATACCCCCAACTGATTTTGTATTTATAATCCTGTACTCACCTGACCAGAAATCCTGTTCATCCTGCCACCGAACTTCACTAATCCCCAGTATATCTAACTTCAACCTATCCATTTCCCTTTTTAAATTTTCTAATTTCCCTACCCGATTAAGGGATCTAACATTCCACGCTCCGATCCGTAGAATGCCAGTATTGTCTTTCCTGATGACAACATCCTCCTGAGTAGTCCCCGCCCGGAGATCCGAATGGGGGACTATTTTACCTCCGGAATATTTTACCCGAGAGGATTCCATCATCATTTCTTCCCTACAGTAGAGCTGCATGTCCTCGGGAAAAGTAACGGCTGTAGTTTCCCCTTGATTTCAGCCGTTCGCAGTAGCTGTGTGGCAAAGCCACATTAGCTGATGTTACAAGGCCAGCTCAGTCAATCATCCAGACTGTTGCCCCTGTAACTACTGAAAAGGCTGCTGCCCCTCTTCAGGAACCACACGTTTGTCTGGCCTCTCCACAGATACCCCTCCGCTGTGGTTGCACCTACGGTACGGCTATCTGCATCGTTGAGGCTCGCAAGCCACCCCACCTCGGTAATGTCTGTGGTTTTGGGGGTGGTATTCCATCTAAACCTAGTACAGTGATGCCATATGTGATCGCAAATTGCGATTTATTTCATTAAATGAACGCTGTAACGTCGTCAAAAATATATAATTGAAATCACATTCATTTCTGATTCCGCCCCCCTCCCCACACTTGTTTTATGAACTGTCGTCTGATGGAACTAAAGTCGAAACCGTGCGCCAGTGGTTTAGCAGGGCTTCCCCAGTGTGTGGGTGTGTTTGTGTGTGTGGATGTGTGTGTGTGTGTATTTGTGAGTCAGTGAGTGACGCTGTGCTCGGACTGCGCAGGCGATGGAGGCGCAGGTGGACTTGGGCCGGGCGCGTGCCATAGGGCTGTCCAACTTCAACGCGCGCCAGATCAGGCGCGTGTGGCGGACGGCGCGCATCAGGCCGGCCAACCTGCAGGTGGAGATGCACGCCTACCTGCAGCAGCGAGAGCTGCGTGCCTTCTGCACAGCCCTAGACATCTCCGTCTGCGCCTGGGGGCCCCTGGGCACGCCACACATTTACTCCTTCGTGGAGAAGCAGGGTGGTGACGTCACCAAGTAGGTACAAATGTTCAAATGTTTGTAAATCTATCGGACCAAACTGCGTGGTCATCAGTCCGTAGCTTACAAACTACTTAAACTAAGGTAAAGTAACCTAAGAACAACACATACACCCACGCCCCAGGAAGGACTCGAACCTCCACGGCGAGCAACCTCGCGCTCTGCAGCGAGACGCTTTAGACCGCTCGGCTACTCCACCGCGGCACCAAGTAGGTACTTGCTAGTCTACCGGTATCCATAACATTGTAACTTAGGACACAAAGGAATTTGCCACACTAGGTACGAGTGCCCACGGAAACAAAGTGCCAGGCCTAATCTCAAGTAGTGTTCCTGCTCTCTAAACTGCTCCTCAACCCTACTCAGTCAATTGCCTCCTCCTTGCAGTCATCAGTCCGAAGATTGGTTTGAACACGACAGTGCTTTACTAGGCATGGTCTTGTTTGGAGTAGGTATGCCGTTGCCTTCTTCCGAGCTTAGAACTGACGTACCCAGTCAGTTATAGGGGGACCTACAGATTAACGTAGGTTCCGAACCACGGTGCTACTCGATCTTTAGCACATTTGCAACACTGCCAGAGGTGAAAGAACTGGAGAGTGGTAGATAAAAATCCTAGGACTCGGCGGGGATCGAACCCGCGACCTTTGGATTCGTAGCCTGGCACTCTACCACTTCGTTATCAAGCTGCACGAAAAATTAAGGTAAAGAAGTCAACAATCCGAAGTTTGGTTTCAACACCACAGTACTTTACTAGGCATGTTCCTGTTTGGAGGTGGTATGCCGTTGCCTTCTACAGAACTTAGAACTGACTTACCCAGCCAGTTATAGAGGGACCTACAGATTAACGTGGGTTCCGAACCACGATACTACTCGGTATTTTTCCCATCAGCAACACTGCCAGAGGCGAAAGAAGTAGAAAGTGACAGATAAAAATCCCAGGACCTGGTAGGGATCGAGCCGGACCTTCCTGTAAGGAATTATATAATTCTCTTAACGTACACGCCGATTCGTGAATTGGTGCCTACACTTTATTGCAAGGTAATGTTAGGTAGACGGTGACGTTCCTCTTGGTTTGATATCTAGTCATGCAAAATTTCATGAAAATCGGAATAAATATAGTGATTCCAATGCTTAATAAAGCAAAAAGGACGGAAGAGGATGGAAAATCTGGTAGAAGCCGACCTCGGGGATGATCAGTTTGGTTTCAGAAGAAGTGTAGGAATACAGGAGGCAATACTCACTTTACGGCTTATCCTAGAAGATAGATTAAGGAAAGGCAAACCTACATTTCTAGCTTTTGTAGATTTAGAGAATGCTTTTGACAATGTTGATTGGAATAAACTCAAGTTCTGAAGCAAGCAGGAGTAAAATATAGGGAGCGTAAGGTTATTTACAACTTGTTCAAAAACCAGACAGCAGTTGTCAGAGTTGAATGGCATGAAAGGGATGCAGTGGTTGCGAAGGGAGTAAGACAGGGTTCTACCCTTTCTCCAAGGTTATTCAATTTGTAAATTGAGGTAACTACAAAGGAAAGCAAGGAGAAACTTGGAGAAAGAATTAAAGTTCAGGGTGAAGAATTAAAAACGTTGCGTTTTTTCGACGATATAGTAATTCTGACAGAGGCAGTAAAGGACCTGGAACAGCAGCTGAACGGAATGGACAGTGTGCTGAAAGGTGCATATAAGATGAAGATTAACAAGAGCAAAACTAGGGTAATGGAATGCCGTCTAAGAAAATCAGGTAATGCTGAAGGAATTAGATTAGGTAAAGAAACAATAAAGGAGGTAGATGAGTTCGTTACTTGGGCAGTAAGATAACAAATGATGGTCGCAGTGCAGCAGATATAAAATGCAGAATGGCATTGGGTAGAAAAGCGTTCTTGAAAAAGAGAAATTTGTTAACATCGAATATTGGTTTAAGCCGAAGGAAGTCCTTTCTGAAGGCATTGATGTGGAGTGTTGCCTAGCATGGGAGTTGGACGATAAACAGTGCGGACAGGAAGAGGATTGAGGCTTTTGAAATGTGGTGCTACATAAAAATGCAGAAGATTAGGTGGGTGGATCGTGTAACTAACGCAGAGGTACTGACTATGTTGACTGGGGTACACTTTTTCAGATTCTGAATGCATCAGGGGTAAAATATAGGAAGCAAAGAGCTATATTCAAGTTCTACAGAAACCAGACAGCGATTATTAGCGTCGAAGGGCATGAAAGGGTAGCAATGTTTGGGAGTAAGACAGGGATGTAGCCTTTCCCCAGTACATTAGGCAAGCGGTGAAGAAGTATTTTGAAAGAAAGGTATAAAAATGTTCAAATTTTTGTTAAGCTTATGGGACTTAACTACGGGGTCATCAGTCCCTAAACTTACAAACTACTTACGAACTACCTTATACTAAGGACGGCACAAATGTCCATGTCCGATGGGGGATTCGAACTCCCGACCGTAGTGGCCGTGCAGACCGTGACTGGAGCGCCTCAGTCCCCGCGGCCACCACGGCCGGCAAGAGAGGTATAAGATGACCATAAACAAGAGTAAAACGAGGGTAATGGAATGTAGTGTCAGAAAATCAGCCGATGTTGAAGCAATTCGATTACGTAATGAGACAATAAAATTAGTAGATACGTTTCGTTATTTGGGTAGCAAGATAACTTCTAATGGCCAAAGGAAAGAAGATGTAAAATACAGTGGCTATGGGAAGTAAATCATTTTTGAAGAAGCGGTATTTGTTAACGTGGAATATTTGTTTAAATGTTAGGAAGTCCTTTGTGAAAGGATTTGTCTACAGTGTAGCACTGTATGGGAGTGAAACGTGGACGATAAGGAGTTCAGGCGAAAAGATGATTCAAACTTTCGAAATGATGATTAGATGGGTAGATCACGTAACTAATGAGGAGGTGCTCAACTCGAATTGGGGAGAGAGGGAGTTTCTGGCACATCTTGACTAAGGGAAGGGTAAGATTGGTGGGACACATTCCGAGAAATCAAGTCATCGTCAACTTTGTATTGGAAGAGCTTATAGATTATCGCCCTCAATTTTGCGATTGGATTCACGATTTTCTACCAGATAGGATACAGTTCGTAGAAATTGACGGTAAGTCATCGAGTAAAACAGAAGTGATATCTGACGTTCCCCAGGGAAGCGTTATAGGTCCCCTACACTTCCTTGTGTTTATAAACGGTTTAGGAGACAATATGAATAGGTCCCTCAGACTGTTCACGGATGATGCTGTCGTTTATCGGTTAGTGAAGTCAACAGAGGATCAAAAACAACTGCAAAGACAAAAATGCAATGCGCCTTCTAAATGTGGTGCGGCCGAGTTGTAACGTCGCCGGTTTCACGGAGCGAGAAGCTTCAGTGGCATCGTGTCGGCACTCGCCGAGCATCAGCAACAAGTCAACGTACACGTTGTTCGTGTAGGCCATCGTCATTCGATGTCAGTAAATGTTCAAATGTTTGTATAGCTTATGGGACTTAACTACTTATGAACTAGCTAATCCTAAGGACGGCACAAATATCCATGCCCGAGGGGGGATTCGAACCCCCGGCCGTAGTGGCCGTGCAGACCGCGACTGGAGTGCCTCAGTCCCCTCGGCCACCGCGGCCGAGCCCCGGTTGTTTGTGTTTGTGTTGACATATCGCATTAAAATTTCCCGTCACCTATTATTTTATAAGTAACAGAGGCAAACACACTTATAGAAACACCCTGTATATGACAAACTCAAATGCCATAAATTGACGGAACTATGTATTTAAATATGCATTATATGACTATCAATTATCAGTAATTCAGAAATAAAATGGGTATAACATTATTAAAAACCTTTATACCTGTTGTATATGTTTGTCAATAACTAATAATTTAAGAGGAGTAGGTATTTAAAGAATATGTTTGAATAAGCTGAAGTAATTTCTTCGTTAAAATCAATCTGTACATTCACAAGCAGAGCAGGTTTTGTTCTTGTGCTGCACATATATGTCTCTTTCTTCGAATTGTTTTGATGACAAGAAAACTAGCATGTAATATTTCAGAGCCACCTATAGAACATCTTCAAAAATGTCGATCGCTTCTAATGTCCTAGACATCTCGTCAATTAGAGACCACCGAAATCAAGCATGAACTATTGATATTGCCGCGAAGTAGCCAGCATCGCCAAGTATATACAGACCCTGCTGTACAAGACAGGGCTCTAGAATTTGATAGTCACGCCAATTTTTGCTTTAATATTTTACTTACTAATATTTTACTATGAATCAGAACTATTTCAGTATTTACTTTTATGTCTAATAGTCACAAAGCATAATTTTTTTTTTTATTAATATGTAAGTATTTTCGTATAGTTTTAAGTAAGTAGTCCTTTCATTGGCTGCTAATGATGCGTGGAGATTGCAGAGGGGCGGAGTTCGTACAGACTACTTATGGAAGTAAACAAATGATTACTTTCTGCGTATTTTCTATTTTGGTAATGTTGAGGCTCTGACATTTCATAGTTTCTACTTTGCATGTTTGTTGTGTACCTAAAGACTATCTTCCTACAAGAAGGTGTGCAGGCGGTGCAATTTTCAGTACCTACACAGTAGTCTCGTTAATTCGTGGTGGACAGGACCGGGATAACATCAAACTATTGAAATTTACATATGAAGAAAATAAGAAAATAGACCTTGAAAAGAATACAGATGTAAATAAAGCTTTTAAATCGTCATTTGCATTGGCAGCCTAACACTTTTTAAAGTCTTTTCACCATTTAGTTCGCGTTATAATGGTGGAGTGGCTTTTTCTATGAAGATAGAATGTATCCGCAGTTATATATATATATATATATATATATATATATATATATATATATATATATATATATATATATATATATATATATAACGCTTGCGTTTATAATAAACTCATAATTGCGAGACTCTAAATATCGAGACTCCAGTTTACTTACTGTCTAACGTCCTTTAGTTTCCTTTTTTTTTAGGCAGAAATGTCACAAAGAAGAGAAAAGAATCCAATTTGGAAGTAGTTTTAAAAATGAAATGCCAAGATTGCACATTAATAATTTATTCACTGACGACCGGTTTCGGTGAACTGTGTCACCATTATATGGTCAAATACATATTACAAGCTGGTCATCTTGTTAAAAAAATTGGGTATAAAATATCAAGTGCAACATGACAGCTTACAGTATTTTGTAAGCTGTCATGATTTTCACTTGTGTATTTTTATACAGTGACTAAGTGCAATGTTGCACTTATTACTTTATACCAGATTTTTTGACAAGATGAGCAGCTTGTAATATGAATTTGACCAGCTGATGATGACAAAATTCACCGAAATCGGTCGGCAGTGTATAAATTATTAATGTGCGATCTTGGCTTTTCATTTTGAAAACTATTAAACGATCAGATCGCCTCCAAACCCGACTGTGTCAGGTAATCTTAACAATATGGATGAACTTTAATAAAAGTACCATCCATTTGTCTAAACCTTTTCACCTTCCATGTCATCTTCTACGGACTTCTGATTAGGCTTACACACACTCAAAGACGGCTTACTAGAGGGAGGGGATCTTAAAAATGTCGAAAAACTAGTGATTTGTGGTGCTACGTAAATTTACGGAAATTTTTACTTAATTAAGCAAGTTTCTCTTACGGCTTCGGCCGAAACTGGAAGAGGTGCCGAATATTCGGCTACGGTTTCTGCTTCGGCCTCAAATCATGTTTCGGTTGGACTCTACTGACATATTTCCCTGCTACTAACGCCACTATTTATGTGATTTTTCATGCTGTTTATTGCATGATAAATGAAATGAGGTGTCTAGTTAACCAAACATAATTTTGTGTTATAAATAATATTTGTTTATGTGGTGTCGCACAAGTCTAAAGTGCGCGCCACCTACTTACGCCGCGCGCCGCCATGCACGCACGGCGCGGCGTTTTTACGACGTCAGCCACGAGCGCCCTCTGCTACAACTTCGCTCGTGGCCACCACTAAACGACATCGTTCACTTGGGACTGAGACAGGAACCAGTTAACACTTTGGAATCAGATAGGCACCAGTGAAGACTTGGCTATCGGATAGGCACTACGCAGGCCTCTATCAACTATGTATCAGCATTCTGCAGTACTGAGCTATGTAAAAGTTAAGTATTACTAAGTCTATAATAAATATATATCTCGTTCTAATATGCTCTAGTGTTTCTAGTTTCTGCTGTCCCACTTGCTGGTCACCTCCTACCTGCACCTACACCTACACCTACGAGACACAAAAGCAGTGACGAGGCTGGGACACAAAAGTTTACGGTTTAGATTGCCTTTTACCACTTACTTTCATAAGCCCCTGTCGTACGTTCATAACTGTGAAAGTCGTTTCTCACTATCTGTTATTGTGGGTGAAAAGATTAAGATGGACCTATCCCCCACACCCCCTTGTATGTAAAATAAATAAACAGCGTTTGAAAACTTGTAGCATTTTGCTCGCACGCTTAGCAGTACAAATGGCATTGCTGAAGTGAGATCTAAACGATATGACGGCTGCAATTGCAGGATGCCCGTGTACGACCTGCTGGGTGACCCGATGGTGGAGCGGATCGCGCAGAGGCACGGCAGGACGAGCGCCCAGGTGCTGGTGCGCTTCCTCATGCAGCTGGGGGTCGCCGTCATCCCGAAGAGCGTCAGGCCGGCGCGCATACAGCAGAACTTCAAGGTAAGCATGCAGCATCGACATCACGATGTGCTTCTGTGATATTAATATGGCCAGCATTCTCTGCGCAGAAATCACTCGTCATAGTGTGTACACAAGCTGTGGTATCATATTTACCGATCCCTGCAAAGTTACACTGGGATACATCGCGGATCAAGAACTTGTCATTAACGCTGTGATACTTACTAATACTCATCGAGGAGGTCGGTGTCATGGAATTCCAACTATTATCATGCAGGGCATCCATTCGCCCAGCTGATATCTCTCAGAATTATTAAAAACTTAAATACGTAGTATTTTTCTTCCTCAATATTATTTATTTGCTTGTTATTAGCAGCTTTCGGCTTCTTAGGCCATCGTCAGATAACTTCATACTAAACAGATAGGCCACTGTGCGTAAATAATTTTGTCATATGTGTTTCATACCAGTACTCCATATACTCTTCTCCACCTTGCCATAATTTACAGTTTGCTTGTACAATCATCCATCGCTCACCTCGACATTCATAATATTTGTAACCTTAGTAAGTAAGATGTACCCATTCGGACCCCATCTGTATTTTTTCTTTTATTATTATTACTATTATTATTATTATTATTATTATGCACTTTCTGGGGTATTGATACTTATTCATAACAAACCCACATTTTGTTTCTACCATCACCTGCTGACAATACTTTCTTATAAAATTACACAGTTTTAACATTGTAATATCATTGTAGCCCAAGATATGTTCAATGAAATAAAAGGTTTCAGCTTGGTAGACGATGTGAGATGTTTATTTTATTAAAAATTGCAACGTATAGATTTCGTCTCTATGATGGGAAATCCGTATGTTGTAAATTTTAATAAAATAAACATCTCACATCGCCTACCAAGCTGAAACCTTTTACTTCATTATACTTTTGTGGTGGGCTGGCACAAAATGGAATCTACTTACAACAAGATATGTTCATTTAAAATCCACTTGTGTTGTAGGAGTACGTTTGTTATGTAGTATCGATTCATAGACATAATTAATGTGCAGTTCACATATCTTTGAAAAACCATCTTTGTGTATGTAACCTCAATGTTACGTGTGGACTATCTGTTTAGTATGAAGTTATCTGACGATGGCCTAAGAAGCCGAAAGCTGCTAATAACAAGCAAATAAATGATATTGTAGAACCAAAATACCACGTATTTAAGTTTTTAATATGTCTTTGTTCCTCCAAGCACTGACGGAATATTCCATAAACATTTCTCAGAATGTAAGCTGAACACTTCGTGCAAAAATAACTGTATACACTCACAAAAGGGCAACTGTTAAAAACTGTTTATAAATCGGGATAAAGCTACTAGGTTCTTCTATCTACACCGTACTCACAAATGTTTGTATAATCACAAATAGTACACAATTAAAAATAATCTTCTTCGTTTGCTTCAAATTACAATTTTAAATTGACTTCCTTTCAAGCAGTCGTACTGAGATATTACCTCCATTACAAAGTCCGAAATAGTCCTCATACTGAATGTTGACATCCGGTAACCGGTCACAGATTAGTGCGTCACCCATTACACTAATAACGTAAAATACTCCCTGCTAGTTCAGCTCCAGTAGCATAGCTTTTGAATGTAGACATCCCTCCACAAAGCAAAACTCTCACTCACTGAATCCATTAACACAGAATTTAAATAGACTTCATATAATTATACTAACGAAATTCATCTCGCACTTATTCACTAGTTCTATGACTTCAGCATATAAACTTTATAACAACAGTGTTCGCCTTACCGGTGTAACTATATATAATACAGTTTACGTCATAGTGATAATTACGTCACGTCATGTAACACACAAATCTCAGGCTTTTAGCATATTAAGCTTCATATAATACCTATAAATAATTGTGTTAAATTGAGTCATTCCAAGTTTCCAAGTATTCTGTGAATACATATGATCGTCAATAGCCACTTCTTCTTAAGAATCTTTGAAATGCATCGACGGTAATAGTAAACAAAATACAACATGGGCCGATTCCGACCTTAAGTGGAATTTTATACTAAATTTCATGTCACATTCAACCTGAAATGTACAATAATAATATAATAAGTGCTGGAGTATATTCCATATTTTACTACAAAACAAATGATTAGTTACAAATTGCAATAAAATTTTGTATCCTCACTGAGCGAAGCACAGCAACTCGATTTAGTCAGGTCTCAACAAATCTTTGGAAGTACTCAGCTGCAGTTTTGAGGCGTTCTCCCTTCATAGCGGTTTATAATTGCGAAGGTGTTGTTAGGGTAAAGTTTTCTGCAACAATTTACCTCTCAATTGTGTTCCCCAAATGTGCGCTTCAATTTATGTTAGTCGATCTGGAAGGCTAAATAACGCACTGGAATTTCCCAGAATGTTCTTAAAACCAATTGCGAATACATATACCCCAGTGACATGCCACATTGCCATAAAAAACTTCCGATGTCTATCGTGAAGTCCAGGAATGGCTACAAATGCTTTGAAATGGATTCCGTGTAGTGGAACGTAGGCATTTCCAATTCGCGATTGCTTTACTTTGGGGCCCGCAGTGTGAAATATGTCGTTTATACCTCTTACACTGCTAGTATAATGCTCATTTATTATTACGGCTTTTATTGCGATAATCAGGTCTCCTGCAATACAAATGAGGTAATTTATGGCTATTACATTTAATTTACTTACATTTAATGTCGTTCTAATTGCTGTCCTTTCTGCTTAAGGTGATACTGATTTAATCATACCGGCCGCGGTGGCCGAGGGGACTGAGGCACTCCAGTCACGCTCTGCACGGCCACTACGGTCGGGGGTTCGAATCCCCCCTCGGGCATGGATATTTGTGCCGTCCTTAGTCTTAGCTAGTTCGTAAGTAGTTTGTAAGCTTAGGGACTGATGACCCCGTAGTTAAGTCCCATAAGTTCTACAAACATTTGAACATTTGATTTAATCATACCTCGCACGGCAGTGGGCGGTGTTAGTATGTTCCTCAACGGCGCGTGCGAATTTGCAATTCTCAGGTTGTATTCATCATAGAGGGAAGAGGTAAAGAGCTGGATAGATCTTTGCCTAGTGTGTACATATTAGAAGAATGGGTACACTATAGCTATCATACAGCATGACGTATAGTCCATGATGGGCTTTTAACGGCTTACAAAAGCACCATTCATTCATGGGCGGTTCCTGAGAAAAACACACAAAAAAAAAAAAAAACAAAAAAACAAAAAACAAAAACAAAAAAAAAATTGTGGTGGGAATAGTCACTTCGATACTTTCTATTCTTTGTAAATCTTCGAAATTTTTACCATATGTTCTTATGATGATATTTTCGAGTCCGTTTTTAAACTTTTTCGATATCTTTATCCATTACCGAGATCCAGGGGTTGAAACTTATCATAGTTTTGCACCAAATCACAAAACCCGACTTTTAGCCGTTTCATCCCCGTGAATCGCAAATATCTGAGTAACAACATATGTTCCATAAATAGTACGAACAACAGTGGTAACAGGTGACAGCCATGTCTTATCCCTGAAACTACAATGAACTTAATTTGCCATCTACTCTAACTGATGCCAGTCTATGAAAAAAACCTTTAACTGCTTGTATAAGTTTGCCGCCTATTCCATAATCTTGTAGCACAATAGCTTCCTCCTAGGAACACGGTCATAAGCCTTTTCTAGATCTATAAAACATAGGTACAATTCCCTGCTCCATTCAGAGCACTTCTCCAATATCTGCCGTATGCTAAAGATCAGGGCCTGACAGCCTCTAAGAGGCCTAAACCTACTCAGATTTTTTCATCCAACTAATACTTGCACTCTCCTTTCAACAATACCTGAGATTATTTTCCCGACAACGCTAATTACTTAGAAATAAAAAACACACACCCTTAGTAGAAGAAACCTACTTCACAAAGTAGAATCAAATTCAGCGTAACCAAACTAAGTTCTGCATGTTCTTGAAAATATTGCCGAAGTGGATGGTGGAACCTGGGCCAGTGGATCTGCCTTCATCGACGAGATGTTACTGGTAATCTGTGATACTTGGAGAACTGGGAGACCAAGCTAGGCTTGCAATCCGATGGCCGACGAAGAAGTCTTGAACATGCCCGAAGGGGGAATCGAACCCACGTCGGCGAACGGCCGCGCGCACCGCAGCACGCCGCCACAGTGCGCACGGCTAATCCACAGTGGCCATAAGTTTATGTATAATGATCCAATCGTTAATGAAGTTTAATTTATTAATTTTCATAGCGAATTAAAATCATCACAGCATAGACTGATTTTTTTCTAGCAATTTCTGGCGGTAAATCTCTTTTTCCTGAATTTCTGAATTCAGAGTGAAGTATAATAATATTAACTTTTTTAGCAGTAAAAGACAGTCGTGGTTGCAACGCCATTGCACGCAGAGGAAATCGGGTCGTGTGTTGCCATAACAAGAGCGCGAATTATAAGGCCGATATTTTTCGAAATTACCGCCATCTCCGAAATCTATTGTTACCTATAATTTACCCATTTATTGCGTTACTGAATGAATATGAGATCAATCATTCACTTTTCCAGCCAGACAACGCTACTGCTCATACAGCACACCAATCCCTTCAACTTTTAGATGAAATCTTTGGAAACAGAATAATTACAAAAGGTCTCTGACTCCCTCGCTCCCCGGATTTGTCTGCTCCCAACTCTTTACTTTGGAGTGCGGCGAAGACATTTGTTTATCAAAATAAGACACAGGCAACACATGCTCGTAAGACAACTATAACTGAATATCCGCAAACGATTACACTTGAAACATTGTTAAGGGTATTCGAAAATAAATGTAAACGTTTTCAACTATGCCTTCAAGGAAGAGGAAATCATTTCCAGCACCTACTGTGAAAATTTACTACTAATCGATGAAACGAGAAAATATAAAAACACAGTAAATGAAAAAGGCAAAATGGAGTACAGACGATTTAAAAAATGAAATTAACAGGAACTGCAAAATGGCTGAGCAGCAATGGCTAGAAGGCAAATGCAAGGATGTAGAAGAATGTATAAATAGGGGAAAAAAGGGGAAAAAAGAGACTTTGGAGATATGAAAAACAGCTCTATGAATATCAAGAACAGAGATGGAAAACCAGTTCTCAGCAAAGAAGAGAAAGCTGAAGGGTGGAAAGAGTATATATAGAGGCTCTACGAAGTAAATGAACTTAGAGGCAATATTGTAGGAAGGGAAGAGGATGTAGATGAAATAGGATATACTATACTACGAGAAGAATATGACAGAGCACTGAAAGACCTAAGTTGAAACAAGGCCCCCGGAGTAGATGACAACCTTCAGAGCTATTGAAGTCTCTGGGAGACCCAACTATGACAAAACTGTTTCACCTGGTCTGTAAGATGTATGAGACAGGTGAAGTACCCTTAGACATTAAGAAAAATGTAATAATCCCCATTCCATAGAAAGCAGGTGCAGACAGGTGTGAAAACTACAGAACCATCAGTTTAATAACTCGTGGTTGCAGAATATTAACCCGAATTATTGACAGAAGGATGGAGAAGCTGGTAGAAGCCGACCTCGGGGAAGATCAGTTTGGGTTTAGGGGAAATGTAGGAACACGGTAGGCAATGCTCACTTTACGGCTTATCCTAGAAGATAGATTAAGTAAACGCAAATCTACATATCTAGCTTTCGTGCATTTGGAGAAGGCTTTTAACAGTGTTGATTGGAATAAAATCTTTCAAGTTCTGAAGTAAGCAGGAGTAAAATATAGGAAGCGTAAGGTTCAGCTACGCAAACACGAGTGCGCAGATAACACGGGGGCAGGTATGCCAAAAATTCCTTTCTCTCCAATTCTGTTCAGTACCTCCTCATTAGTTATGCGATCCACCCACCTAATCTTCAGCATTCTTCTGTAGCACCACATTTCAAAAGCCCTCCTCTTCCTGTCCGCACCGTTTATCGTCCATGTTTCACTCCCATACAAGGCAACACTCCACACGAATGCCTTCAGAAAGGACTTCCTTAGGCTTAAATCAATATTCGATGTTAACAAGTTCCTCTTTTTCAAGGACGCTTTTCTACCCATTGCCATTCTGCATTTTATATATCTGTGCGGCGACCATAATTTGTTATTTTCCTGCCCAAGTAACAAAACTCATCTACCTCCTAATCTGATTCTTTCAGCATCATCTGATTTTCTTAGACTCTCCATTACCCTAGTTTTGCTCTTGTTAATGTTCATCTTATATGCACCTTTCAGCACACTGACCATTCCGTTCAACTGCTCTTCCAGGTCCTTTGCTGTCTCTGACAGAATTACTATGTCGTCGCTAGGCGGCGTGATTTGACTGTAGACTGAGTACATGGAGCGGCGCCACAGCTACACAGCTACAGCTGCCGCTACAGCAAGAGGCACTTTATCTGTGGCGGGCTTTGTAACTCCTCAGGCTTTGTTTGGGCCAGCCTCGCTGGACCAACACGAGCTGAAGCGGCTTCGCGTTTATCAAACGGACCTGATCGAGAGTGTTGCGGAAGGCAGGGTCTACATCTACACCTACATCTACATACATACTCTGCAATTCACCGTAAGGTGCGTGGCGGAGGGTACACTGTACCACTACTAGGCATTTCCTTTCCTATCCCACTCCCAAATAGAACGAGGAAAAAAGAATGCCTATATGCCTCCGTACGAGCCCTAATTTCTCTTATCTTGTCTTTGTGATCTTTACGCGAAATGTAAGTAGGTGGCAGCTTCAAATTCCGGCCCTCTAAATTTACTCAACAGAAATTCACGAAAAGAACGTCGTCCTTCCTCCAGCGATCCCCAATTGAGTTGCCGGAGCATTTCCGTGACACTTGCGCATTGGTCGAACCTACCGGTAACAAATCTAGCTGCTCGCCTCTGAACCGCCTCTATGTCTTCCTTTAAACTGATCTGCTGGGGGTCCCAAACACTTCAGCAATACGGAAGACGTGGTCGTTCAAGCGTTTTATACGCGGTCTCCTTTACAGGTGAAGTACATCTTCCCAAAATTCTCCCAATAAACCGAAGTCGGTTGTCCGCCTTACTCACAACTGTCCTTATATGCTCGTTCCATTTCATATCGCTCTGCAATGTTACGCCTAGATATTTCAACTGTAGCCTTTACTAAAAGAAAGGATCGATTGGTAGGACACATTCTTAGACATCAAGGAATCTTCAATTTAGCATTGGAGGGAAGTGTTTGGGGTAAAAACCGCAGCGGAAGACCAAGAGACGGATGCACATTTTTTTTTTTTTTATTTCTTCATCATGAACTGCAATTCCTGTTCCAAATTTCTCCTTGCTTTCCTTTATAGCTTGATCAATGTACAAATGAATAAAACTGGAGAAAGGCTACAGCCCTGTCCTACACTCCTTTCCAACCACTGCATCTCTTTCATGCCCTTCAACTCTGACAACCGGACAACCGCTGTCTGGTTTTTGTACAAGTTGTAAATAACCTTACGGATACAGTAAGCAGATTTAGACAGATGTAGGTTGCCGTTCTTATGTGGAGTTGAAGAGGCTTGCTCAGGATAGGGTATTGTGGAGAGCTGCATCAAACCAGTCTCCGGACTGAAAACAACAACAACTGTGATAATAGTACAGTGTAATTTTTGTAATTAACATAAGTAATTAATTTCATCGTTTTAATTGAAATAATGTTGTATCGCATCTCCCTACATAACTGCAGCCAGTAGCAGTGAAACATGGCTAGCTTTACGACGCGCCCTCAAGGCGAGACTCTCGCCGCTGCGGGGAGACATTGCAGCACACTGCATCAGTGTCCACTGGAAAGAGTTCAAGTCACTTCTTCTCTAACTTCAGTTTTTTAGGTAAAAAATGTCACAACGAGCAAAATAGAATCCAATTACTAAATACTTTAATAGTAGTACCGTCGATTTGTGTAAACCTGTTCGCCTCACATGTCATCATCTACGGAGTCGTGGTTGGGTTTACATACAACGAAGAACGCTTAATACAGGGAGCGGATTTTTTTAATATGTAGAAAAGCTAATTATTTGTGCTGTTATGTAAATTTATAGAAATTTTACCTTAATTACTCAAGTTTCGGTTTCGGTTTCGGTTTAGGCTACAAATCATGTGTCGGTCGGACTTTTAGAATAAACTCTTGGGATGAAATATGATTGGGTATATAAAAAATACAACTACATAAAAGCGGACGATGTCTATTTCTGTTATAATGTCACTTCTTTCCACATATACATTTTACCTTAAGACATTCTACTTTCTGACCTTGGTGTAAGAATGACCAGTTTCCCAAGCCGATTGCCTTTTACGTCACTTATCGGTCAGTTTTTTGGTGCACTTTTCTACATATCGCCTGGGTTTGACTGTGTACAGGCTTCAGTTTTCACTATCGTCCCTGCAATATTACAGACTACAATCAAAGCACATCGTTATAACGTTTACGAATTTGTCTATACTGATTCATATTTAAGAAGTCACATTAACTTAAATTAAAGTGTAACTCAATTACATCCATAATGGATGTAAGGTCGTGGTTGTATTGCTGAATTATTTTGTACGTTACGTCATAAATTACGAAATAACTAACCAAGAGACTGATACATATGACAGAGCAGTGGTTTATAAGATACAGTGTAATAGTTACAATGACAACTACATTGGTCAGACCGGTATATCGTTTAGAATTAGGTACAAGGAACATATGGACGCCTTCCGACTTAATAATTTTGACCGCTGTAGCTACGCATATCCGCGAAACTGGCCACCCTTTAAATCGCATTGAAGAAGACCTTAATATTTTGCATAGATAGGATAGGGGAAGAAATATCTGCTAGAACAGGTGGAGATTATAATACAAAACACTAAGAGCGACGCTTCATTAAATTAACAAGATGAAGGTAATACATAGAGCTTTTTTAAAAACTTTGTGGACCCATTATAACTAAAGTCGTTTATTTTAAATTTCAACCTGTCATACTGTGCAAATTATTTCGTGACACCTGAATGTACCCACTAGCTTGTGGATGATCTTTGTAATTTGGAGGTCTTTGTTTTCATGGGTTGTGTTATGCGCCGCCAGTGCTGGGGTCTGGTTTGAATTCTGACGTAGCACAGTATGCTGAGGACCTTTCTTCGCAGACACGGTTACATGGGGAAGTAACCACGTTTGCTTTTATTACGTTTTATATTTTTATTGTTTCATGTTTAAGATTCTTGTACAGATTATCTGATGATGAGGGCTTCACCCTTGAAACGCGTCATATTTTAGTGTTTCACTCGATATCTGTGGTTGAGCATTCTTGTTTGACAAAATAATAAAGTGTAGCTCTCTAACTTGCAGGTGTTTGATTTCGAGCTGTCTCCGGAAGACATGGAAGCCCTGGAGGCGCTGGACAAGGGACGCAAAGGTCGACTGGGGAGCGAACAGTGTTTTCCTGGGTGAGCACACCACACAGTTGTATTGTTAAATTCATTATTTCATGCGATTCACTTATTCGTTCCCTCAACCCCGCTCTTATCTTTCAACTATTAAAGAGACCCTACTAGCTCGCTGTAGTATACGTGTTTTGGGAACGAAACGACGTAACACGAATATTTTTGTCGGACCCGGACTCGAACCCGGACACGCGCTGTCCCCGAGCAGAGCGTTGACATCCAGACACACCTTCCGCCCAACTCAGATTCCCATCATGTCGCTTCCTACGGCTCGCCACCGAGCAAGGTAGCCTATCAGCGGTAACACAGCGGAGTCCAAATTGGGAGGACACCGATTCAAATCTGCCTCCTGCCGTTCTGATTCATGTATTCCGCCTCTTCCTAAATCGCTCCAGCTAAATGCCGGGACGCTTCCTTTCAAAGGACACGGCGTATTTCCTTTCCCATTCCTACTAGAATTACCCTAGCGTAGTTTTCACCTAGAGACACCACGATGTCTGCACAACGTTAAACCCTAATCTTCCTTCTTCCATCATCGTCTGCTCGCCACATATCGGTGCATTCAGCAATCACGTTTGCAGTGTCCATTCTTTAAGGCATGTATCTCCGGAACAACAGACACCACAAAGGTACGCAGAAAGATCAGAAAGTAAGGTACTAAAGTTTTATTACAAACAAGTTAAATAGGTAGCAAAACAAAAATGTCTGAACTGGGGCGGTTTGGTAAGGTGTAATTGTGTATGAAAGAACGAGAACTTTCCGGAACCTGCACTGTTGTTTGTAAGTCTGGTATTTACACTGATATTACAAAAAGTTTCGAACGGCAGTTGTTATTAGTTTATTGTTTTCTGCCAGCTGAAGTGGTAACTGCTTAGTTAGTTCCTGAGGATGGAGAAAAACGAATTTCGTGAGGTCATTAAACATTTTCATTTGATGGGTTGGACAGCTGCACAGATTCGAGGTGGATGAAGTCCCTGTAGGTTCTGCACCAATATTGAAGACCATTTACTTTTTGGATCATTGTGTTTAAACGTGGTCGGAGAGCACGGATGATGGAGCAGTCTTCGGGAGGGCCGTTGAAGTCACCACACAGGAAACCATCGATAACATCAATGATATGGTAATGTAAGGTCGAAGTTTAAAAATTCGCGAGATAGCTAACATTGTAGGTATCTCAACTGAACGATTGCATTACACCCTCCATGAAAACCTGGCCATGAAGCAGCTCTAGACTGGTTTGTCTGCTGGAAAGGCCACTGTCTTATGGGATTCCCAGGGTATAATGCTGATAGATTATTTGGAAAAAGGCAGATCCATAACTGAGCCCTATTATGCTGCTCTGCTGGATCGTTTGAAACAGGAACTAAATGAAAAATTATTGAATCCATCATCGGTGGTGGAAACGGGACAGCGGCTGGTAAAGCGTCTGAAGGACCTGAGATACCAACAGCTGTAAGTATAATGAAATATTTATTATATTACAACCAGTTTCGGCATTCCACTATCCTTACTTTTGGATATCATGCTCCGATGTAGGGACCTGAAGATGGCATAGTGGAATGCCGAAACTGGTTGTAATACAATAAATATTTCATAATACTTACGGCTGTTGGTATCTCAGTTCCTTCAGATAAACGAAAAATGTCCAAGATTGACACGGGAGAAAGTCCTGTTTCATCAGGACAATGCTCAAGCCCACACACCGGCTATCGCAATGGCAGAAGTGCAGAACTTGGGATTCTGATTGGCCCCTCACCTACTTTGTTCACCATACTTGGCTCGGAGTGACTTCTTCTTATTCCCAAACTTGAAAATTTCATCGAATGAGGAAGTGTTGGGTGCTATTACAGACTATTTTGCAGAGTTTGAAAAATCCTACTTTTCCTGATAGTTTGAAAAAATTGGAAGTATATAGCCTTGCAAGGAGACTATCTAGAGGAAGAAAGTGAGTTTTCTCCTTTGAAAAAAAAAAAAAAAAAAAAAAAAAAATTATTCTATTTTTACCAGACTTATCAAACCGCCTTCGCACAGTCCGATTAAAATTCTTCTCTAGTTGACAGTTCACACGCTGTAACTGCTTTCCTGCAAATCTGGCGATTTTTATACCAGCATCAGCGGCAACATGGGGCTAGCCTTGCCATGAGGTTTCACCCCGTCAGCGTTAGCGTTGTGGCGCCACGAAACCAGAGTTTTCATTTCGGCTGCAACATTCGCGGTAGTCCCAAGGTGAATAGAGCCCACCACTAACACACCGATTTCGTTTCGTAGTGCAGGCTTCTCGCGGTATACGGTCGTATGAAAACAAAATACCTTCCGTAACGTAAACTTCAGACTGTATCTGTTGCAGTACCAGGAGAGAGAAAATTATTCTGCGTTACTTTACGATCCTCCCTCGTAATTACAGGGTAGCCCATTTTAATCTACAAGGTACGTCAGAAAAGTTCGGTGAATTGTCCCATATTTTACATACTGCGCTGCCGAGGATGAGGTGCACGGACGCGCATACACATTGAGAGACATGTCAACAAGCGCTCCCTATCGTGAAAATCACTGCAGGGAAGCGGTGGGACACGCTGCGACCCAGATAACAGTGTGAGAACTCGTGTTATTGCAACATGAAGCAACGCATTAAGGCTAGTTTACACGACGACACTAGGTTTCATGGAACTGCGCTACTGGCCAGTGCGCATGCGCGACAGGCCTTCGCGCAACTCGTTGGCGAAACTAAACAGTTTCGGCAACTGGGCCGCGTGGAGTAGCCGAGCCATCTGTGTAGTTGTGTATATTTGTTTTAAAACGAGTGAGAGGATGAATCTATAAAAATGTTTGTATTTATAAAGTATTTAAAAGTGATTGCGTGATGTTCGACAAGGTTGACATTCCCATCTTGTTCTGAACTGACGTAAGTTGCCGATGATTTTCCTCTTATTGTCATTGATCTCATTATATCAATGCAATGTTCTTCTTTCGAAAGCTTAATGCTGCAATTTGAAGTTTAACTTAATTTGTGGCGTCAGTCTATTGTGTGTTTCTTTCATACTCATAGTTGTGATTTCTCAGTCATAGCTGTGTTGAATACAGTATTTAAAATGCACACGTTTCTCCTAATGTAAGAGTAAGAGCTTGTAGTATGAGAAGAAATTCTCGTAAGTGTTACAGGGTCGCTTTAACGAATGTTTTCTTTCTGATAACCAGTATTGTTATGTGGACAATATGATAAAATCTTAAACTAGCTTAACACTTGTTGCAAACAAGGCGAATGTTCTGCTCAAAACCAGGATTTGCCGTTTCTTTAATGGTTGCTGTCATTTTGTTCCAGTTTTATACTGTTAATTTCAAGACGTGTTTTGTATGTGTCGGTTTCAGATTGAAAAGGATTATACAGTTTTATGACAAAGATTTAATTATGAAAGTCCATGTATGTACTGTGCATGTTTTAGTGCATAGAATCAATTGTTCATTATTGAACAGAATCATTAAAACGTATTATTTTGGAAAAAAAGCGGTCTAAAGAGTCTCGCTGTGGAGCGTGCGGTTGCTCACTGTGGAGGTTCGAGTCCTCCCTGGGGCACGGGTGTGTGTGTCTGTCCTTAGTTTATCTAGGTTTAAGTAGTTTGTAAGCTACGGACTGATGACCACGTAGTTTGGTCCGATAGATTTACGAACATTTGAACATTTTATTTCGGCAACTTCCAACTTTGGCGAAAGTGATTGCACGTATCTTTAGGTTTGGTTATAACCAAAACAGAACAAAATAAAACATAAATGGGGGAAGGGAAAAAAAGTTCGATTTTTGGACATATATGCGATGCATATATGGGATTTTAACGATGAAATTTTCAGGAATAAGCAGCGGCGTGTTGGTGCACTTGGAGCAATTATTCGTGAATTAAATATTGGTGGATTAACAATTAGTGAATTGCAGACTAAAATACATTCAATTCGAAATACCTATACCAACGAATTATGGCAATTGTGGATTTAGGAACACGGTATAGGTACTGCAGAGACCAAATGAATGTCTACGTGACAAGAAACGTAATGCAATTTGTAATTTCAGTTCTGGTAACAATACTTCACGCATAACAGTTCCTTGTTCCTTTATTACATTGCTAACTCTGTTTAAAAGGAACGTGAACTGCTGTGATGTACAGCCGCAACGGCTGTACCATAACAAAGAAACAGAGCAAAATAAAATTAATTCTGATATTCAGGCCACAGATTTGAGTTGCCAGGAAAATTACGAATTCCTTTATAACAATAACAGATCGGATGGATTCCTAATTAAAGAGTTACCAAATTAAATCCATTAATTTAGGCAGTTTTATTGTTTTTCACCAACCAAGGAACATCACAGGATGATTGCTTACGTAAAGGGAAATCGAAGGGGACAGAGTAATTTAATGTGGAAATTGCTCAGTATGGAAAATTTCTTCTAGCAGTTCGTAGACGTTAAATTTAAAAGCAACCGGAAGCCACGCCGTGATGGAGGCATACCAGTTTTGTCCCGCGCCCAAACAGGTGTCCCAACCTGAGTGTTCGAGACACAGTGCCGACCGCAGGGCCGAAGCTCCCCGAACGGTTCCTCTCCCCTACCTGGAAGGTTGGGTGTAAGGGCCAGTTTTGAACAGCGCAAGCACACTGCGGTGCCATGCCCGGCAAATAGCCACGCACCGCCATTCGGTTGCAGAGCTATGAAGAATTCATCTCGCGGACAGACTAAACGGAAGTTACCACCAAGTCAGTAAAGTGTGACTTTGAGGACCGTCCGCGTCGGTTAGAATGATTGGCGTGTGGCAGCAAATTGCTAACAAGCAATTTTACCACAAACATGCGGTACACTTACCATTCAGATTGTAATGAAGCAACCTTGGCCGTTTGGCCCCTGCTCTTGTTATAGTATTACGAATTTCATGGCTGGAAAAATTCTCTCTGGTTCAACCACTCTCCGCTCTCTTTAGGGACTGCAAATGTTTTTTTAGTGTGTTTATTCATTGACTGTTGTTGGTTAATTACTTGTACTGCAGCAAAGTGGTTTCGTGCCAAAATAATCTGATTTGTGAAATAATATTTAACACTCAACAGGCCTACCTCACATTCGTCATATCGTTCTGAATACAGATTTTTACACACTTATGCCTATTTGATCTGTAACTTTACTACTGTCACCTTTTCAATTAATCAGTTTTCAATAAGGAGACGAAACACCTGCCAAGAGAAGAAGTCCGACGCCTCTAAGGTCCAAGGACATCAGATCAGCAGCAGAGTGTAACTCCCTACCTGAGAGGAAAGTCCATAGGCAGCAACACCTCCTGATTCATCTTCGTTAGAAAAACTTCACCATTTAAAATATGAAGTACTTACGTTCAGCTCTTAATTCTAAACAATTATGCTGTGGAAAGTTTTTCAGCAATAAGTCGTAAAAAATATATTAATTTATTTGCAAATCTGCCGGCCGCGGTGGCCGAGGGGCTGAGGCGCTTCAGTCACGGTCTGCACGGCCTTAAGCTTAACAAACATTTGAACATTTTTATTTGCAAATCTAGATTTCGACCACTGTGTGGTCATTATCAATGCTTGGACGTCAGTACGAACGCAACCTCCAACATGGAGGTGGAGATGTTTTAAGTATTTTGTTTTTAAGCATTGATAATGACCACACAGTGGTCGAAATCTAGATTTGCAGTTAAATAAATACGAGACGCGTCCAGAAAGTAAGTTCCGTTTCAATTTGCCTCCATCTACGGTGCAGCGCTGCGATTGCAGCTCCGCACATGCGCTGTAGACGATGTGTATCAAGGAGAAGAACGTGCGCCATTTGGAGATCGCTGTCAGTTACGTACGCTTTGTTGTGCTTGTTTGAAATGTCGGCGTTGATTGAAATTCCCGCAGTTCGGTGATTCTGTTTCTGAATGCGAGGAAAGTGAAACCAAATTTATCGGCAAATTTGCGATGTTTACGGACCAAATGCGATGAGTGATTCGATGGTGAGAAGATGGGTCCGACAGTTCAATGGCGGGCGTAGTGGTGTGCACGATGAAGAAGTGGGCGTCCACCTTTAATTACAGAAGAACTGGTTCACGCGATTGATGACAAAGATCCAGGAAAACCGTAGGTTTACAATTAGTGCTCTTGCTATGGACTTCCCCCAAAATTTCACGATCACTGATGCATGAAGACACAGGCGGCAGATTTCTATGAAGGTATACTAAACCTATTGCCACGCTATGACAAATACCTACAAAATTTCGGCAGTTATGTCGAAAAGTAGTTTAAGAGTTGTAGAATTTTGTGCAATAAAAATTTCTTCTGTATTTGTGTACAATTTCATTTTATTACCAAACGGAACTTACTTTCTGGACGCGCCTCGTATATATTTTTACGACTGATTGCTGAAAAACTTTCCACAAGACAAATACAGTCGTGGAGCACAAATTCGACCCTGGAATCAAGCCTGATAAAAATTATGTTGCCTGACTGTTGCCATTTTATAGATTTATAACTCAGTACACTCTCTCTAGTTGTATTTTTATCTGTTGTAGGATTGAGGACCACCCGGAGTTCCCGTGGTTCGAGCGCTACTAGTTCAGTAGACGACGGGGCTGCGGATAACCCAAGTCCTGATAATTATTGCGTCTACCGGACTGTACCTGCACCACAAATTGACTCTCTTTGCAAAACTTTGTACTGATACACCATTATTAAAAACTAATTCATAAAAACACTGCTGTACTCTCTTGCTACTCTTTAGAGATATTTCGGTGCAAATCTATTCGTATTCTGAAGTTGAAAATTTCCAGTCCCATCATAGAATTATCCTACCCAATCAGAGGCTGACCCATCTGTGAAAGCACCCATGTGATTTACTAACTCTGCAGTCATCATCGCACAGATTTCTTCATTACTATGACTACCAACCAGCTGTCCGTCAGTATGAATGACCATCGTCAAAACACTGTCTAGCGTAGACAGTTGCGTCACTCACTGCTGTCAAATTTGTTACCGACTGATACTTGCAACGAAACTAGCGTTCCTTGCGGTTGGCAAGGCGCAGTAAGAACAATGTTCGTATACAATCATTTTTACACGTAATTAAGTAGCTACTATTGAGATTAATTAGTCGATCCATAGATCCATATTGAGGAGATCCTCGTGGATGTGGAACATGTCAAGTTTTTATTTTATTTTTACAAGTTGATATAATAATTCTAACTTTATTAATAAAGATTCTATTGACAAATACGTCATTGTAGTTTAAGGAGTTGGCTACTAGTAAGTCTTTCAGGCTCCTCTTAAACTGACCTTTATTTGTAGTAAGTGCTTTTGAGTCCTTGCGTAAATCACTTTTGTTCCTAGTTTTGTATGTATAAACAGAACTGTTTGTTGGGAAAATAGATATATTACGACAAATTTCATTAAGGATTAAATATACTGAGAGTCAGTAGTTAGTATAACCCGTTCTTTGAAGAGGCTTCTACAGGATGACCGTGATTTTACTCCACAAACAATACGTATTTTAGGCTTTTGGACTGTGACAACTCTCGCTTGATTTGAAGAGTTACCCCAAAATAATATACCGTAAGACATTATGGAATGAAAGTAAGCAAAGTATGCAAGCTTTTCTATTTTTATGGCTCCTATGTATGATAACACTCGTATTGCAAATACAGATTTGTTAAGTCGTTTCTACAGTTATGTGGTGTGCACCTGCCAACAGACTTCATCATCTAGTTGTAATCCCAGGAAGTTAACACAGTTAACCCGTTCTACCTGCTCTTTTTTCAATTCTATGCATATGCTGCATGTACATCTCTTACACGTATCTGAAATACAACTAGTGAGACGTTTCAAAGTTTAATGTCAATGAGTTGGCTTTAAACCTTTCACTAATGTCCATGAAATATCATTAGCTGACCTTTCTAGAGCTATCATCGGCATGCTATTTATTGGAATACTTGTATCATCTGCAAACAAAACGACATCTGCTTCTGGGAGTAGAACTGAATGAAATGGCATAATTTATAGAAGAAAACGCTGTAATGTTTGGCTCGAAAGCAGTAGCAAAATATCAAATATAAATGTAAAAACAGCTGAATTTCGTTGATTTAGTATATAAAAAACTGATTCACGATAGAATATGATATGTAGAAAAATAACGTCATAAGCAATAGAAGTCGCAGAAAACTGCCACGTAATACGACGAGAATTTATTTATAGATTGTATGAGAATGAGAATACTTAGCGACTTGCAACAAACTTGAAACATAATTTCAAACCTTTATTACACATTTTCTAGCTGTCAACAACCGCAAAATGACGAAAGGATAAAAGTTTCTGGCTTACTACTTTTCTCCTGTTCATGGACTAAAACTAAGGCATTCGGTAGGACTTTACAATTTATAATTTCTTCACTAAAACGGAAATTTACAGACAGTATACACAACTAAAACTGAATGTACCTTCTACATTGTATTTCACTACATGTAATTCATGAGGTATGAGGGCATAAACAGTAACGATCATGGAAAACCGCCAAATTGTGCTCCAGGTTTTAAAATATGACTTCTTTGTAAAATGTAAACTTTCACGGCCGGAATGGTAAAAATTACCGGGCTGTTATGCCGTGGTCTAGTGGATTTATTATTAAAAACCAACGTTTCGTCCCCGACCGCGGAGGACATTATCAAGGGGGATCGTGGCACTTTTGGCTCGCTACTGACTGAAGCCAAATTCCGTTTACGGGGGCTCGCGCGCAGTGGTGTGACGTCAGATGTTTTTGACATGCGCGGAATTCGTCGTTGCCGATTGCCTCCGTCCGTTAATATTGTCCCATGGTGGAAGACTGTTACATTTCTTCTTCAAAACCGGAATCCAGATATCATTTAGTTTCACGCCCTCCGCCATCCTATTTCCGTCAAATGTCAACAGGAAATGTAACAGTCTTCCACCATGGGACGATATTAACGGACGGAGGCAATCGGGAATGACGAATTGCGCACGGATGTAAAAAAAAAAAAAAAAAAAAAAAAAAAAAAAAAAAAAAAAAAAAAAAAAAAAAAAAAAGCTCAAATGTTTGTAAATCTATCGGACCAAACTGCATGGTCATCAGTCCGAAGCTTACAAGCTACTTAAACCTAGGTAAACTAACCTAAGGACAAACACACACCCCATGCCCCAGGGAGGACTCGAACCTCCACGGCGAGCAACGCATGTCAAATACATCTGACGTCACACCACTGCGCGCGAGCCCTCGTAAACGGAATTTGGCATCAGTCAGACAGGGCGTGAATCGGACATCCAAAAGTGCCACGATCCCCCTTTAGAATGTCCTCCGCAGTCGGGGACGAAACGTTGGCTTTTAATAATAAATTTTGATTACTTCTTTACTACGCAGCACTTCTAAACGACAGTCGAAGCGGGCAACAAAGCGAGCAGTATAGACAGCACAAGTCTGCGACCGCAGGTGTCAACAATAGCAGCAGCTACCAAAGGCGCGGCATGCATCGGAAATCAAAACAGTGGAGTAGACATCGACAGAGTTGCATCAACGAGAGACTACGGCTGCAAGCACGCACCAGAGGAGAGGCTAGAGTGAGTGCAATGTTGTTGCAAATGTTTGTAAATCTATGGGACGTACCGACTGTGGTCGTCAATCCCTAGCTTACTAACTACTTAAATTATCTTATGCTAAGGACAACAAGTACACTCATGTCAGAGGGAGGACTCGAATGTCCGACGGCGAGCAGCGGCGCTCTCTGCAGCTAGGCGCCTTGGAACATGGTCACTCCACCGCGACCTTGTGTGAGTGTTACTCCACGAGCTTATAATCTTAGCGTAAGTAAAATAATTTCAGCCATACTGCTTACAGTAGTAAGTCGTACTAATAATATAATATGTATACAAAATCAAAAGCACAATGGCAAGTGCAGGTGAAAAAAAATTATCTGAGAAGCAGAGAACGAAAATGTGCTCATAATACTCGCATCGACCAACCGGATCGGCCAGTAATCAAAAAGTAGAACTAATCAAAACGCAAAATGTAGACGATGTTGCTCTTAACCACAATGAAGTGGAAAAATCTGAAGGCGAACGCCGGAGAAAATGAACCAGCCCCTGGCATTTCAGACAAGTAGGCAGCAATATTGACTACAGTGGGAATAGAACTCCTTCAACAGATAATTTGCCGATAGAAAATGATAGGGATAGAGAAATTAACCAAGATCAAAAAGTAATGGAGATGTTTCAAATACTATTACGTAATGTAAAAGAAAACACATCGGAGTTGAAACAAATTTCGAGCATTTAGAAAACAAGGTAACTCTAAATGAAGCAAAAACAGAACAATGTTTCACAAATATAGGTAATGAAACTCGGGAATAGGGCAAAAAGTTAGATGTTTGTGTATCAGAAATTAATGACAAAGTCGATATAAAACAATTAATGAAAAGATGCATGTGCAGCATAAAAAATTATTTGCATTAAGTAGTAATATGGATGTCATAACGGAGAAACAAATTGAAACATCTAAAACGTGTAAAAATGGTATCAATCACATGTATGTGATTTAGATAAGATCAAAAATGATGTGTTAATTGATCATAAGGTGTCAAAAGTTGCATCCAATCGTAAAAGTAATGCAAATAAGGTTCAGGGCAGTTTGTGCGAAATTGAGGAAAAGATAGAGGAATTACCTGAAATGTGTAATGTTTCTCAAAAATTTAGTAATATAGGAAGTGAATTGAAGAGTAGCGGTACATGGTATTGTTGCAGTGTTTCACAACTCCCAGTTATCATTTCTTTTAAATCTGTGTATGTCTCCTATTATAATTTTTCCTTTAATAAGCCTAGCCTATACCATGTAACATGGTCAACTATTTTCGGTCGTAAAACGCCCCGTTGCCCCTAAGGCGCCAAAAACCGCTGCCGGCCTCGTGGCCAGCTCAGGGGGTTTGCACTGCTCACGTAATTACTTGGTGGGCTGCTCGACCTGCCGCATCGGTAAGTCCAGTTCTCAACGCGCGTGAGGCCAACGAGAAAGACAGGCCCCGACGCACCCGTCATATCACCTAAGCAAGGTAGTCCTAAGCTGGCTCGATCGCTAGGTGACTGGCCGCTATGAGGCAGTGGACTGTGTCCCAGCGGCCGGCCAATCAGCTAGCGATCGAACCGGCTCAGGACTACCTTGCTTAGGTGATATGACGGGTGCGTCGGGGCCTGTCTTTCTCGTTGGCCTCGCATGCGTGCCAATTACGTCACAGGGAGTTGGCAGGCTGGCTAGAAACTCCCGTGCCAGAAGCAGTTCCCAGTGTTCCAGTAGGTGACATTTCTCTGTAGAAACATTACTCTGCATGCTTCTACTGCAGACAATCTTGTTAGGTGTGTCATTCTGCCACCCAATACTGACATATTGACAGTCTAAATACATTTTTTTTTTATTCACAAATTACCTACTACAAGACTTTAGATGATTATCTGGTGCTGTTTAGGCTAACACAGTTTATAAAAGCTAGGGAATACGTTCACCAAGTGCTCTGAATTGTTGACACCAGTCAAAGCAGAAAAGTGCTTTTCAACTGTAAAAAGAATAAAATCATTCGTATGCAACTCTTTGTTCCATAAAAGATTGTCGGCCTTGGTAATGGTTTCCACTGAAATAGGTCTTGTGATGGAGATCGCTGGCTATAGTCAGCAAGTGGCTGATAAATTTGCGTCGATAAACAAGAGACCAAAGTATCCGTGCACATAAGGTAAGAATAACTTTTTGTTGTAATGTATAATACATCTATTATTTCCAGTATTTTAAATCACATAGTTTTGGAAACATTTTTGTTTCACTTTGTGGGATTAGCAGCATTCTTATTTAAGTTTATGTATAAAAAACAGTATAGAGTGCAATGAATCATTTATCTAGTCAACTAGTTTCGCTCCTTATATTGGACCATCTTGAGGACTGCAACTCCAATGACGTCGTGGAGCTGGGCAGGTGCTTTGGAGTGCAAGCAAGGACCGAAACTTGTTGACTAAATAAATAATTCATTGTACTCTACACCGGTTTTTATACGGAAATTTTAAACGGCAGATTTCATTTCGACTAGGTATGTAGCTCATTACCAAACGAATATTGATAAATTGCAGCATGCACTCCGCCACGGATATTTTTCTGTCACTGATGTATCTCTAGCTTTTCACTGGATCGTAAACTGAGTATGCCAAAACTGAATTCTCTTTCATACTTCTTTCAGGCTCTGCGCGCACAATTGTGCGTTTCTAGTTTTGCTGGCTTTATTCATTTGTTATTCAGGCTAGGAGGTTCTGGCCTGAATCACACAATCGTGGATGGACTGTGGTAACGTACGCAACGTGTTTTAGTTACATATCTAAACTAGGTGGCAACAGCAGTTGGCAAACTTCCAGTACACTTACCATGGTGGCAGGAAAGACTTGTTGACACAGTGTTCATATCCTTGTTTTGAAATGTGAAGCTATCATGTCTCATAACCATTCGAAATTATATGATCCTCTGATGTTATTAGGTCATTACTGTAAGATGGTGTAGATCATAAAATTTTTTAGTGAAGGCTCAAACCACACAAATGTGTGAGTACAAAAGTTTTGAAAATAAATTTATTTTCTTTTTTGGATTGATTTTCTGTATGTATTTTCCATCTCCCTATATTACCTTCAACCTTGGATATGAAAAGGATATAGCACAAATGCTATGGATGTTTATATCATGAAGAATGTCAAGAAGCTGTGATAAAAAATTATCTTCCCTGTAAGCATCTCACATAAAAACACGCAAGTGCAGGTACCACCGGCCATCACAGAGTTTGAAACATGGGTAGAACAAGATAGAAGGAAAGGGCAGTCAATGTAAATGATCACACAAACGCTTATAAATTCCATCTTGCTGTTCATGCACTAAAACTACGGCATTCGGTATGACTTTACAATTTATAATTTCTTCACTAAAACGGTACTCACCAGGAAATTTACAGACAGTATACATAGATAAAATTGAATATACCTTCGAAATTGTATTATACTACGACATATAGTTCATGAAATATGAGCATAAACAGTAACGATCATGGAAAACCGCCCCATTGTGCACCAGGTTTTAAACTATTACTTCTTTACTAGGTAGCACTTCTAAACGACAGTCGAAGGGGGCAACAATGCGAGCAGTATAGACAGCACAAGTCTGCGACCGCAGGTGTCAACAATAGCAGCAGCTGCCAGAGGCGCGACGTGCATCGGAAATCAAAACAGTGGAGTAGAGATCGACAGAGCTGCATCAACGAGAGACTACGGCTGCAAGCACGCACCAGAGGAGAGGCTAGAGTGAGTGCAATGTTGTTGCAAATGTTTGTAAATCTATGGGACGTACCGACTGTGGTCGTCAGTCCCTAGCTTACTAACTACTTAAACTAACTTATGCTAAGGACAACAAGTACACCCATGTCCGAAGTAGGACTCGAACGTCTGACGGCGAGCAGCGGCGCTCTCTGCAGCTAGACGCCTTGGAACACGGTCACTCCACCGCGGCCTAGTGTGTTACACTAGCATATTTTAATCTTAGTGTAAGTAAAATAATTTTAGCCATACGGCTCAGAGTAGTAAGTAGTACTAATAATATATGTATAATAAAATCGTAATAAACACACACCTGCGTTTATTCGACAGTTGGAAGGTATCATTCCTGAAAACACGAAAAAACAACAGAAAATAAAGTTTCTAGCCAGCAGATTTGAAGTCGATGTTATCTCATGGGGAACAGGGGCTGCCGCGGCAGAGTGGCCGAGCGCATTGAGGCGCTATGCTCCGATACGCCCGATGAGCCCATCGGGTGCTCGAATCCCCCTCTGGCATAGATGTTTGTGCTGCCTTTAGTATAAATTTGTTGATACATAGTTTGAAACTTTAGGGACTGATGACCCCGCAGTTAAGTCCCCTAAGGATATCAAACTATTAAATATTTTTCTCAACAGAGGTTGCAGACACTTGTAACAGATACCAAGATTTTGTAAGGCATTCTTAAATTAACAGAACAGTGTAAGATCAGAGATTTTTGGAGGTAGACGTTACAGCAATAGTTGTAGTTCTAATTATTAGTAATTCTCCCACTATTACTGTAAAAAGAATATATATCTAATAGAAATAATTACTCTTAAGTTTCCGGTGTCTGTGCAGGAGAAATTAATAAATGTAAATATAGGTGAGGGAATCTCCGAATGCGCTGCCAGGCAACTGACAGTGGCAGAATGGTGGAGAAAACTAACTGGCATACGGATCGTGGTAAAGATCGTGAGTCAGGGAGACAGGAAATAGCTGATGGGAACAGCGAGCAGCATTGGTGGGGGGAAAGCAGACCTCCCAGATGAAGTCGTAGCCCATCTGCTAGGAGAAGAGGTGTGTCACTTAACGTAGAGGTGGTTATTTTGGAGGAAACAGAGAATATTATAATAACAGTAATAATCAAGAAAAGAATCGGGTAAATGATAGACAGAAAGGAATCCGGAAAATTAGGGGGTCGTTCGGACCTCGTCCAGTTGCGAACAGCGAATGCAATGGACCACTAATCAGATTTTTGAGATATGATTAGAGAGATGGCATTAAGGAAGCACTCATGGAAGAGGATGAACAAGAAATTACAGAAACATATCGGCCAGCAGTAGAAGTAGAAATTCAGAATATGAAAACAGTAGCGATCTTAGACTCGAGTAGTGAAATAAGTGCAGTATCAAATATTCTTTATGAAAAACTAAAGAGTACCACAAAACGTTCAAAATAATCAGTGCAAGGCATCAAGTTAGTTAAAGCTTGTGCGTCAAGGAGAAAACTTATTAAGAAGCAAATACTGTTAGAATTCAAAATGAAGTTGTTTAAAGTAAATGCAATGGTGGTAACAGCTTTGTGTGACTGACTGGCTCATAGATAATAGAGCAATGTTAGAGTATAATGGAGGCTTTATGAAGGTGAACGAGGGACAGAAGGAGCAGGTGTTTGAGTTTATTGGTAGTACTAACGCACAGTGTAACAATATCGAAGCAAGAATACAGATAATGGGAGAAAAATTATAAAAACTGGTTCCAAGTAAAACAACATAATCATTCAGATTTAAGCCGTAATCCATTTCATTAGCAAAGAGGGGAGCAGTAGATAAGGAAATAAAGAAAATGATTGAGTCCGAAATTACAGAAAGATCACATATTAATTACTGCAGTCTCCTTATCATTGTCCCAAAGAAAGGTAATTCAGTAAGAGTTACATTACAAACCAGAGCTTTAAACAAAATAATTCTGCCACAGATGGACAAACCAGAAGTACTGGAGGAGCTTCTCAAGAAATTTAATGGTGTCAAGATATTAACAACTTCTGGAAAACCCCTCTAGTAGAAAGTTGTCGAAAGTATACTGCTTTTCTATAAGGACGAAGATGTTACCAATTCAGAGTACTACCATTCAGAGTACCTTCACTTGCATGTTTGATAAAGTATTGGTGAAGGAATTACTTGACAAAATAACGGCATACTTAGAGGATAATCTTATAGCTAACAAAACGTGCAAAGAACATAACTAGATCTTGGAATAAAAGTTTGAATAGAACAACATTAGTGCTAACTTGTAGAAATCGGAATACGGAATGGGGAAATATAATTTTTAGGGCACATAATTTCAGCGGAGGGCATTAAAATCGACCCTGAGAAGCTTGAGGCACTGAGAAATTTTCCTGAACCCAAGAACATAAAATAAATAAAGCTTTTATGGGAATCAAAGTATTCTATAGAAAATTTGCAAACAATGAAACACTTATTGCAAAGGTCATTTTAGAATTAAGAAATACCTTATGGGTTTGGACCAATGCATGCAGTAAGGAGTTTCAGAAAATTGAAGGTGAGCTATGTAACAGTACTGAGTTGTCTCACCCAGATTTGAATGTACCTTTTTATATATACACAGACAATTCCGAGTATGGATTAGGTGCTCATTTGTTAAAATTCATTGAAATTTATGATTCTGTAGAAAGAAAGACGATCGTAATTTGCGAGTAGAATACTAAACAAATGGGAACGGATATTCAGTGACAGAAAGATGCACTAGGGATGGTCTGGGCTTTTAGCAGATTTAGATATTATGTTATGGGAAGAAAGGCAAGGTATTAACAGATCACAAGGCCCTATCATTTCTTATGGACTGCATACTAAGCCACAATACGTTAACAAGGTGGGCTATAGCTCTGCAGGAATGCCATTTCACTACACCTTCCAGGTGAAATCAATACTGTAGCTGATTCACTGTCCAGATTACTAGTAGGAATGAATGAAGCAGAGTTTAATTTATTTGGGCAAAAGGAATGTTATATTTAACCCAGGTAGAGAAATAGGGTAAAATAAGGGGTATTTGCCAAAATTTAAGAAGTGAACGAAACAAAGATATTCCTATCAAAATGTTAAAAGCAGAGTGAAGTTGCAAAACAAATGACAAAGTTAAAAAAATACTACACTATACACAAGGGCAAACCGTTTCGTAGGGACGATCCAGAGAAGCAACAGTGGAAAATCTATTTGCCAAAACAGTTTATAAAATTTCTTGAGCAGTTTATTTATAACACCTATGCACACTTTGGTGTTAAAAAACGCACAGACAAAATAAAGGATAGCGGTTACTTTAGTGACTTAGAGTAAACTGTACGAAAAATTCTTAATACCTGCAGTAAACAGGTTAGAAAGCAAACAGTCAACAGTTGCAAGGCTGCAGATTTATTCACAGCCAGTTTTGGGTAACTATCTACCTTCTCTGGGTATATTAGTTATGCCCTACATGTTTACTCAGAGCACTGTTTAGTAACACTGAACATCAAATGCTGAGATCATGCAAGAACAGTACTTCTAGCATACTCTCTGCACATTATGTTCAGTGTTATTACACCATGCTCTTGAGCAAACATGTAGTAAACATGTATCTGAAGAAGGGACATAATTGCCCAAAACCGGCTGTGAATAAAACTGCAATCCTGCAGCCGGTAGCTGTTTGCTTTCTAACCTATAAACCACGGTTGCCGCCAAGGACAAAACATTCACCTGAAGTAAATTTTAAAAAACAAAAACTTTAATGTAAGTAGTAAGGCTGAGATGTAGTACATAATACCTACTAAAGTTTTGAACAAAGTATGTGTCGATCTGTATGGTCCATTACCGACATCATGAGGTGGTTATAAATATATATTTGTTGTAGTTGACATGCTCTCGAAACATATGCGCTTTAAGAAAGGACACAGGTAAGTCATTTGCAGGGAAGATCAAATATGACTACCTCAACAAATTTGGTAAGCCTTAGTACACAATTTAATTCAGTACAGATGTTACAGGATCTAGATATAAAGCCCATTTACATGACCAAATAGCATCCACAGTCAAAGATGGGTGAAAGAGTTATAAGGGAACTGAATAGATTATTCAGTATATATTTGTGCTAAAAAGCACTGCACTTGTTAACGAATTCGAGAGAGTCTCAAAGGAGTCACCTCAATGAACCACCGAAATACCACCGCAATAATTATTAACAGGTGAATGGGTACCTAGCATCATAGAGCAAATAATATTTCCACTTAAGGATGAAATATCACTGAAAGAAAAAAGAGAACTGACAATGAAAAGGATAAGAGATCAACCAGGTAAAAGAAAGGGCAGACATTATAGGCAAACCAAATAAAAGATCTAAACAGAGATCCTCAAAATTAATCTCTTAAATTAAAAATGTTTCACGAAACGTATGAAGGTCCATATAGAATTAGCATAATCATAATCACACACCCTAATGCATTGAAAGTGACCAACAAGAAAAAAGGAGTGACCAAAAACATAAAAAAATATTATTCAAGGAAGTAACAGAATGTATATGCCTCAGCGGGTGATAACATTCTTTACATCATTAGGTAGTTCACGCTAACCAGGAGCCCGAGTTAACAGCTTACTTCCTTTCTTTACACACTGTTAGTTCTTCCATCTTCATCATTCGGAACTGTCGTCTATCCTCTTTAGATTTATTTTCTATCACACTAACTGGACAACTGAAAAGAAATGACTGAGGGTGACGGAAAATAAAAAGATTAAATCAACAAAAAGTGGTATCTCACTGAAAAATAAACACATGCTTAAACTGAAGACCAAAGTATAATACCAATACTTAGGTTAAAAGCCAGCACAGAATAACAACAACGAACAGACACCAGGTACTAAGTGAAACAACAAATGCTATTTACAACTTTATATATAATTAATTATGTTTATATCTGTGCTGTGAAGTTGAAGAAGAGGAGATTTACGAACAAGGTAAGTGACTAAATAAATGAACTATGATTTTAGAAGTTGAGCAGGCAGATGATCTGCTCTTTCTGTTAGTTGTTAACCTGCCCAGCCCAATTTGTAATCAATAATATTTCTTTGCATATTGATATTCAGAATGATTGGAATAATGTCCCTCATTTTTAACGTTGGATTTTTTTAAATTTTTTTTTTTTTTTTTTTTTTTTTTTTTTTTTTTTTTTTTTTTTTTTTTTTTTTTTTTTACTGTACTTGACACATTTTTCAAACTGTTAAGACATTTTGAAAAAAAAATTTATTAATGAAAATTTCAAATTATTTTGTTTCTTTTACTTTAATATAACATTTTGTACTCTAACTTAGACATTAAGCAAAAACACATATCTTGTCAATGCATTGTAGGCTAATACTCCTCTGTTTCCTCGGCGTAATGATATCAAGGCTACCCACAATGAATTTTGCAAAGTGCTGTAGTGTTCTTTATAATCGTTGGTCAAATGGTTGGGCCGAGAGTAACAGATAAAGATGACGATCCATATGGCATCACTGGGCTGGAAAGGGGGCATTGGGTGTAATGAAATATGTGAAACTTTATACGGGGCAGGAAGTCGGCAAATTTACATAATACAGATGGTAGTGGTATTATAAGGAGATATAATTTAGGCTGACGGTAAGTTGACCAGTTTTGTGAGGTAGGTAGCAGTGTTGTTACGAAGAAGTTATAAGGCGACAAGAACTTGACCCATTTATTTTTATAAAATACGAAAGGGGGACTGTGAATCTTTAGATGTCAGCAAGTCGGCCATGAGCGGAAGGAGAAACGGTTGGAGTTTAACGTATAAAGTGGATCCCTTATTTATCATTAAACACTTTGTAGTGGAAATGTTACATCAAGTATTAAGAACGGTAAAGTACAGAAATATTCACCGGTTCCGTATAGTAAATATAAGGTTAGTTGAAGAGCAGAAAATAAAATTTCATTTCCATAATATACATAACAGACAGATCATGGAATCACAAAAATTCTTTTTTAAATAAGTTAGGAAACAAGAAACCTGGCTGTCCAATGAAGCAACTGGCTGTTCATCCCTATATGTATACATGTACATCTGCATATATACTCCGCAATCCACCATAACAGTGCACGGTGGAGGGTACGCGGTACCACTACTATTCCACTCCCAAGTAGATCGAGGGAAAAGATGTCTATATGCCTCGGTACGAGCCCTAATTTATCTTGTATTTGTGATCTTTACGCGAAATGTAAGTAGGCCGCGACAGCAAGATCATTCTACAGTCAGCTACAGATTCCGTCCCTCTAAATTTCCTCCTCAGAATTTCTTGAAAAGAACGTCGTCTTTCCTCCAGCGATTTCCATTTGAGTTCACGGAGCATTCTGTGACACTGTACTGGCTATTGCTGAGTTTTGAAATTAATATAAAAAACTTTCGCATACGATGAAACGTATTTGTATGCATATATGAAAATAAGGTCATAGAAACACAATAAAAAAAATAATGATGGGAATTATTACAATGTAAACTAAACGAAACGGCAGTAAGCCAACATTTAAGTAGGCTGAGCCGCAGCACCAGCTGACACCGAACTTATAGCGGAATGGCTGATGACCACCGTAGTTTGGTCCCATAGAATTACAGTTAGTGGAATGGGTAGATACGCGTGGTGCCCATGACGGTGAATGCCTGTTGGCAAGTAGGAGAATGCCTGGAGGGCACTGACTCAGACAACAAGATAAACAAAGTAAAAAAATGTCAACAAACTTGAATGACCTTTAAAACGAGTCAACATTTGTTACTTATTATGGATTTTTGGTGTTTCATTTATGTATCAGCATTTGAGCTATGACAAGGAACGATGACTGATTATGTTCTCCTGTATTTTATGCATGTAACAATATTTTACACTGATTTGACATTCTTTTTGAATTACTGTATGCCTTTTATTTCACTTATATATTACATTGTGTTTCTGTATTTATGAATTATAATAAAAATGTAATAATTAAATTGATGTAACATCCATTTATTATTAATTATAATGCAACATTTTTTGCACTATGAATTGGTAGACAGATTAGTACTGTCCAAACCACTTCATTAGTTTGACATCAGTGTTTTGCAGTGACTTTCAGTGAAACAAATAGTAAAGAAACCTGAGTGATCTATGTGAAACATACATTTGAAAGAAATGTAGGACATACTGTGAAAGTTTGACGATTCATCATGATTCGGCAGTCGCCATCGAGTCATGAATCATTGGAACTCGGAATCGTCACGACACAGGCGATTCTTTTGAGCGACGATTCGTTCGTAACACGATTCTATTCTTATGATTCTTTATTTGTATTTGTTCAAATCAACGACTCATTCACAAATCGCTTAAACTCTACTGCGAAGATCTGTTCAGATTCGCTTGTCAGACTGTGAACAATTACTAGTTCATTCCAGGATATGTTGTTTGTAGGATTAGGTCGGTCGCAGCACATTTTATATTATCGTTATTAACTTTAATGTCAAGATAAGGAACAATATAATTTATTACGCGCAGTTTTATAGTTTTCTGCGGTTGTGATTAAGAAATTGCTGGCATCCCATCATCTTTACTTCATCACTTGGTAGACATTGAAAGACTACCGTTATTTGTAAAATTAATTCTAGCTGAAAGAAGCCTGTTAAAAGCTTACTTTAAACACATAATTCTGGCCGTATAAACCAGTTAAAGGATTCGCGTGATCTACGGACTACTTCCTGTAACAGAATCTTGTTCTCCGGTCCAAAATTTAGAACTGACTCAAAATTTACTATAGCAGCAGGAAGACAAGGGATGGTGGCCGACACACGTCGTAGATCACGAGAATTACACGTAATCATTAATATACAACCCACCGCGAACTAAACCATTTCATGAAGGTGGCTGAGAGAACATTTATGGCTAACAGAATTAAAATATGATAATTTGTATCTGAATTTGTTCTCAGCACTGGTGAAAAACAACATTAAATAAAAAAGGAGGGTATTGATAAACTAATATTCATAAGTAGGAAAAATTTCATTGACAATAAATTATTTATTCAGTTCAAACACGAGCAAATGAGGGAACCAATTCTGTTAAACAATAAAAATGCATCTCCTTGAAAAATTAACTAAACGTACTCTGAACTGAACATCGTCGGAGGAGGGTTTTACAATCAACAAGCATTCAGCCACTCATACGCGCGAAGCAAAGCGAAACTCGCCCAACTCAGTGTGCTGATACGAAGCAGAAGAAGGCGCTGCTATCGTAGTCGAAATTCAGCGAAGCAGGATGTACCACACAACACAAGGAAAATTAACTTCGTAGGTGCCTCTGGTCTGTCTTTCTTTACTTGAGATGGTACGCAATAATAGCGAGATTAATTTCCATTTAAATCAAAGCGTGAGCATGCAGACTTACTGAGACACTCGACATGTCTCGGCTACAATACATATTCGAACCCCACTGAAGGCGAAAGATCGTATTCATTTCAACAAAAATCAGCGGAATCATAGATTACGAAGCAATATTAGACAATAGTAAGGCAATGGTATGCGGGCAGTGGCGAGAACTCAAGTGACTACCTATAAACTCTTGCAGTGGGAGTTCGGAGCCACGTGGTTCCAAAGACCAGTAAAAATACAAAAATTCAATTTCCGAAAAATAAAGAAAATTAGCTACGGCATGCAACCCTTAGAAATGCGTAGGATATCATAGGAAAGCTAAAGAAATACAGTTTTACACGGATGGACTAAGTCCAGTCTTCAATAATCAGTAAAGTGGAATAAAGTCAAAGTCAGAGTAAATCAACTAATAAATACGGCATACAGTCCCTAGAAATACGTAGTATTTCATAAGCAAGATAATAAAGGGGGTTGTACAAGGCTAGATGAGAATTTTACTGACGGAGTCTCAATTCAAAGTACAAATTTGGAAACGAAACAACAATTTAAAATAGATGGCGAGGGGATCTCGACGTACTAAATGGAAATCAGAAAGATATATGCATAATTTCTTGCCTGAAGGGCATACAAACAGACACAGGGGTAGCTGAAGGCTTTGTTCTAAGAACACACCAGGTCGAGTCCATATCACTCGCAGAAGGAGAAAACGGAAAGGAATATTTCACATGCACTACACAGAATAAAAATATTCCCAGATATTAGTTCTATCCCACAATGCTAAGAAGAAATTAAACAGAGTTCGCACACCGCTAGCTAGTCTCACAAAGGTTACAGATACCCAGCCGTTATCAAACCGAATTAGTTACATATTCATCGCATTTACCTATGCTAAATCACCGAAATAAAATTGAGTACACTTCCATACATGATCGGAGAAACTTATTCCGAAAAATGTATGTAAGTTCTGAAGTCTAACTTGAACAACCCAGACAACTAATCGCTACCATCTCAATGGAGAAAAGAAAATCGGAAAATCTTACCAGGTCGAAGCACAGCCACAGAGTGACCAGACAGCCAGTGAGTCGCTGCCAGGAAACCCAAGGAAACCGAGGTGGTGGGGAGAGCCTAGACTCGCGCATCCTGCCGAGGCTCGCTACCGGGCATTGCCAACCCAACATGAAACCAAAGGGTGGAGAAACCTCTTTGGTAGCGTCAAAAGCAGAAGTTGGTAACGACTACCGATCGACATGAAGCCAGAAACGCAAAGCGCACAGCCAGCAGCCGACGAAGAAGATTCTCTTACATACTTTCAGACTACCATGCTAGAAGATGATCATACATTCACACACAGAATAAAGCAAGTACACATTCTCACAGGGAGAGTGGCGTCGCGGAGAAACCGTTCATATTGCCACATTCATAGACACAATGATAAATTATTAGCATAATTAAATCCCAGCAATATTAACACAGTATTACAGAAACTAACATTTAAAAAACTCCCGCAGTGTGGAGTATGTCTCTGATTGACATTTCCAATACCACAATAATTATAAATTATTCTAAGACTGCTTTAAACTTTATTAACTCACTATAAGCTTATTTCGGCCTTAGGCCATCATCAGGTGTTCTGTAATACAAGTAATATAGAAGAGTTGTTACATATATTCTTATAACATAATTACATAAATTTTTACAAAGTTTTACTTATATTACTTATAATATTGTTGTTGTTTATTTGCTGCCCAACTGATTATAGAACCTGATGTAATGCTTATCTGTATATTTGCAGCAGCACTGGTTATATGATTAGGCCTTAGGCCATCATCAGGTGTTCTGTAATACAAGTAATATAAAAGAGTTGTTACATATATTCTTATAACATAATTACATAAATTTTTAAAAGTTTTACTTATATTACTTATAATATTGTTGTTGTTTATTTGCTGCCCAATTGATTATATAAGCTGATGTAATGCTTATCTCTATATGTGCAGCAGCACTGGTTATATGATTAGATTTTTTATCAGTTTTTCATAGTGGCAGTCTGTAGTGACAGCGTCCAACGATATCATACGTTTACATGGTTAACAGTAATTTATACATTATTATTTTTCGTTTATTGGTTTTTGTATTGGAGTTTTACTATGGATTTGGAATCTTTGGTGTTTATCCATTCCCTTGTTTGTTTATAATGTGAATAAAATTATCGATGTATTTTTTTATGTTTGAGTTCGATTTGTTCATTTAGTACATCGTTCTGGTTGTTGTGTATATAGGAATACAGTTCGATATCCTCGAGAATATACATTTTTGGCCCTTTTTGTACAATGTGTAAATTTTTTAATGCTTCCTCTAAAGGTTTTAAATCGTGTTTTTCCGTGATTAAATGTTGATAGAATTTAGATGGATTATTTTCACTGTCTCTTGTGTGTTCTTTGTATCTAGCTTGAAAATTTCTGCCGGTTTGGGCTATATATGATTTCTGACAGGTATTACATGTAATTTTGTAGATACCCGGATTATTGTATTTTAGTGTGTGTCTGGCTCCTTTAAAAATTTTATGGTTCAAACAGTGCTTATTTTGAATATTTTATTAATTTTGTCCGATATGTTTCCTATGTATGTACGAATGTCGGTTTTTTCTTTGTTGGAGTGTCTTTCGCTAATGTTTTCTCTGTGCAGCATGATATTTTTGTCTGCGTTTTTGCTGGTATAATTTTGATATAATTTTAGGGTCGTAATTGTTTTTGTTGGGCTATGTATTCTAAGGTGTGTATTTCTTTCTGAATGGCTTCAAATTCTAGTGGGAAGTTTATTATTCTGTGAAGCATGGTGTGAAAGAAAGCCATTTTGTGGGATTTTGGATGACAGGAATGTGCATTTATGATACTATCGGTAGTGGTTGGCTTTCTATAAATTTCGAATTTGTGTTTGTTCTGAACATTTGTAATGGTTAGATCTAGGTAGTTAATTCATTAGTTAACTTCCTGCTGGACAGTAAATTTTATTTTGGGGTATATTTGGTTCAGAGCTGTGTGTATTTCTTGTATGTCTTCTTGGTTACCATCTATAAGCATTAATGTATCATCAACATATCTAAAATAGTATATGAATTTTTGTGTCAGTGTATTATTATTCTTGAAAAATTTTTCTTCCAGATTGTTTAAAAAATATCAACTATTGTTCCCGCTATGCTAATACCCATTGCAACTCCATCCCTCTGTATATAAATGTTGTTATTGAATTGGAAATAGTTTTGGTGTAGTACCAGTTTCAATAGCTCTATGATTTCATGAGTACTTTTTGTGATGTGCCAGAAGGTTGCATTCAATAATATCTATTGTTTCTTGTATTGGTATGTTTGTATACAGGTTACTTATGTCAAATGAGACGAATTTTGCATTTATTGGAATGGATACGTCTTTGATGCTATGTGCCAATTTCCAGGAATTTTTTATTGTATATTTATTGTTATAGGTGTAATGTGTGTTTAATAGTCGGTTTAATTTTATACGTAGGTAGTATGTTGGACTGTTTACATGATACACTACGGGGCGTATTGGGATGTTTTGTTTGTGTACTTTAGTATGTCCTCTTAGCTTAAGTGTTCTAGTGCACATAGGTATAATAGTTTTGGTATCATAATCTCTAAGTACTGATTCACAATTTCTTACAGTTTCCTTTATTTGCGCTATAAATTTGTTAGTGAGATTTCTGTTCATTTCTATGATTCCATTTTTATTGAAAAAGTCAAGTACTTTGTTTTTATAGTCATCTTGGTTTATAATGACTATACTATTGCCTTTATCTGTTTTTATTGCCATTGCATCGTTGTTTATTAATTTTTCATTGATTTGCTTTAATATTTTTTGATCGGTATATTGATAATGCTTTATTTTATTTTGTCTTTCTATTTTATTTGCTACTTTGACAGTAATTTTGTTTTGTTCTTTAATAGATACATTTGCTAAATCTATAGCTACTTTTGCTGTGGGTATGAGTTGCTTTTGTTCATTGTTGCAGAATTTAGGTTTTATTGGGCAGCAAATAAACAACAACAATGTTATAAGTAATGTAAGTAAAACTTTGTAAAAATTTATGTAATTATGTTATAAGAATATATGTAACAACTCATCTATATTACTTGTATTACAGAACACCTGATGATGGCCTAATACTGAAATAAGCTTATAGTGAGTTAATAAAGTTTAAAGCAGCCTTAAAATAATTTATAATTATTGTGGTATTGATTTAACATTTAAAAGTATGAAATGAAATGCAATTCCTCATGCCTCCGAATCAAAGGGGTTCTCGCTTAGCAAAACATACCGACTAGTGAAGTTATAGAAATTACAAAGTTAAAAACTTAGGGAAGATGCCAGACAACTATCTTTCAACATATAGTTCCGAGCTATCCACCACAATTTCAGCATCAAGAGCAAGAACCAAAAACCTGCATGCGATTTTTCTGCAATGGGACAATTACTGAAGAAGAAAACACGTTGGTGAAATAACTCTAATGCATGTTATTCTGGAGGCTAGCAGCAAGTATGCACCTCACGTGATCCATTGTATTGTTACAACCGAGAACAGGGTTACGGTTTCCTTAATATGGATGAGGTTCTGTTAAAAGAAATTTAAGAAGAGAAGAGGTAGGGGTGTTAGCCTATGGTAAAAGTGGAGGGAGAACCAACAGCTAGCTCTCGCAATCCTTATATCATTTCAACGCAGCCCATATATCTTTTCATTTCCTTTTACCTGTTTTAACATAGCTGCTTGCTGAAGGTGTGCGTACTTGAAAAGGCAGTCAGCGTTGAAGCTATTCCTAGCCTATTGGAGTAAATCCATTAATAGTTGTATCTTGTCTCATATTTAACCCTACCGCGGTGTTTATTCTGTACATACGAATGAAATATTCAGGTCAAAAAAGACCCATAGTAGTCAATTAGGCCGTTTAACGTGTTAACTATTTAAACTGACGAATAAAATAGTAAGACAATACTGGTATTGAATTTGTGTGTTTATTTTAGTACTATATGCCTAACTTATACAAACAGTTTTTTTCTTATGTGTGTACGATGTTTCTTTGCGAGTGAATCCTTTATACTTCACACACTTCTGTGAACTTTTACTACAATATCAATAAAATTCTTCCGGGTATAAGACCGCGTCGTCATTTTGTAAACTCCACCGACGTTTCGGCCACTGTTGCAGGCGGCCTTCATCAGGGACTGTGACACAGACTGTGATGAAGCCCGCCTGCAACAGTGGCCGAAACGTCGGTGGAGTTTATAAATGTTCAAATGTTTGTTAAGCTTATGGGACTTACAAACTACTTATGAACTAGTTACGAACTAGGACGGCACAAATATCCATACCCGAGGGGGGATTCGAACCCCCGACCGTATTTGCTGTGCTGATCGTGACTGAAGCGCCTCAGTCACCTCGGCCACCGCGGCCGGCTGGAGTTTATAAAATGACGACGCGGTCTCATACTCGGAAGAATTTTATTGATAGTGACAACAGTCGCGGAAGCCTACGTTTGCATTTTATTACAATGTTTTGCAGACAGATGATATCTGCTTGTCATCTTGCTCCTAGGATATTTTGGTCCACTTTAGGTCCGGTATATTACACGGCACGTTGGAAGAGGGCCAAGTTTTCAGCCCCTCTGCGCAACCCCCTCCACTTCCGCAATGGCAGCCGATAATATTCAGTCTCTGAGGGTGAGGGTGGCTGCGAGTTACGCATTGTTTCTGCTTCAGGCTCCACTGTTAGCCCTCGGCCGCAGCTCCTCCCGAAAACTCTTTCTCCATCGCACCGCCTATATGCGTGGAAGCGCCTTCCTTTATGACGCTTACTATAGTAACACTAAAAGTAAACCTTTGCGATCGGCTTTTGACAGCTCGAAATTTAAATGAAAGTATCGGATTTACCGTTCATCGGCCACGAGAATTGAATAAACCAATTTATACAGGAGACAATTGTCTACAACTATGCTCCCTTATGTTTTTTCATGTCTCGTATCGTTTCAGAGATATTTGCAAAACTAATGGCGATCTGATAATGTTTGCCTGTTTGTAAAATATTCCTATTTCTTAGGTCCCGCCGATCGACCGATCGGTGCCTAATATTACAGACGTATTGTTGGCCGCCAGCGACCAGAACCTATCTGTTTCAAATGTTTCGGACACAAAATTGGTTAGTAACGCTAAAAATAGGCTGTTTTGATGGTGTAATTGTAAATAACATTTTAACCGTTTAACAGAGACGAAAATTGAATAAACATGTTTGTAAAGGAGGAGATCCGCCGCAATATTGCTCTCTTACCTAACTTCCATAACTCACACTGTTTCAGAGATGTTTGCAAACATAACGGTCATTCGACACAAAAGTACATCAGGTTTTACATACATAGATAAACATAATTCTTATATATATATATATATATATATATATATATATATATATATATATATATATATATATATATATTGCTGTCTTTTGTTTGGAATGCCACATTAATATGTTAATATTGTGATTATTTATCACTGGAGTCACATACATGACTCTCAAATGCAAATGTCGTCCACGTATGATTTTTCACATACAGTAACCTTTACGATTACACTTCCATCAGCGGTTTCCGAACCACAACTACTTTATTCTGGAATACACAACAAAAATTACCACTTTGACGTCCACAACTTATCGACACTTAATAAACCACTACACTAAGCGCTAAGCCGTCCAACTTTCACAGAATGCCCTACAACATTTCTTTCAAACAAAAATATGTTTCACATAGATCACTCAGGTTTCTTTACTATTTGTTTCTCTGCAAGACACTAACGTCAATCTAATGATGTGGTTTGGACAGTACTTGATTTTACGTAGCCGCGGTGGAGTAGCCGAGCGGTCTAAAGCACCTCGCAGCGGAGCGCACGGTTGCTCGCCATGGAGATTCGAGTCCTCCCTGGGGCATGGGTGTGTTTGTTGTCCTTAGGTTAGCTTACCTAGGTTTAAGTAGTTTGTAAGCTACGGACTGATGACCACGCAGTTTGGTCCGATAGATATACAGACATTTGATTTTACGTAAATCGGTACAGGCAAAGAAAATAAACTTAAAAAAGAGGAAAAACTACCACACAAGAGAGATGATAATATGAAAATATGGGAGATATATTACAACAATAGATTGAAGATGCAAATTGATTGCATAGACATTTTCACAGTCGTGGAGTAATAATCGTATCGTCCACAATTTTTTATTGTTTATATTTCTATTATTTTTGTCGGAAATGTTTTCAAAAATTCAGAAATCTAAAGTGGGCCGTAAAGCACGCCACTGCGATTGTTTTTTTTTTCTGGTGTGTACTGTGCGGATTCAAGTATAGTTCCTCCCTCTCAAGCTTCTCTTCCAGCATTTTCTCTTGGAAGATGCCCTCTTCTGTTTACATACCCATTAATTAGCTCCTCGCCAAGAGTCAATTCGAGAAGTTGCATACCTTGTTGTTTATAGAGTAAGGTGATCTATATCACATGGTGTAAGCCGTCCCGATTTAGATAGGGATTCTGTCGTCCATTCAAATGTTCACCATACTGGCGTATCAACCGGCGTGATGGTATGGGGTGCCGTTGGTTACATATCTTGGTCACCTCTTGCTCGCATCAACGGCACTTTGAACAGTGGCCGTTACATTTCAGATGTGTTACGACCCGTGGCTCTACCCCTCATTTGACCCCTGCGGAACCCTACATTTCAGCAGGATAATGCACGATCGCATGTTGCAGGTCCTGAACGGGCCTTTATGGATACGGAAAATGTTCGACTGCTGCCCTGGCCAGATCTCTCATCCATTGAAAACGTCTGGTAAATGGTGGCCGAGCAAATGGCCACTACTCTTGATGAACTGTGGTATCGTGTTGAAGCTGTATGGGCATCTGTATCTGTACACGCCATCCAAGCTCAATGCCCAGGCGTATCAAGGCCGTTATTAGGCCAGAGGTGGTTGTTCTGGGTACTGATTACTCAGTATCTATGCACCCAAATTGCGTGAAAATGTAATCATGTGCCAGTTCTAGTATAATATATTTGACCAATGAATACCCGTTTATCATCTGCATTTCTTTTTGGTGTAGCAATTTTAAAGGCCAGTAGTGTAGTTGCGTGATCTAGCCGTTTAATTTTCATAATTCGTCTGTGGCACCACATTTCGACTCCCCAAACGATTGGACTGAGGCAGCGAAGGATGTTTTGTTTAGCAATATAAGACACTCGTGGTTGCAACTTTTTTATTAAATTTTTCGCGTTTCACCCTTGTTTGGCATCCTCAGAAATTCTGGAAAATAAAAGAGATGGAGGGCATAAAACTTAAAATCCCAATCTTAACGTTCACAATCCCACTAAAATTAAGAGAATGTTTACTGACCTTAAATAAATAATAAAGTTGCAACCACGACTGTCGTTTATTGCTAAACAATTTGATTGGATGCTGTACCAGGCGGCCGATAATGGAATTTTTTTATATTTTTTGAACTGACTCAAGGTGAGGGGGTATCCAAATAAGCCAGACATCTAAGAGCAGCTTAAAAAGCTATGCATTTCCTTGCTGCAAAGCCAGATATAGTTTTGGGACTAGGTAAACTACTAGACGGTAATGGATGTGCTTAGCTCAAGTTTTAGTGGCAGAGAACTGGAAACTGTGGCCTTTCGAATTTCTCCCTACAACGTTTAGACACACCGATGCAAGCGGAACAGAAATAAATGCAGATCTTAAAAGCAAACAGGGATATTGATGAATCCACTGCCTTATCAAGATCGTTAATTGCAACCAGAAAGCCTGCGGGACTCCGTTCTCGTGAACATGGTGGGGTGAGTTGATAGATGTATGAGCCCTACCCCAATAGAAGTGGAGATTCTGTAGAAAGGTAGGCCCCAGTCGTACAGTGTAGCAAGGATATAATTGTGCCAGTGAGTGTCATTCGCCTTCCTCATATCAAAAAAGACTGCAATGACATGTTCATTCCGAGCGGAACCTATACGGATATCGCACTCACGGGATATAGTGTCTATAGTGGAGTGCCCTGACAAAAGCCCCACTGTTATGTGTCCACGAGACCCGAGCCTCGAGAATCCATTGTTCAACAGGCTTACGTTTGTGAGCCGGCCGCAGTGGCCGAGCGGTCTGCGGCGCGCCAGTCACAGTCTGCACGGTCGTTTCGGTCGGGGGTTCGAGTCCCCCCTCGGGCATGGATATTTGTGTCGTCTTTAGTATAAGGTAGTTCATAAGTAGCTTGTAAGTTTAGCTGATGAAATGTTTCAAATGTTTGAATAGTCTATGGGACTTAACTACGGGGTCATCAGTCCCTAAACTTACAAACTACTTATGAGCTAAGTAAGACTAAGGACGGCACAAATATCCATGCCCGAGGGGGATTCGAACCCCCGACCGTAGTGGCCGTGCAGACCGTGACTGGAGCGCCTCAGTCCCCGCGGCCACCGCGGCCGGCAGGGACTGATGACCCCGCATTTAAGTCCTTTAAGCTTAACAAACATTTGAATTTACGTTGGTGAGGCCGACAGGACGGCAACTATCAACCGCCAGCGGATACGCTCCAGGTTTCATCACCAGGATGATGACGCTATCCCACCATTTGGACGAAAACACGCTCTGTCCAGAGATGATTGAATAGGGCGAAACATGGGAATCCGGTTGAGATGTGGCGGACGGATTGGCTGTGAATGCGATCTGCTCCCAACGGCATTTGCGAAGCTCTTCAACATGGAGAGCAGGTAGGTGATGTCAGTTTTGAAGCAGGAAGCGTATATGTCAAGTTTCGCTGTCATAGTTGAAAGTCCAAATGTTCATATACCTTATGGGACTTAACTACGGGGTCATCATTCCCTAAACTTACAAACTACTTACGAACTAGCTAACACTAAGGACGGCACAAATATCCATGCCCGAGGGGGGATTCGAACCCCCGACCGTAGTGGCCGTGCAGACCGTGACTGGAGCGCCTCAGCCCATCGGCCACCGCGGCCGGCAGTTGAAATTCCACCGTGCACGGTAAGTAGCAGTAGTTCATAACCGCTCAGTACGTCAGTCTGTATGAATTGTTACAAAGATAAAATAATTTATTCCACGATATTTAAACATTAACCTTCGCTACTTTTTTTTATAAATGCAAAGCTCATTTACAGCATTACGTGACGATACGGGTAACACGCAATCCTATAATTTTCGTGTAAATTTGTTATTCTGCCGTTTACAATCTGCGAACAATTATTTTTTCTCGAAAACAGCAGGAATTTCTGGCTCTAGATAATTAGCGTAGCAGCTACGAGAATTTCGCAGTATTCAGCCGCACGAGGTTTATATGAAACGCTTTTACATATAAACAATATGGTAGTCAGTTATGTGTGTGGAATTCAGCCACAAGTGGTGGCTTACATAACAGCATCCACGTTAAACCGGGCACTCGTTATCACGTTACAAAGGGGGTAAAACGTTCCCCTGAGTGAAAGGCATCTGGATATATGCCGTGTCCCTCCCGTCAAAACGCTTTGCGCTTCTGTATTGCATTGGTTCAACGTTTTTCAGTTCGTTTTTAATTACGCATTATTTGTAATCGTGCTGTGTAACTAACAGACTCAAAGGACGTTATTACTTAACTGAAAGCAATCAGGGACAGACGAGAATGAAAGCAATATACAAACTTCCAGGAAAACAGAATTTTACAATTGATGAGAAGCCATAAAATATGAAAATTAAACATTTATTAACCTTCTGTGAAATACGCTATACGCAACATCTTGATTTACGTTGGACTTTATGGAATGACAGAAATTAATTTCTGAATCTCTGAAATTAAACAGTATTTTTCGGACATGCACCGGGCGTGGACAGAGAAAAATGTATCAATATATAAAATAACTGTTTTATTTCTGTTAGTTACTTATTTTGTATCCAAGCGTACCTCAGGACGTAAAATTAAAAGAAGAACAGAGATTCAAAATTAGCAGGTGGTAGGCAGGATTCGGGAGGAAAGAATTCTGTTTGAAAATATTGTAATAAAGCGAATGAACTAAGTTGTCACTTTACCTTGGGTAAATGTCAAATGTTTTTAAATCTACTAACTACTTTGGTCATCAGTCCCTAGGCTTACAAACTGCTTCAACTAACTTACGCTAATGACAACACACACACACACACACACACACACACACACACTCACACAACCATTCCCAAGGAAGGACATGAACTCCGACGGTGAACTGAGTCTCGCTCCGCAGTAAGACGCTTTAGAGCGGTCGGCCACTCCATCGCGTCACCAAGGAAAAAATTTATTTTATGCAGTATAATAAAAGCCGAATTACAAATAGATAAAAAACAGACAAGTAGTAACTTGAAGCCGGCCGCGGTCCCCGGGGGGACTGAGGCGCTCCAGTCACGGTCTGCACGGCCACTACGGTCGGGGGTTCGAATCCCCCCTCGGGCATGGATATTTGTGCCGTCCTTAGTCTTAGCTAGTTCATAAGTAGTTTGTAAGCTTAAGGACTGATGACCCAGTAGTTAAGTCCCATAAGTGCTACAAACATTTGATTTAGTAACTTGAAGATGTATCGTCGGGTTCAGGTTATATACTTAGACACGTTAAACCGTTTATTTCAGTTAATGTTACATCCAACCCTACGTCTATGATGGGCAAAAATTACAATTTGTGTATTACACGAGCAGTATACTGCGTCTTATAAAAATATTACTACTTATACTGTGGACAGGTTCCTTACCCTAAAAGAAGAAAGAGAAATCTCAGTTAAACGTATATCATAAATTGCCTCATTCTTCAGTTATTAATATTTACCAATTTAAATAACAGGAATCACCATTTTTATAAACTCATACTACAAACTCGGCATGTACGCCACGTGCATTTACATCTGCATTTGCATACATAGTCCGGAATCCAAACAACGGTGCGTGGCTGAGGTTACTCAGTGCAACTACTAGGTTCGTGGCAACACATTTACATCTACATGGAATACTCTGCAAATCACATTTAAGTTCCTGACAGAGGTTCATCGAACCATATTTATAGTATTCATCTATCATTCCATTCTCGAATAGCGAGCGGAAAGAAAGGACATCTGAATCTCCCCGTTTGATCTCTGATTTTTTGTATGTTATACTGATGATCATTTGTACCTATGTAGGTGGGAGTCAACAACATATTTTCGCATTCGACGAGAATGTTGGCGAATTCCTCTATTCCATTAAGTTTCGGGTGTGCAGCCGCGAGGATTCTCCTCCTTCTTCTAATATTTCGCAGTATAAAGTTCAGCAATTACAGAGAGTGTTTGGAGACAATGGGTACGCTCCACAGCAGATACAGGAGGCATTGCAAATGAAACCGAAAAAGGCCACAAAGAATACAAAAGAAGACGAAGAAATCTTTAAATCCATGGCTTTCCTGTCATATGTTGGGAATCCGCTAAAGGCTAGGCCTGGCATTTTGTTGTTTTTGGGCGGTAGACCGATTTGTCTATGGGGCTTAACTACGGGGTCATCAGTCCCTAAACTTACAAACTACTTACGAACTACTTACAACTAAGGACGGCAAAATATCCATGCCCGACGGGGGATTCGAACTCCCGACCGTAGTGGCCGTGCAGACCGTGACTGGAGCGCCTCAGTCCCCTCGGCCACCGCGGCCGGCGTCGTGAGTTTCCCCTTTACTTTCCCCTTTGATTCATTGAGCAAATTGGAGCTACCCTGGGTAAGGTAAGCTATGATTGGTGGCACCCTTTCCTTCTTTCTAGCTATCACTTTCATTTCACCTTCCGCATGCTCGTTCTCTAATACTGAGAACCAGTTTGCCATCGGGATATTCGCAATGACCTGTTCGTCAACGGTTTCTCCCCCATCTACTGTGGTCCATCCTGTCCTCGTCGAGCCGGCCGCGGTGGCCGAGGGGACTGAGGCGCTCCAGTCACGGTCTGCACGGCCACTACGGTCGGAGGTTTGAATCCCCCCTCGGACATGGATATTTGTGCCGTCCTTAGTAGTAGCTAAACCCCGGGTTTAGGAAACATCGTTCATGTGGAACTCAGCTTGCCCTTTTCTCACATGACATCTTGCGAGCCATGGATGAAGGGCAACAGGCGGATTGTGTTTTTCTCGACTTCAAAAAGGCGTTCGACGCGGTGCCACATTGCAGACTGATAACGAAGATACGAGCTTATGGAATAGGTTCACAGATTTGTGACTGGCTGGAAGACTTCCTAAGTAATAGAACGCAGTACGTTGTTCTCGAGGGCGAGTATTCGTCAGAGACGAGTGTATCGTCAGGCGTGCCCCAGGAGGGTGTGATAGGACCGCTATTATTTTCTATCTATATAAATGATCTGATGGACAGAGTAGTAATATGCGGCTGTTTGCTGATGATGCTGTGGTGTATGGGAGGGTGTCGTCTGTAACTGACTGTAATAGCATACAGGATGACTTAGACAAAATTTCTAGTTGGTGCGAAGATTGGCAGCTAGCTCTCAATGTAGAAAAATGTAACGTGATGCGCATGAGTAGGAAAAATAATCGCATAATGTTCGAATACAGCATTAGTAGTGAGGTTCTTGATGCTGTCGCGTCGTTCAAATACCTAGGCGTAACATTGCAGAGCAATATGAAATAGAACGAACGAACGTGTAAGGACAGTTGTGAGTAAGGCGGACAGCCGACTTCGGTTTATTGGGAGAATTTTGGGAAGATGTACTTCATCTGTAAAGGAGACCATGAATAAAACGCTTGTACGACCACGTCTTGAGTATTGCTCAAGTGTTTGGGACCCGCAGCAGATCAGTTTAAAGGAAGACATAGAAGCAGATTAGAGGCGAGCGGGTAGGTTTGTTACTGGTAGGTTCGACCAATGCGCGAGTGTCACGGAAATGCTCAGGCAACTCAATTGGCGATCGCTGGAGGGAAGACGACGTTCTTTTCGTGAATTTCTGTCGAGGAAATTTAGAGGGCCGGAATTTGTAGCTGAGTGTTGTACGTTCTTGCTGCCGCCTACTTATATTTTGCGTAGTGATCACAAAGACAATAAGAGAAATTAGGGATCTTACGGAGGGGTATAGGCATTCTTTTTCTCTTCGTTCTATTTGGAAGTGGAATAGGAAAGGAAATGCCTAGTAGTAGTACAGTGTCCCCTCCGCCACGCACCTTACGGTGGATTGCGGAGTATTTATGTATATGTAGATGTAGATGCAGCAGGCCCTGGGCTGAAAATTCCCTAAGCTTGGGAGGAGCGAGGAGGATGCCTCGCGGCGGCAAAATCGGAAAGAGGCTTGGCAAGAGGGATTCCAAAATGAATCCTCAGTCGCGCAAATCCCGCCCGCGGTCTCCGCGCTTGGCGGTAGATCGGCAAACGATGACGTTACGGACGCAATATGCGTGTCTGTCACCTTCCTCACTACTGTCCTTATATGCTCGTTCCATTTGGTATCACTGTGAAACGTTAAATCCATCATTTAATTGTCACGACTGTGTCGAGCAGCACGCTAATAATGCTGTATTCGAACGTTACATGATTGTTATGCCTACTAATCTGCATCTGCATGCATTCGTAGACTCGTGGATTTTAGTGACATTTCTAACAATAATAATAATAACTAGTATTGCCTTTGGTCGAAAATAGACCAATTGTGTTTAAAATGGTCATTGGGGGTAAAATGTTACGTATCATGTCGGCGGCCTCGCGTGATTATGTTGGCAACATCAATAACACGATAGAAAATCTTTGCCCATTTGTTCGTACAGACCATGAAGTAAACAAATAATGCTGTTCCTGCTTTATGGTTGACAGGTTCTTGTATGTACCCTCGTCCGCTCAGTAAAAATAATTGCCCTCTTAAAGTGAAGAGTCCATGAGTAAACATCAGCGTTGGCAAGCGATTGTCTGAAATGAAGACTCACAGGATTCTTATATTCAGCATCTGTTGCCAACATTATCATAGGAGGCCGCTGGGATATTTGGTAAAATTTAACCGGCACTGGAAGGTATGAAACGGTATCTTTTACGTGTTAAGGAAAATGCCTGACACAATAACAACAAATAAAAACGGAGGTATATACTTCTCATGCCATTTTAGAATTATATAACTTTCATTAGCCTAATATTTGAAATGGAACTACAGTTTCGGTGTTCGTATAATTATGCAACGACAAGAAATAATGTTATTTCGGTACTGCGATATTCGGAATTCCAGAGGTGACAACATGTCGACTTCGTAGTTCCACCCGTGCAACGCTACATGCCTCTCCCGGCGCATCATCATTTATATTGGCATTCTCGACTTCGGAGTTCCACCCGAGCACCGCTAGATGCCTCTCCCGGCGCATCATCCTTTACATTGGCACTCATATGAAAACATCCATTTCCTTTAACCACTCTTAATCACTGCGAAAATGAAGCATTTGAACGGCACAAGGAAGTGAGTTGGGAGCACTCCATATTTCGATATTCACTTATTTTAATACTGCAGATGCGCTGCATTACAGCGTCTTTGGTCGAGGCGAATAGCCAATAAGTCAGCTGATCATTGGAGAATGTAGAACTTGATCCAAGCTGTAGATAGGAAAATCTCTACTTCCTTTTATCACTTTTAATGGCTGAATGCACACATAATATTTATATTCGTGAAATCTACGTCAAACAATCTTTCGAATTCTGTAACTTTCATTGGCCTTCTTGTACGAATAAATTACTAATGTGTATCACAATTTTCGTGTTAGCATATTTACGTAATGATATGGTTTTCTGTTCAGCAGGACCTAATTGAGGACTAAGACTTAATGATCATGGAACAAGTCAGTACATGAAGTTTAACACGAGAATGGTAACAGAAAATTTTTAAGTTGTCCTATGCGTACGACAATCTTAAGACAAAGTGAAAAGAATCAATAAAGAAAAAAATGAATTAGCTTCATTGCTTAAATTTTCTAGAAGTTCCTGGACAGAATAAAAGGAGTGAGCCATGAGGTAACTCTTCAATTTATATTTGAAAGCGTGTGGGTTAGCGCTAAGATTCTTTAGTTCTTGCGGCAGCTTATTGAAAATGGATGCTGCATAATACTGCATACCTTTCTGCACAAGTTTCAAGGTGGTGTGATGCAAATGAAGATTCGACTTCTGTCTAGTATTCACCGAGCGAAAGCTACTAACATGTGGGAAAAATGCTAATATTATTAACAACAAACAACATTAAAGAAAAAACGTATTGTGACGCCAGTGTGAAAATTCCCAGATTACTGAAAAGGGGTCGACATGACGTTCGTGAACTTACACCACATATTGCTCGAACCGCCTGTTTCTGAGCCAAAAATATCCTTTTTGTTTCAGTCGAGTTACTCCAAAAATAATGCCGTACGTCATAAGTGAGTAAAAGTAAGCGGAGTAGACTACTTTTCGTGTCGAAAAATCACTTATTTCAGATATTGTTCTAATGGTAAATAAAGCAGAATTTAGTTTTGGAACAAGATCCTGAACGTGGGCTTTCCCCGACAGCTTGCTGTCTATCTGAACACCTAGAAATTTAAACTGTTCAATTTCACTTATCATACGCGCATTATGTGTAATCAAAATGTGAGCTTTCGTCTAATTATTTGTTAGAAATTGTAAAAACTGGGTTTTACTTTGATTTAACATCAAATTGTTTTCTACAAGCCATTAAATTATCTCTTGAACTGCATTATTTGGTACCGTGTTCACTATTACGAACAACATCCTTCACTACCAAGCTGGTATCATCAGCAATCAAAAATATTTTACAAAGAGCTGTTATACTCGAAGGCATGTCATTTATATAAATAAAAAACAGCAATGGTCCCAAAATAGAACCCCGGGGCACCTCACACTTAACTGTGCCCGATTGCGATTGTACGTCATAATCATTTTCAACACTGCGGAGAATTACCTTCTATTGTCTATTATTAAAGTAAGGGGTGAACCAGTTGTGCGCTACTCCTCGTATTTTTTAATGTTCCAACTTCTGCAACAATATCTTGTGATCAACACAATCAATATATGACTAAAGCAGTGGTGATATCTGGCTTTTCCCAGGGTAGACGTATTTGTATTTCGATGTTCCTTATCTACATAAGCCTTGAACGATTGTCTCCAGTCGTCGTTTGTCCTTTTCTTGGAGTATCTATTTCCGGCCGCAGAGATGGAGGGTTAATGATTTACCGGATTCCCGGTGCACTCGTGAAATATTCGTGAGGGACAATCCCCACCTCATCGCTAGCTCGGAGATGCTGTGTCCTGTCTCTCTTGGGCCGGCTATAACACTATGTTCAAACTCAATCGTGTCAACCTGTCACTCTAGCAGCTGTAACCGATCTAAGTTATGCAGCAGACATTTGTTGTCTTACAGAGGAGTTGCCGATTGCAGTATAACTTTCTGGTTTATACATTCCTGTATTTGCATACGCATGGCTGTATCTGTGCAGTAGCTGCGGCTCTTCAGTGAATTTTGTGGGTGTTTTTATGTCCACTAGAATTTTTTCTGTTTACTTCCCGCATTGATTCCTTATTACCCTGAGTCACAGCAAAATGTGGACAGATTTATATACTAATTATTAAAACGGCCAAATGTTTGTTAAAGGCGGTTACCCCTACTCAGGATTCGGAAAATTTCGGTTACAGATCGCATGTTGCACCACACAGTGAGAGCAAACGAAGATATATTTAAAAAATCTGGGGTGAACAAGCTCCATTGCGGCGACTGTGAAGGTTTTTATGTTGCGCAAACGGGTACGTTGTTTGTTAAGAGATTCCGAGAGCATACAGGTAACCATAATATAACCTCATTTGAAGAGCACTTACGAGAAAATAAACATAAAATGCGAGATATTCAACAAAATATGAAGATCCCACCTAAAGCGCCCAAAGGAAAGAAATTAAACATCCTAGAGAATATACCGACTTATAAAGATTTAAAACGTCATAAGAGAACTGTTCTCAACAATCAGCTAGAGATGATGGATAATAACTTTTTTATAATTTTTATAAGGTATTGTGAGGTAGAAGTACCCACCCCACAGTTAGATACTGTCGCCGTAAATAATGTGCTGGTGACGTCACTAACCATGAACGCCACCTAGCGGTCTGTGTGGTAACTGCTTTCCGCAAGATTAACGTGAGCCCGCGAAGTTGAGTTTACTGTGGTGTAAAAAGCAAGTCGACGGCCGTTTATGTTATGGGAGCCACGTTTAAATTTTATTTTGTGATTATGCAATTTTGTGTATTTGACAACCCCACAGAACGCCGGATAGACAGAACCACACATTTGATATGATTAGATACACCACAGTTATGTATATATCAAAAATTGTATAAGCTGTGGCTTTTAGCGCTCATGGGTAGTTAGTGGCAGGTACGTTATAGACCTGATGATGACTGCGAGATTAGTTGAAACCAGTCATGTGGTAAATAAATAAGCGAGCTTGGCAAAACAATAAAAAAGGTTCCACAATTAAGAATATCACCCCAAGCAACATGTGTTACTGAACAGTTGAAACATTCTATGAGAACACTTTAATTTTGTATGATGCCGTTAAACAATGCAATAAAATCTGCATCCACCTAAATCAGTAATTTTTCATTCAACATTCTTTTGGGTACTGTATTTGTGTTTTTGATTTGCTGTTCTCATTATCGGCACTGTACAGTCGCTGTAAAATTTTGAAAGTGCATTTTTTGTGCCTGATCTGTTTCGGGCACAAATTGCTGCGTGTGCGTTATTTAAAAGGAATTATAATGATTTAGTTTTCATAGTCGGATTAAAATTAATTGTTAAGTGTCTGTCACTTGCAGGAAACTATGATAGAAACGTGACACTATATGTCAACAACTTGCAATGAAAAAAATATGTAATTAATAAAGTATTAATTAACCAAAGTAAGAAATTACAATGAACAAATCAAAATCTGTAAGAAAATGACGGGTGATAATGAATAATTAAAGATTAACATTTTAATTCATGAGGTTCTCTCTTTATAAATTTACCCGGCTATTAAAGTTTTATAACTATATGTCACGTAACTGCAGCAATTGAATGGGCTTGGGGTCGTCCTTTAAGGATCTTTACTGCTAACTAATTAACATAGAATATCTCGTTGTTTTAAAGTGTTTAAAACACTGAGTTTCTATTTCACAAAACTTCATCAAATTGCACAAAACATGTGCCTCTTGTAAAAGATCAAAAGACGATTACTAAAAATTAATAATATATTTCAAAACATTTTAAAATATGAAATTCTTTTGTCACTTCGGAGTTATGGTAATTGTGTAATCTATCTAGGATCGATATTTTACTCCATTCGCTGGATTAAATTAATAAGAACGAAGTACATTATATATATGGAAAAGTAAAGAGAAAAATGATCTTCCTCCTGCCCTTCATATTTCTCACCTCTACCATACATATCATTACAAACTGTTCCTGCAATAGTTATTTGTAAGCAGGTTCATTTCTTTTTCAAATCAGTATAAAGATGATATAAGCCTCTAATAAAATTCAACTCTTTTCTTCTTTGTTCTGTACTCTTACTTTGACTGCTTGATGTAATGATTTATGACTTTTGTGATGTACAGAGAGGTTGCTAGTTATGTATGCGTCAGTCTTATTCATTAATGACTTTACAAACTATGCCATGTATTATGAAATATTACGTATTTAAGGTAGAATTTCGGACTATTCACTCCCTAACATTAATTTGAACTTTGTCAAATTTTTTCTTAGTTGATATACCGAGACTTCACTCCTTTGATACAGTGGTAACAATAGACCCGCATTCGGGAACACGGTGCTTCGAATCCACCTTCGAACATCCAAATTTAGATTTTTCTAGATTTCCCTAATGACGCTAAGGGAATCCCAGGATGGTTCCTTTGGAAGAGGGCGGCCTCTTTCCTTCCGTATCCTTCCTGAACAACCTAACCAGTGAGCTCCGACTCTAATGAACATACTGTCGACAGGACGCTAAACCCTAAACATATTTTCTTCCTTCCTTTGTTTCTTCGTAGTTGATAATAAAAATTTGTGATAGTTTCTGTTTGTTTTCTTTGTTTGCTATCCCTCTTCGCTACATCAGACAGAGTTAGTGATCACGAAAATAAAAGAATCTAATGAAGTTCCCGGTAATTATTGCCTAGATTTCTGGAAAAGAATTTTCACTAAAATACTTGTAAAGTACTTAGTAATTTTACCTGTCCATGTTTTCCTTTGACCGTAAGTTGTGTTGTATGAATCTTTAATTCCTTGAGTTTCACGTTGTTCGTACACCTTTGCTTTACTTTTATAGTTATACAGGTTCGAAAATAAATATTTCAGTTACCTGACTTTGACATCAATTTTTTTCATATTTTCATGTAGGAGTTTAATTATGCATTTAAATTACGAGGGATGCTAATATATTATTTCACACCAGAGCAGGTGTTAATCAGTTTAATTGCGAATGTGAATGGGTGTTCACAACATTTAAATTCTATCAGTGAATGAATGTGAACAAGGTATTTTTCTTTTAATTATAACAAAACATGTTATGAATCTGGGAGAAAATAGAAGACATCGTGAGATTGTATGTAGGAGTGGCTGTGGAATAAATTTTCAAAACTATAAGGAAATAAAATATGTCAGTGATTTCTCGCAGAGGAGTGAAAGAGAATTTTGGTCTGGTTTCTTTGTTTTGTGTATTGTAAACGCGAATGAAAGTTTAAAGCATATGTTCCAGTTTATCATTGTCTACGATATTTCCGTTATGTAATGAACTGCACAGATGTTTCCAAACCTTGGTGAGCCACAGCAGGCAGTAATTTGAGAGTGCTTTTTCTTATGGGGTGGATAAGGCGCCACACAGGCAACACTTCAGATGAACTGCAACTATTTTTCTCTGTCATTGGAGTAAGTTAGAACAGTGGCTAGTTGGAAAAAAAACCATATAAGTGGCAGTTTGGAATTCATTTTTAAAAATTTCATACAGTGAAGGCAGTTCATTGGAAGACTTAAGACAATGTTTGTTACTTGAGTGTTGAAGAACGTACTGTGAAACGGTTGATTGTAAGATTATAGATGGAGTGAGAGGAAGAAAGTAGAGAGCGTGATAAGGGGAGGGGGTAGTAAGAGATCGGTAGAGAAGTTATTAGTGGTCAGGAATGGTTCTGACATAAAAATTGGTAAAAAATAGAACTTCATATTTGGTTAAAATATTAAAAGTGTATACTGATGAATTTCTAAGTTTGTAATGACATAAAACAGTAAATTATATATGACGAAATTCTGGAACTAACTTTTAATTAATGTTTTAAAATACAGAATGTGTTGAACATTGAAAATATGGGACCATAAGGATACTGCTCAGAAAGTATGAAATGTGGAAATGTACAAAAAAGATATTAGACAATCAACAATTATATATGGTTATTAAAACATATAAAAATAGTTAAATCATCTTAGTTCGACGATGATGATTGCTTTGAACTTAATTAAGGGTTATTAAAAAGTTATTCCTCAATCATTATCCGAGCATCAGCTCGAAGTAAATTTACGCGGACGTTGTGTAGAGCAGGATGTAAATGTAAACTTTTTTGTTTGAGCACTTGACCAGATCTGAAAAACACATACCGTTTCAGAAATGGGGGTGGGAAGAAGAGAGAGAGAGAGAGAGAGAGAGAGAGAGAGAGAGAGAGAGAGAGAGATAGAGAGAGAGAGAGAGTTAAAAAATATTTCTGGGAGATGCCGCACTAGCAGGAACCTGCCATCTCGACAATGAATTCCTCCCACCAGCACAGACAAGTAACTGCCACCAAAATGACATACTGTCATCTTGAGTCGTTAATTCTGGTGATATTTCTTACACTGGGAGTTACGATGGTGGAATTATAATTAGTCGTCGTGGATTCATTTCTTTTACACGAGATTAGACAAGGAATTATGCTGTGTTTCCGTTTGGCAAAACACTGAAAGTGCGAAATCAAGTAAAGTGTAAAACAACACTTATGAGCGGTATAACTGCTCTTGTTATACTTGTGGAACTTAAGTGATATGTACAAGTCGTCGACAAAGAACAAATTTTGTCCATCTACTGCCCATCCCCTTTCCCAGTTAATCTCCTCCTTCGTCTATCCGCTCTCGGCCATGGCTCTAGCAATTATCTCCTCCGCCAACCTCACTCTTTGCACCTTCGCCAACTGAAGTTGCAGGGCCGGCCGCAGTGGACGAGTGGTCTGCGGCGCGCCAGTCACGGTCTGCACGGCCGCTGAGGTCGGGGGGTTCGAATCCCCCCCCCCCTCGGGCATGGATGTTTGTGCTGTCTTTAGTATTAGCTAGTTCATAAGTAGTTTGTAAGTTTAGGGACTGATGACCACGTAATTCAGTTCAATAAGCTCTACAAACATTTGATCATTTTCTTGAAGTTGCAGGAAACAGTATTTCACTATTTTGGTTAACAACCTTTACGTTTGTTTGGTAACGCTATACTGCACGCGTATGGAGACGCTGTTAGACGGCGTGGGAGTCGACGCGCTGTTGCTGTCCCTATTCTATTAGTGGGTTTGTTGCTCCTATAGCCGGCATCCCATTTAAGATGAAGTTCAGAACTATTGTTTGTTCCGGAATGCAATGCATCAACACAGAACAGTTCACATGCGGTACCAAAAACTCGAAGGACGGTCACCAGTTCATAAACTAGAAGCCCGACACACCGAAATCGCCGGAAACAGCTATGGAACATGTCTTCCTTCCTCTCCTACCATCTGAGGTCCGTAGCCTGTCGTACAGGCTGGTTAACACTGTACTACAGACCAGTCAAAGTCTAGCAGACATCCACTTTCTTCCATCTGGCGTCTGTCCAATACTGCACGTCACGAACACCAGAGAACATCGATTTCAATTTCGCCGAGAGTCAGCCGAGGCATCGTGGCTCTGATGAACAGCACCTCCCAATGTTAAAATTAAAATGCTTGCACTTCTAGACTACTGAATTTTAATCTGCTAAGCGACTGATTTATCAGTCACATGCTCCTCTCTTTATGCTTTTCTTCAACTACTTTGAGTATTACTGTTTTCCCATAGCCTTCTTCCCCCTTTTTCTATCGTTACTCCTTTACTATAAGCCTCATCCATAGATACCATAGATACTTTGCTACCAGTTGACTGTTGTTCATTCCATAATCTTTGCACTTAGCGTTGATTCCACTAGTAGCATGTTTATCTATTAAGCAACAGTACAAAAATGTAAGTGTTAATGTCATCCCATTATATGAACTTCTCTTTATTACATTCTATTTGGTTCCAAAATGCTGCATATTTCTGTAATCGACTTTTATTCGTTCTATAGCCTAATTGTATACAAATGTACCTGTTTGTCTGTATAGAGACCAGAAGAAGGGCACTCAAGCGCCCGAAACCGGTCTTTGAAGTTCATAATAAATAGCGACAAGCAACTGGTTGCTGCAATTCATTTATTTATAATCTTAACAGTTGCTGTAATGGATAAAACACTTCAACCAGAGTAATAATTTAAGATCATCACTTTCAATTTTCTTAAAGACAGAAGGTACTTTTGCTTTGTACTTCGTAGCGATGGCATCTTGCAGACGGGAGCTGTACTTTATTATTTTTATGTGGCCGCTGTTATGTACATTCAGGTAAATATATGTGCTGTGCTCGTATCTTAAATTTATAAATAAACCCCACCTCTCACTTAAATTCGAACTTATGAATTTTTATTAATAATTTTGCCCTATCCTCCCTCCGCCCATAACGTCTTTTCCAGCCTTGTCGAATCAACGCAACATGGTTTTTGGTTAATATTTAATGGTGATATTTCGTGTAGCCTGCCACTCTTGTTTCAAAATTTATTCCATAATATTATCATTTACTGGCTGTAGAATCTGCAGTCGATTTTCTCGTAAATTTTTAGAACTCCGATGTGTTTGACTTACGTAATATTCCTATCCGATTTATATCATGTAACTTATCTTACTTTACTGTTTGCTACACGAGTCGTAGTTTGATATTGACGAACTACCATCCACTGTTCGGTGAGTGGTTATCATATTATTAAAATTTCATTTACTACCAAATTTCAACCACCGATGGATCTCTTGTTGTTAAAGGTAACCGCTCGTCGATTCTTTTTGCAATGTTCTGCCTGCACAACACTCCACCGTTAATTAGCTTGCCTTTTCATTTAAATGCATTTAATAATTTTTCCAATTTTTTTTTTCGAAATTTTCTGATTGGGATCTTTCATAGCTTATAACTTCAAACCTCTTCCTTCTGTAAATTTGTTAATCTAAAAAATTAATAGCCAGGCTGGAACATTATAGTCGCCGAGCACCCAAAATCGACAGCCAAGACGGTGAGAGTTGTACCCGTCGTCTCTGTTCATATTGTGGGGTTTTTACTAATCTCAGTTGCTTCACGAATATTTCTGTTGATTTTAAATGGCTGTTTAGAAAGCACTTGTATATCTTTTTAAGTTTATATTGTGGCCATGTTCCGCCATCCATACATCAATAGGCCTTCATGTTCGCCCTAAGTATACAGTCCCACATGCACAGTTTATTTTATACACACCAGCAGTAATCCTCAGTTGATGTGAGGATGTGTGTAATTTTGTTACTGCTGTAAAAAAAAAAAAAAAAAAAAAAAAAAAAAAAAAAAAAACAGAAAAGAAAACAGGTTTTATGCCAGCTCTTAGTAAGACTTTACCAATTAGCTCACTAATCCCACTAATGTATTGGAAACGTGCTACCGGTAACTTTTCGACTTCGGTGTCGTTTTCCTCATTTCGTCGCGATTTTATGACTTCCTTAATGCTTCTGTCCCCGTATCCATTGGCATGGAATATCGATCGCAACTTGATGAGCTCTTCTTCCAAATTAATATAGTGTGTGAATAACTGAGTTCTTTTGGGCCGGATAGTAATGAGACTGCGCTTCCGAGTACCGGTTGGTATGGGTTGGTTTCCTGTGCACTTTGTGGACTAGTGTGCCTGCTGCTGTTGTGTACAATAGTACGTCCGGAAAAGGAATAGGGCCGTCGTATTTTACTTCTATTTCAAGATTATTTTTATACAATTCGACACTTATACTTTCTGAGAAGCATTCTCACTGTTTTTTACTAAGTACTTTCAATATTTAATAGAATACTTCAATTTTAGTGTCATTATTTCCTCTTTCATATTTTCCAATTTTATTATGTAATTTTAGTGTCTGGAGATCTCTTTCCCAATTCACCAGTACCAATTCTCCCTCCCTCCCCTCCCCATCTTCGTCTTCGCATTGTTTCCTTGCTGTCAACTCCCATCGCTCTAGTTTAGATTTTGCATTTTTATGCCATTTACAATTTACATAGTCATCCTTCATAAAACAACGAAATTTTGTATGTGCATAATTTATATTTAATAGGTTCACGTAACAGGCCACGCCGCATTCTTACTTCCTTCCCCAAGATCCTTGCTTTATTGCTTCATACCTTACTTCAAATTCAAAGGTTTGTAGAGCTTATGGGACGTAACTACGGGGTCATCAGTCCCTAAACTTACAAACTACTTATGAACTACCTAATACTAAGGACGGCACAAATATCCATGCCCGATGTGGGATTCGAACCCCCGACCGTAATGGCCGTGCAGACCGTGAGTGGCGCAAAAAAATGTTCAAATGTTTGTTAAACTTATGGGACTTAACTACGGGGTCATCAGTCCCTAAACTTACAAACTACTTATGAACTACTTACGAACTAGGACGGCACAAATATCCATGCCCGAGGGGGGATTCGAACCCCCGACCGTAGTGGCCGTGCTGACCGTGACTGGCGCGCCGCAGTCCCCTCGGCCATCGCGGCCGGCCCATACTTTAGTTTTCCATCTCTCTCGTCCCCCACTTTTACCCTACTGTCTCCCCTACGTCCACAGCACATAATTTAAAACACCGATCGAAGCTGCAAAACTCTGTACATCTATAAGAGACTGTGATACAGACGAAACGAGTTGACAATTCAATTACATTGTAATTTTTGTACAATACCATTCAACCGATGTAATATATTAATTGGTATTTACTTAATGTTTAAATCTGATGATGATACAGAGATTAAAGATGAGCAATAAAGAATAAATAATAAATGTGACCTATTTTCATACATCAACAGGTCGGCTGTACATGATACACATATCTCCACACAAATCACTATATTACAGACAGCATTCAGTCCTTACCAATTCCATGCAATGCTGCTCCCCCGTATCTCAGAAGAAAGCTCTTCAGAATCTTGCGTCTAATAAGAACCACGGACTTTTTTACGAAGGAATGGAAAAAGTGATGGAATCCGTTCTTGAGGAAGATCAATTTGGATGTAGGAGAAATTTAGCAACACGCGAGGTAATATCACAATAAGACTTTTCTTAGAATATAGGTTGTGGACCGGGAGAAAGCTTTTTACGGTGTTTACTGGAATACACTGTCAAATTCTGAAGGTAGCAGGAGTAAAATAGAGGGAGCAAAGAGTTGTATTCAACTTGTACAAAAACCAGACAGCAGTTGTTAGAGTCGAAGGGCATGAAAGTGTTGCAATGGTTGGGAAGGTAGTAAGACAGGTTTGTCAACTTTCCACAGTATTGTTCAATCTGTACATTGAGCAAGTTGTGAAGGAATGCATGGAGAAGTTTGGAGAGAAAGGGAGAGGGAATAAAAACCTTGCGGTTTGCTGATGGACGAATACAGTAAGCAGATTCAAAAGCATGTAGTCCGCGTCTCGTATTCTCAGACGAAGAGCCTTGCACAGTTCAGGATACCTTGGAGAGCTGCATCGAACCTGCCTGCGGGCTGAAGAGAACAACAACAACATTCAAGAATCGTGCAGCAATACGACTGAGGCTACACATTTTATTTCTGTGAGAGACAGCAAAAGGCCTGGAAGAGCAATTAAATGGAATGGTCAGGAAGGTAATAAGATGAACATTAACAAGAGTAAAACGAGGGTAATGAAATGTAGTGTTAGAAAATAAGGCACTGCTGAAGGAATTAGATTAGGTAATGAGACGATAAAAGTGGTAGATGAGTTTCGTTATTTTGGTAGCAAATTAACTTTTGCTGGTCGAAGTAAAGAAGATATAAAATGAAGAACGGCAATGGGAAGAAAAGCGTTTCTGAAGAAACAAGAATTTGTTGACATCAAATATTAGTTTGAATGTTATTAAGTCCTTAATGAAAGCATTTGTCTGGAGTGTACCACTGTATGGGAGTGAAACGTGGACGATAAGGGGCTCTGACAGAAAGATGATAGAAGCTTACGAAATGTGGTGCTACAGGCGAATAAGGAAGATTATTGGGTAGATAACGTAACTAATGAGGAGGTGCTTAACAGAATTGGTGAGAAAAGGTTTTTCTGGCATGTTCTAAGAGAAGGAATGGGTTGGTGGGACACATTCTGAGACATCAAGGAATCGTCAACTTAGCATTAGAAGGACTTGAGTGGACTAAAAATCGTAGGAGATTGAGGGACGAATACAGTAAGCAGATTCAAAAGCATGTAGTCCGCGTCTCGTATTCTCAGACGAAGAGCCTTGCACAGTTCAGGATACCTTGGAGAGCTGCATCGAACCTGCCTGCGGACTGAAGAGAACAACAACAACATTCAAGAATCGTGCAGCAATACGACTGAGGCTACACAAGCTCCCATGGTTGATCTTTGGTTCACAGTCGCTTAAGATGATTTTCTTTTTGTTTTCCGTCTTCAGTTTTTCCCCCATTCGTGATTAGGACGCGATATGATCGAACCAAGACAGAAATGAGATATGTCGGTACTGAAAAAGTGCAGTTATTTTCGATATTCTGCACCTGACCGTGATAAAGAAGATGAGAATATAAGGAAATGTATTTATTACAAAGAAACTTGTGGTGCTCCTTGTATCCATTTCCATTATACAAACTGTTATGGTTGTTGCTCTTAAGACGACTTATGTTCAATATCATAATATAATAAATACTTTTTTTGATTCTCCATTACGGATGTTTCAGAACCCGTGACTTATTTTCAATATTATTTAAGAAAACTGCTCCAGTCACTTTTACTTGAAATGATATTTATTCCATGAACCGGTTTTCAAACCTTTTCAGTTTCATCATCAGATGGATCATGTTACAATAACATTTTAAGCGTCATGTTTGAAAACCGGTTCATGGAATAAATATCATTTCAAGTAAAAGTGACTACAGCAGTTTTCTTAAATAATATAAGAAATACTTGTTTATTGAATAACCGTTCTGCAAAACTACTGCGGTTGTAATGTTGTTATGAAATTTCAATATTAACCAGTAAATGAACTTTATACGTTCTGCATTGCCTTATGATCATAATAATAATAACTTTTATTATTGTAGTTATAATAATTTAGTCATTTAAAAGTAATTAATTCATGAGAGAGACATCAATTCATTGATTATACATGGGAAGCTTTTGTTTCAAAATAACGTTGTCACCTTTCCCGTGTTCGGTAGGATGTAAAAATAGTCCTACGAAGCATTATCGAGTTAAGAGTGACAATGAGAGGACCTTAGTCCATCCGGTGCAGAAAATATTCAGAGCTCCCGTTCCACGTAACACGCACACAGTTCACTTAATCTCCGCAGATGCATGGAAAACGGGTAATATGCTCTCTGCGAGTGCATTAGTGTTCCCAGATGAGCTGTCGGTCTGTGAAATATGATGGTGTGGGTGTTCATCTATCACAGAAGGAGTGATTTATGGCTGTTCGCCGTGGTGTGAGCGGTCGGGAAGACGTGTTTTTGCAGCACCAAGTCAGGGGCAGCAACATTGACACACTGCACTCCCTCATCGCCGGGTCGGGGATAATAGGTGAGGCACTTGGGCCTTACGAGAGGCTTCTAATCGAATTGTGTGCTTATGGAATAACGTCTTATTTGTCCGATTGGATTTATCATTTTCTATCAGAAAGGACTCAGTTCTGAGTAATTGACAGAAGGTCATGAAATAAGTAATATGGCGTCATTTAGACAGTATTGTATGACCCTTACTACTCCTAGTCTTTATGAAAGCATTAGGAAATACTATGTTTGGTTGTGTGGCCATCTTCCGCAGCAGCTGTTAAAATTGATTATAGGAGGTAATCCGTCTTTTGCTGACTGTAATAAAGAGATTTATTTTATACCAGACGCGTTTCGCTTTTTATTTTAAAAGCATCTACTGTGGTCTGTAAATGATACAAAATGTTTGTACCGTTGGTTTTCGATACATAGTTTAAAACAGTTCTTAAATTCTTTGTGCACGTTAGGCCTATGTGTTTTTAACTTGATATTTTGTCGACTGACTTTCTCTTCTTTATATCTCACTGATGTTTCTCCGTCTTGTTGGATGGAGTTGGTTTGTTTGTGTCGTGTCGTTTCCGGCTGTGTACAGCACTTTTCATCTGTTTTTGTGTCGTTTCTTCCGTTTTATCACAGCACATCACACACTTCACTTATTAGGACTGCATACAGATTGAATGTCACTTTGTTTTAATTGGAATGCTTTTCGACTTATCACTTCACTACATTGTGACTATTCGTCTGTTCATTTGTTTTTCCTGTGGACTGTGAGTGTTGCCAACATTATATATTTGTATTTATATACAAAAATACAATTTAATTCAACATGTGTGTGTGTGTGTGTGTGTGTGAGAGAGAGAGAGAGAGAGAGAGAGAGAGAGAGAGAGAGAGAGAGAGAGAGAGAGAAATGAACAGGCAAAAACATCATAGCCACACTGTAGTGAAGCGATAAATCGAAAGGCATTCCAAATAAAACAAAGTGACATGCAATCTGTATGCAGTCCAAATAAGTGAAGTGAATTGTGTGATGTGCTGTGATAAAACGGAAGAAACAACACAAAAACAGACGGAAAGTGCTGTACACAGCCGGAAAACACACTACACAAACAAACCAACTCCATCCAACAAGACGGAGAAACATCAGTGAGATATAAAGAAGAGAAAGTCAGTAGACAAAATATCAAGTTAAAAACACATAGGCCTAACGTGCACAAAGGTTTTAATAGCTGTTTTTAATCTATGTATCGAAAACAAACTGTACAAACATTTTGTATCATTTACAGACCAAAGAAAATGCTTTTAAAATAAAAAGCGAAACGCGTCTGGTGTCAAATAAATCTCTTTATTGCAGACAGCATAAGACGTATTACCTCCTATAATCATTAGTAAATAATCTGAGCACCTCTCTTATACTTTTCGCTGATGAAACGGTATTTTATCGGTTACTAAAATTACCAGTAGGTCAAAAGTAACTGCAAAACGATTTAGATAAAATATCTGCATGGTGTGAAAATTGATAATTGACCCTAAGTAATGGAAAGTGTGATCTCATGCATATGAGCAGTAAAAGAAATCCCCTAAATTTCATTTACACGATAAAACTGACAAGCCTACAGGCTTAAACGAAATACCTAGGAAGAACAGTAACAAACAACATTAAATGGGGCACACAAAAAATATCCTAGGGAAGGTGAACCGAAGGCTAAGTTTAATTAGTAGAGGACTTAGATGCAATATTTCTATTAAAAAAATTGCCTACACTGCAACTGTCCATTCTATTTCTTAGTACTTCTGCGCAATGTGGTATACACACGAACTGTAACTGATTCATGATATAGAGGAAGTTCAGGAATGGGTAGGTCGTTTTACATTATTCGATACAGGGGAGGGAATGACATGGAAATTGTGCATAAGGTGGGTTATAGATTATTAAAAGAAAGGCGGTATTCGTTGCGGCGAAATCTATTTGTGAAAACTCTTTCCCCAACTTTCTCTTCAAAATAAGAACATTTTGCCAGCACTCACCTACATAGTGAGACTTGAACATCACAACAACGTAAGAGAAAACATACTAATACTGAAATATCTAGGTGTTTCTTTTTCCCAAGCGCTGTTAAGGAATGGAAGGGTAGAGTTATATTACGAAATCGGTTCGATAAACCCGTTGCAGCTACAGGAGCAAGTACTTACGTTTATCAAAAGCCTCTTGACCTTATGGTCTGGAGCGCCACGTTACGAATCGTGAGGCCTCCCGCGTCGGAGGTTCGAATCCTCCCTCGGACATGGATGTGTGTGTTGTCCTTAGGTTACTTTAACTTAGTTTATGTAGTTTGTAAGACTAGAGACTGACGACCAACGTAGTTTGGTCCCATAAGAATTACTAACATTTGAACATTTCTTGACCTTACTGAGATAATTTAAGGCTTACGTACCCTGAAGGAGCTGTCTGATACCTTTCCATTTTACCCTTTTTATTGCGTCATGCCTTGTGAATTAAGTTACTTCACTAAAAATATGATGTCCATAGGAGGATTTCATGATGTCTTACTTACAGTACAATTTTGTGGTATGATAGTGTGTAGGATCGGTCAGTTTGTGTATCTAATTGTACAAGTCGACCGCGGGTTCGTATCATTGTGTGTCAGACTAAAACGATTTTTTTATGTGTTTACTGTAATTCATCTTTTTTTACGTAAAAATGATTTAGAACATTTACATTTTATCTCTGCCTCCACTAGCAGTGGAAACCTACTACTAAATTCAATGACCATGTTGAAAATTGATGCTGGACACGGATTCAAATCCTGATTAAATGCGGTCGTTTTAACCAATTTTTCTTTTCTTTTTACTTAACACTAAAAGTAGGCCTTTTGCAATCCACTTTTGACATATAGAAATTTAATAGCTAATAACGGCTTAACCATTCATCTGAGACGAAACTGATTTCTAGGAGGCACGTTTTGAAGTAATAGTTGTTCAGAATTTAATATCGAGAAACTTTTGGTTGGAAATTTTTTCCATATTTTGACTCCGTTGTAAGTCTTCTCAAGTCTTTCACTGTTAGTCATGTAATGGAGAGCCCAAATTTGATTTTTATAGGGTAGTTCATTATAGGAGATTCGGAGTATTTATCATCTGTAAAGCGTTAAACACTTAAACAAAATTTTGGACTGGAAACATTCGCGTGAATACGAGCTGTTGTATTCCATCATCCTTCTGGAGTGCAGCTGGGACAGCGACAATTCTTCTTCTTATATGTCGGCTGCAAATCTTACAGTCATCATCAAGGCAAGTCGTAGACTGAATTCTCAACGTCTGCGCGTGCCTATTTATACGGTAAATCACGTGACGCAAAGCTACTGACGATTAGAGTGCGCATGCTCGAAGATATCAAATTCGTAACTGCTGCGCTAGTAACAGATGAATATATACTTTAAAGATAAACCTGTGAGCGCTGAATGCAAACATAAAGAGAGCTGTTACGTATCCACAGTGCTTACAAATGAATAATTAATGATTGAAAGTGGTGACATCAATAGGAAGTGAAGACGCAGACATTCTTTACCAACGAAGGCGTGATATAAGTGGCTTCCACGCATTGTCAAGATGAAATCCTTCGTCACGATTTAACAGGTTGTCCGACAGTTGTATCTGTGCAGCTTCCTTTACAACCTTCCCAGAAGGTAGAAGCTATGGTTAAAATCTTGTAATCCATGGAATGGCCAGTAGAAATGCAGTGTTCGGCTACAGCAGACTTGTTGGACTGAAGAAATCGTGTATACCGCTGGTGTTAAACGCATCGTTCCTGTACAGTGCGCGTGGTTTGACCTATGTAATGTTTGCCACGCTCACAAGGGATTTCATAAACCCCCGCTTTTCGCAATGACAGTTCATCTTTGACGGATCCCAAAAGAGCAGAAGTCTTAGCGTGGCTTTCTAAATCTGATGTTGCGAATAACCGTTTTTCTTGAAAACTGCCTCTAATGTAGTAAGTTCATACTGCAGGCTGTCTTCATCAGGCACTACCTGAGCCATGTGAACCAAGGATTTCAGAACACAAGCACACAGGCACACACAGTCAAATCACCGTTGTTTTTTCAAACACCTCAGAAACGGTGCAAGGTGTGTAAAAACATACGACAGGAAAGTTATATAGATTGTCCTCAATATAAACGGTTAAGGCGTTATTTGCAATTAAATTTCTAGCTGTCAAAAGACCATCGCAAACGGTCCCTGCTACTACGCTAAAGTGAGCCAAATGAGTCGGTAATCTAAACTTGAAAAATACGTCCAATGGAGATGGGTCCCAAAAAGCACACATTCTGACATAATCACGTGTTTATAGGCAGGTCTGCGGGATGCTTAGTTGCTGATATTAGCACAGTCGTTTCATTGAGCTGTGTCACATGTGCCAGCAGGGTTTCATGACGTCTTAGTCACAGGACCGTACCTACCACTAGGTAGCATGTCGTCAGGTTTGTGGTTCGATCGTGTGTAATATCCTTTAGTTTGTGTGTATTATTGTACAGGTCAACCGTGGGTTCGTGTCATTGTGTGTCACCGTCTTGCCCAAACGGATTCATTTAGCATTTACTCTAATACAACTGTTTTTACGTACGAACGATTTAGAACATTTACATTATATCTTCCTGTACTTGTTAGCAGTGGACCCGCACTATCAATATCAATGATAAAGTTGGAAATCGATGCTGGACCGCGATTCAAATCCTGATTACTCGCAGACCTCTCAACCAACTTTTCTTTCTTTGCCCACTTTAGGTACTTAACATTAAAAGTGAGAATTTTGCAATGCTCTTTCAAAAACTCGTAATAGCTAACGCCATAACCATTCATCTGTGGCGAAACTTCAAGGGGAAAAATTTTCAAGCTTGAGTTGTTCAGAATTTAATATCGAGTAACCTTTGGTTGGAAATATTTCTTTTACGTTTTCACTCTGAAAGTTGATACACATATCTAAAGATGTACGTCTTCACATATCCCTAGCGTTATATTCTTTCACTGTAAGTCATTTAACGGAGGTTCTAAGAATGGTTTGACGTTATTATTTCATCTATGGACGAATATATCGCAAGAAAATACCTTTGCGCAAGGATATTAAAAACAATGAAAAAACGCACTGATGTGTTTTACGCCCCAATTTAGGTGTTTCTGTAGTTTGATGATTTTTGCGAATATTTCGGATAAAATACTACGGATATAAATAATAATAAATGATGGTCGATAAGATTACGACTTTAATATTGTGATAATATATATGCAGTCAACACTTTTATTCTTTCTGACCATATTTGAACAAACAGCCAAAATTAACTGATATTTCACTTTAGCTTTGACAAACATATCCTTTTTGCATTAATATCTTTTTAAACTATTAGTTTAATATCTCTCCAATATTTTCATGACCTTTCTCCGTCAAAATATCATCACCTCTCCTACAGTGGTACTTTGTTCTCTTCTTTCAATTTTAATTTCATGCCTGTACTGGTTTACGTAAATTCCAGTGTCAAAGCGCCTTTATTTTTGTAAATATTTCTGAAACGGTACGACTTGTGGAAATAACATATGAGAGCAATGTTTTGAGTATCTTCTCCGCTACAAAAACGTTTATTCAATTTTCGTCTCAGTGAACGGTTAAGGCGATATTTGCGGTTAAATTCCTTGCTGTCAAAAGGCCATCGCAAATATTTTTAGAGTTACTAACCAGTTTTTGTCACTAATATTTGAAAATGAGGTTCTGGTCGCTGGTGGCCAACAACTACGTCTTTAAAATTTGGTACCGGTCATTTGAACAGCGCGATCTAAAAAACAAAAAAAACAAAAAAAACAAAAAAACAAAAAAACAAAAAAAAAACACATGAGAAACACTTTATAGAAAATGTGAGATCACCGTTACTTGTGCAAATATGTTTGGACCGGTGTGAGAGAGAAAAACACAATAGAACAAAGTTGTAGAGAAGTTTTTCCTCTAGAAATTCGTTTATTCAATTTTTGTGTCAGATGAACGGTTTAGCTATTATTTTCTTATAAATTTCGAGGTGTCAAAAAGCGATCGCAAAGGTCCATCAGGTCCAGATGGGACACCGATGAGATTTTACAAAGAGTAGTCAGCAGTATGGGCATTAAACTTAGCTTACATTTATAGCGAATCTTTGATCCACTAAGGAAGTTCCAAGAGACTGGAAAAAATGCCCAGATATCTGCCGTATATAGAAAAAAAACGGATGCACCAATTTACAGACCTATATCATTAACATCAGTTTGCTGTAGAATTCTATAACATATACTAAGTTCTAATGCAGGAAATATCGTTGAGATGGATAACCTTTTGTGCATGCATCAGCACGGTTTTTAGGAATCATCGATTATGCGCGACTCAGCTTGCCCATTTCTTTCGTGACACCTTGCGATCTATGGATGAAGGCGTTTGACGTGGTAGCGCACTACAGACTGCTAACGAAGGTACGAGCATACGCAATAAGTACCCTAATTTATGAGTGGCTCGAAGCATAATTAAGTAACAGAATGCAGTATGTTGTGATCAAGTGGTTATCAGAGACTTGGGTATCGTCAGGACTGACCCAGAAAATTGTGATAAGACAATTATTATTTTCTGTACATATATATAAATAATCTGAGTTGAAATCAGAAGCTGTTTGCTGATGATGCTGTGGTGAAAAGGACAGTGTCGTCATTAGATGACTGTAGTAGGATGCAGGAAGACTTGGACGAAATTTCTAGGTGGTGTGAGGAATGGCAACTACAGATAAATATAGAAATATGTATGTTGGTGCAGATGAGAAGGAGACACAATCCCGTGATGTTCGAATACAGTATTAGTAGTGTGCTGCTTGACAGTCACGCGCATTAAATATCTAGGCGTAACGCTGCACAGCGACATGAATTGGAACTAGCAGGTAAGGACAGTCGTGGGGAAGTCGAATGGTCGACTTCTGTTTGTTGTTGTTACGATCTTCAGTCCGGAGACTGGTTTGATGCAGCTCTCCACCCTACTCTATCCTCAGCAAGCCTATTCATCTCCTCATAAGAACGGCAACCCACATCCACTTGAATCTGCTTAGTATACGCGTCTCTTGGTCTCCCTCTGCGATTTTTACCCCACACACTTCCCTCCAATGCTAAATTTACGATTCCTCGATGTCTAAGAATGTGTCCTACCAAGCGATCCTTTCTTTTAGTCAGGGTATGCCAAAAATTCCTTTTTTCGCCAATTCTGTTCAGTACCTCTTCATTAGTTATGCGATATACCCACCTAATCTTCATCATTCTGCAGTAACACCACATTTCAAAAGCTTCTATTCTCTTCTTGTCCGCACTGCTTATTGTCCATGTTTCACTCCCGTACAAATGCCTTCAGAAAAGTCTTCCTTACACTTGAATTAATATTCGATGTTAGCAAATTTCTGTTTTTCAAAAAAGCTTTTCTTCCCATTACCATTCTGCATTCTATATCCTCTGTACTGCGACCATCGCATGTTATTTTACTACCCAAGTAACAAAACTCATCTATCACCTTCTTTGTTTCGTTACCTAATCTAATTCTTTCAGCATCGCCTGATTTTCTAAGACCGCATTCCATTATTTTTTTGCTCTTGTTAATGTTCTTTCTATACGCTCTCTTCAACACACTGTCCATTCCGTTCAACTGCTCTTCCAGGTCCTTTGCTGTCTCTGACAGAATTACAATGTCATCAGCAAAACTTCTGTTTATTGAGCTAATTTTCGCAAGGTGTGAAGCGTCTACAAAGGATACCGCATAAAGAAACGTTCGTACGACCCCGGCTTGTGTATTGCTCGTTTGGGATTCTCATCAGATCAGTTTAAAGGAAAACATAGAAGAAATTCACAAGCGGGTGGATAGGTTTGTTACTGGGCTTCTCATCAGATCAGTTTAAAGGAAAACATAGAAGAAATTCACAGGCGGGTGGATAGGTTTGTTACTGGTAGGTTTTATCAATGCGCTAGTGTTACTGAAATACTCCAGGAACTCAAATGCGAGCATTCGGTTTCCAGTCGAGCGCTTTACCCCCCAGACCACCGGGCCCGAAAGACGACAAGTTGACAACGCAGATTGGTGTAACTAGTTATTTCGCAGAAGACTAGGTAGAACGAACACAATTTGAAAGGATGTCTTTTACTCGTCTGTGTTTTTCCAAATAATTAGGGTGCTGCGTTTAATTCCGCCTCTTACAGCTCAGGCATGTCATCGAATGAGAAGAAGCAAGGTGAAGAACGTTAGTGAGTATACTGAAAGTAACTGCAAAGAACATTAGGTACCAAAACCCATATTGATTTACATGAGAGCATAGTAGAATTCAAAGGAGAATTGAATTCAAATACTATAATACAGAGAAGTTCACATTCCATATTACGGAAAGACATCTACAGAAAGAGTGATGAGTTCCAATTTAACTTCTGCAAGCTGAATAGTGGTCCATTTCGCATACCAGTTACAAGCTTGTAGAGGTGATACAGGCTATTGAATATTTACTGACAGGTTGTACGCAAGATCGCAGAAATTGAATAAAACGAAATTTCAATTGACAAATACATTTATGCCTTCTAGGAAGGATTTTTCCAACGATTTAAGGAAGAAAATTTTTTTTTGGATATGAATTATGATCCTAACAAACTGATATGAAAATTATTTGTCTTTTATTTCATGACTAGAGGTTAGTCAATGTGTTGAAAACAACCTTTGGTTCTCTAACCCAACTGATCACTACTTACAGGAAAAACAAGCAAGCGCAGTTCCTGTAACATTTTGTAATTTTGGAAGACACGAAGTTTCTGGGGCTGATCTGTTCTGTGGCAGGTTTGATTGTACAAGGCTGTCATTCAAGTGACTGATTCAGGTTCCAGTTGTGAGCAGTTAAATTTTTAACTGAATAGCTAAAAAGGAATCTGCAGAAAAGCTCTAAACCTACATTACTACAGAAGGAATGTAATCAGACAGCTCGTCCGCCGTGTTAAAAATACAAATGCGAAGAAAAGCGGACGACTGCATCCTCTCACAGAGGAGAGACTACTTCTGAAGCTGCATATCAGAATGGGAATTGATAAAATATCTACAAAGTATTGCTTGGTTTGCAGCAATCACGAGTAGAAAGAAAAGAATCGATTTCCTATTGTGAATTATGAAAGTTGAAGAGTGGACTTCTCCTGGGACAATGTTTCAAGAATTATGATACAGAAAAACTTATAACCAACCACAAACAACCAAAAATATTGTTTAAAAAACTCATTCAAAAGAAAATAAAGCTATCAGGTGACATCATATGGTATTTTCTTTTCTTTCAATAGTAGAGTTACAAACCATAATGCCTAACAGCCTTACGTGTGTAAAATATTCTATAGTATGTGGTACTCGTCGAGTTGCTGACGCAGAAGAAATAATTATCGAAATAACGTTTGAAATTTAAAAGTGTTAGCTTGATGCTCCTCATGCAGCTTTCTCTGTCCGTTTACTCCTCCCCATCCTTCTGTTCATCTCCTTTCACCAGTCTGCCCATCTCCCCTCTCTCATTCTCCTCCTCTACCTCCCTCTCTGTCCGTCACCTCCCTCCCCTTCATGTCTATCTCCTCCTCCACCTACTCTTCTCCCTCCTATATATGCAAACATACAAATATGCATCACGTTTCATGGTCAAATGGTGTCCAAGTCGCAAGATTCGCTCCGCCATGATAAATTGACTGTCTTGCAGATTATAAAAATGTACTTAAGGAAAACATACATTTACGTGCTGACTTTCCTGGTGACCAGTCAAACCATTTGAATATTTGTTGTAACGTACCCTCTACGGAGGCTTACGAAAGGTAGCCCATATATTTATTTAGGGTACAAGCTATCTTCATCCCGCATTTCATTCAAAGCCGTTTCAACGTGAAGTGTAACGAACCTGTTAATCCATTGTAAGGTACCCTCCGCCATGCACCGTGCGGTGGCTTACTAAACGTATCCCATGTATTAATGCTGGATGTAAGCTCTCTCCATTCCAAATTTCATTCAAATCTGTCCATCCCTTTATTTAATACTTTGTAAGGTACCCTCCACCATGCACCATACGGTGGCTTACGAAAGGTAGCCCCATGTATTAATCAGGGTATAAGCTCCCTCTGTTCCAAATTTCATTCACATCCGTCCAGTCTTTTCAGCGTAAAGGCATAAGAAACGAATTAACTAATTGTAAAGTACCCTCCGCCATTCACCGTACGAATATCAGTTTGTCTATAACCTTCGCGCGAGTGCAAACGATGAAGTTTCAATTGAATCGGATGTATGGTATGGCCGTGCTTAAAATGCGAACAGAAAAACAAACATTAATTTTTATATATTAGATTTATTTTCAAATTCGAATTAAAACCAAACTTTGGTAACAACAAATTCCTTCTGCTGGTGATTTTCATCCCAATGATTCGGTACGCTTGGTATGCATCATAGCTGACAGCCAAAAAAACATCATTTAAAAATCTGAATGAAGTATGTTTTACACTGAAGCATATTAAAAAAATTATTACTTTAAATTGCTTACATAAAATTCACATACTGTGAACAATATTTATGTTTTAAATGTTTCTTTGATGATCATCGCCCTGAAAACTGTAACGTAACTTCCAGAAAAAAGTGCTAGAATTTTCAGAAATTTTATTTCATTCGAAACTTCGCCTAAATCTGAAAATTAATTGTTTAGTCACGTTAATTGATTGAAATGATTGTACGTAATCTGAGTATATTAATACCGCACTGATCATATTTAAAAATTTTATCAGGATCGGAATGCAACCGTACAATCGGACAAAGTCCATATGTGAAGCATCCTCCGTCATCCACCATCAAAAATTTTATGTCACAGTGACCTTCCTCTTGTTTTGAAGGTCAAGTGTTCAAAATGTCATGAATGTTTTAGGATGAATATAGTCTCCTTATTCGCATGTCGTATGATGCCACAGGTTTTCAAGTATATAATTGCTTATGACGTCATATCTTCTGAACTGTATGTCTTAAGCAGTTCTTACTCCTACGTCAATTATTACCTAATGGAAGGAACGTTTGTACCAAATTTGGTTGAAGTCAGTACAGTGGTTTAGAAGCAGACGTCGCATGATGTAGCACTTTTCCGCGCATTTCATTGTTTATTACGTCATATCTCCTGAACTATTTGTCATACAGTCATTTAATAGTGCGTATGACCATCGCGAAACTGCAAGCAATATGTTGACACAGTTTCATCACAGTCGGTTGAACGGTTCGGCCGCCCATAAAACACGAACAGACTAACATTCATTTTTATATATCAGATTATATCTGCTTTCCAAACTTACCTCACATATTATCATGCTTCTTATTTTTCGTATCATTCATATTAGCCAGTTGTGATGTGTATTATATTCCATGAAATGCTGCGAAGAGAGATAAGAAATGTTCACATTTTTGTAACCTATTGAACCATACTGCTATGGTCATCAGTCTGTTGACTTACAAAAAACTTTAACTTACCTACACTATGGACAACACAAACACCCATACCCGTGCTTGGACTCGAATGTCTGGCGGGAACAGCCGCCCAGACTGTAACATGACGCCTTAAACCACGCGATCATTCAGTGCGGTTGAGAAATAAGAGTGCACGTTTTTTGGTTATAATTTAAGTCTACAATTTTTGTTCCAATTATGAGAAGAGATTTCGCACGCCTGTCCTTCAGAACATGAGGACGGTCACTGTCTACATAACATTAAATATATTGCATGGTGTAGGATAATTTACTTGCATAATTGCACACCTGTCGTCAATTTCATTCAGATCTTGCGCATTTCTTCTTTAAAATAAGGGGAAGACGAGAGTGTATGTAACCTTTGATACGTGTACGGCGAAGAATGCTTTACAACAGACACCGACACCTTTTCACTGATCATCGTGAATGTTGTCGGAAATACACTGCTGGAAAATGAAAAAAAAAAAAAAAAAAAAAAAAAAAAAAAAAAAAAAAAAAAAAAATCACCATGAATTCCAAGACCTGGCAGTTGGAAATTTTATTGACACATTCTCGAGGATATATACACGATCACAAGACAGAGCCATAGGTACGTGAGTGCGTGCGCAATGTCGACGCTAGTATCGTCTATACCCTCCATTTGCCACAATGCAGGCTGTAATTTTCCCATGGAGACGATCATAGAGGTGTCAAATGTAGTGTTCCAGAACAACCTGCCGTGCAATTTCCCCCTGATTCCTCAGCTGCGGCAGATTTCTTGCCGGTCGTGCGGACTGCACACGATTACGTTTCATCCGGTTCCAAATATGCTTAATGGCGGACATATCTGGGGATCCTGCGTGCCAGGTTGGTTGACGTACACGTTGAAGAGCATTTTTGGTGGTGCAGGATACATGAGGACGTGAACTGTCCTGTTGGAAAAGCATAACACGGGTTGAATGATGGTTTCAACGTACCGTGCACTGTTCAGTATTTCCTCGACCCTCATCAGAAGAGAGCGGCCGGTGTAGGATTTTTTCCCAACACCAAGGTACATGATAATACGTGCCGTAAGGGCGCCTTCCGCCCACCTCCTAATATCGTTCACCCTGCCCCGAGTGGTTGTCGAGGTAGGCGCTTATGGAAGGATGAATGGAGACGTGTCTCCTTCACTCGTGTAGCGTACGTCGTGAATAATAACACAGATTCACTGTATTTTCAAAGACAAAAGCTACATCAAAGATTCAATTATCAATCCAGAGATATTTACAAAGACATTACAAAATAATATATTATCAATTCCTAACATCCTCCCCACCCTGGTCAACCTCCAGGGGGATGACCAGTTGAACGGGACGAACTATTTGGTGTCCTTCTGGTGTGCATAGAATTACTGTTCGTACTTTCTGATCTCTTCCTTCGACTAGTCTCTCTATTCTTGCTTTCTTCCATAGGTGGCGCGGGCGTCCATCCTCTTGTACCAGAGCAACATCACCGGGGCGGAACTTGATGACTCTTGTCGAAGTACCCCGAACTTCGTGGAAGCTTCTAAGTTGCAATAGATATTCTTTAGTCCATCGCTTCCAAAAGTCATCTGTCAACTTCTGTTGCAGTCTGAATTCTTTTGTCAAAACAGATTTAGTCGACGGTTCTGGTCCTGTTGGCACTGTCAGTAGTCCTTCACCAATAAGAAAGTGGGCTGGTGTTAAAGGTTCATCGTCGTCTCCTTGAGAAATTGGGGTCGAATTCACTGCGGCTTCGATATTAATCAGCGTGGTATTGAGCTGCTCTTCCGTTAACCTTGATTGACCAAGTACTTTTCGTAGGCATCGTTTGATGGTACCCACCATCCTCTCCCAAAACCCTCCCCACCAAGCCGCACGGGGGGCGATAAATTTCCATGAAATGCCATCTCTGGCTAGGGCACGCTGAGTCTTTGGGTTAGATAACGCACTCCATATTTCAGATAGTTCAGCATTAGCTGCATGGAACGTCTTTGCATTGTCTGTGTAGATTGTATGGGGTAGTCCACGTCTACCAGCGAATCTCTGAAGAGCCATGAGGAATGCGTCTGTTGTCATGTTAGAGCACAATTCCAAGTGAACTGCACGTGTCGTCGCACAAGTGAAGAGTGTTATGTATGCCTTTTCCATGGTAGTGCCAACCTTTACATAGAGAGGACCTGCAAAATCTATGCCAGTTATAGAAAATGGCTTGGATGGTCTTACTCGATCGGCTGGTGGGGGTGCTTCAACTTGTTGGCCCCGTAGATTGTGTAGAATTTTGCAGGGAAGGCAGGAGTGCAAAACTCTCTTTATAACTTGACGGGCACGCAGGATCCAGAACTCTCTTCGAAGTTCTGCCAACACTATTCTCACGCCAAGATGATGTAGTCGAATGTGCGTTTGCTGAACAAGTAAAGTTGTGAAGTGATGGCTACCGTCGAGGAGTAATGGATGACGTTGCTCGTTAGGGACAGCTGCGTAGTGTAAGCGTCCTCCCAGTCGGAGAAGACCATCTTCTAGGTAAGGATTGAAGCATGCTATTTTTGAGTCTTTCGGGACAGGTTGATTGTTATTGAGTACATGGAGCTCCTGTGAGAAACATTCCTGTTGAACAGCTCGTATCCAGTAATGACGTGCTTGAGCAAGCTCCACTGGCTTCAGCTCTCCCTCGAATATTGTGAATGAATCTTAGTATCCACCCAGTTACGCGAATTAGTTTCCAATAGGAGCTGAATTTGGAGCAGTTCATAAGGTTAGAAGAAGTGGCTACTGTCATCACATGCCGTAAGTTCTTCTTTTCTTCTGGTAGGTTATCAGTCATGAGTGAAGCGTTAGATGGCCATCTTGATTCTGCAAGTGCAAGCCATGGAGGCCCCTTCCACCAGTGGTTCACAGATTGTATTTGGTTACCATAAAGTCCTCGTGTAAGATGGTCGGCAGGGTTCTCACTCCCAGGGCAATGTCTCCATTGACTGGGATTTGTATGGGCGTGAATCTCTGTAACTCTGTTGCATATAAATGTCTTCCACCTGTTTGGGTCACTGCGTATCCAACCTAAAGTCACCATAGCGTCTGACCACAATACTGCTTCAGTTATTTTATGCCCTGTTGCTGTGCAGTAGTAGTACAATAATCGTGATCCTATTAACGCTGCTAGAAGTTCAAGCCGCGGAAGAGTTAACTTCTTGATGGGGGCGAGTCTGGTTTTGCTACATGCCAAATGAACAACAATATGGTCTTCCACGGTCGTGCGAATATACAAAGCCGCTCCATATGCTCTCTCAGAGGCATCGCAGAAGACGTGGATCTGAGTATTGCTCTTTGTTGAAGTTGCTAGCCATCGTGGAATTTGTATTTGAGACAGTGAAGGTAGGGTAGAAAACCAAGTGTTCCATCGAGACCCAATATCGGGTGGCAGCAACTCGTTCCAATCAATACCTCTGCACCATGTATCCTGAAATAACAGTTTTCCAATAAGAGACACTGGAGGGAACAATCCTAATGGATCATAAAATTTGGCTGTAATTTGCAACAGTGTCCTCTTAGTAGTGGGGCCTACAGGAATCCTACTAGTAATATCCATTGCATTCATATAGAAGCAGTCTGTTTCTGTATTCCAGTAAACACCAAGAACTTGCGTTTCTGGGTTTATGTCTTGTCCTTCAGCCCTCCATATGGTCTTTAGTTAATCCGAATTGGTGGCCAATTTCGCTAAATCGAAACTCAGTAGTTTCATCATTGCGCTGAGTTCATAGTACAGAGTTATAGCATCATTATCATTCTCCGTGCCAGAAACGAAATCATCCATAAAGAAGCTGCTCTCAACAAGAGGTGCTGCAAGTGGAAACTTAGTTCTATGTCTTTCAGGTAGTTCTCTAAGTGTTGCGGAGAGTAAAAATGGACTGCATGTTAGTCCAAATGGCAGTCTCGTGAAGCAATAAGTCATTACTTCGTCTGTCGTCTGGTAATTCCCATCACTGTCTTTGATTACGCAGTACCATAAGAATCTGGTTAAGTCCCTGTCACTTTCGTGTAATACTAATTGCAAAAATGCTTGTTTAATATCACTGACGATTGCTATCTGATGTAGTCTGAATCGTAACAATATGGCGAATATTTCTGGTAGAAGATTCGGTCCCGCTTCTAATGCGTCGTTGAGAGAAGGTGTATTGGCTTCATGCGATGATGCATCAAAGACTATCCTCCACTTCGTCTTACCAAATTTCTCTCTTTTCACTGCTTGATGTAGAAGATAGAATATGTCATTCCCAAGATCTTCCGTGGGGGCACATTCAATATGACCTTTTATAATGTAGTCCAACATGTGACTGCAGTACATGTCCTTAAGGTTTTCGTTATTGCAAAGTCTTTTATGTAATGTGTTAAATCGACGTTCTGCGTTGAGTCTGTTACTTGCCAGCGGAACATCTTGTTTTCTTGGGAGACGTACGACTCTTCGATTGTCTCGCACACAATAGGATGAACGAAAATCCTCAAGAACTGCGGAATCACTTTTACTCAAAGTTCGAGGAGGGTTTGCCGTTATTCCAATCGTTTCTAAGTCCCAGAACTTCCGTAAATCATCATCAGATGGTGAGTATGTTTCATGGATGAGATTTACAGCAACTGAATTAGCACAAACTCCCGAACGATTTCCACTTAGGACCTAACCAAATATGGTGGGAATTAGAACAATCGACGGAGAAATACGGACAGGTGAACTAGCCTTGACTATCCTCCAGTAATGGTCACTACCGATTAAGATCTCTATTGATAAGTCTTCTTGAGATCCAGTTTTAGGATCAGCTAACTGAACTCTGCAAAGATTCACTTTGGTTACAATGTCTTGTGAGATCACTGGCTGAGGTGAGAAAGAGTGATCACTTTCGTAAGCAGTAATAGAGACAGTCGAATTTGCCCAGGCTCCTTTAATATTAAAACGAACGAGTTTACGGTGACATGAGTAAGTCTTCTCTGCCTCAAAATTACAAACAGTCATCTCATGTTGATCAGTGATTTGTAGTTTTAACTCTTCTATCAGAGACTTTGATATAAATGTAGCTTGGCTTCCGCTATCTAGTATACACCGAGTCAAACGCCTTAGGCCGGTCGGCCCTATGATGCAAACCTGAGCTGTTTGCAGGAACGTGAAATTTCTGGTCGTAGCATCGATTTCACTAACAGAAGCGACATTTATCTGATCCCCTGTTGCCTTAAGGGTATCCTGATTCGTGCACAAAGACCTATGATGTGACTTTTTACAGTTAGTGCAAAGTACCTTGCCTTTCTTCCCACAGTTAGCTGCTTTATGTCCTCTGTTCAGACATAAGAAACAACGGTTAGAATTTTTTAGTGTCTCTTTTCTTTTCGCAACGTCAGTAACTATCTTACAATCCTGAGCCCAGTGGTCACTAGATTCGCAGAAAACACAGAACGGTACCGGTTGTTTAGTTACCTTTGTTAACTGTTGCTTGGATTTAGTGCGAACATGGAGAGCTGCCGCGGTAGAGGTGTAACTTCATGACGTAGGCGTCATGCAACGGATCTTTTCTGTGGTGAGAGCTGCCTCTACTTCTTCTCCTATAAATTCAATTAGTTTAAGAATATCACCCTCTGACAGACCTTCACGTTTAACATGTATTATCCAACGCCGACACATGTCGTCTGGAAATGCTCTAAGTATTTTCGGTGCGAGCACTCGGCCATAGGCATTTACATCTTCTCCGAGTGCACGCAGAGCTTGAATACGGCGATTGCAGTCAATAAATGTGGAGTTAAGCACATCTGGAGTCACAACCTGTATTGGCTTAATACTTTCGAGATAATCTAAATGAGCCTGTATAATTCTATCTTTGTTACCGTAACGAGCCTTAAGCATCTTCTTTGTCTCCTCATATGTTTCGGCTGTCACAGCGATACCTTCCACCAAACTTTTCGGTTCCCCTTCTAAATAACCGCGCAAAAATATGTGCTTGTGAACGGTTGACAATGAGGCGTTCTTATCAACTGATTGCTCAAACTGTTCCCAAAATCGCGCCCATGGTTCTGTATCTCCTGAGAAGGACTCAAGCTTTATGGATGGAAGCTTAACTGTGGTTACTGGAGCAGCAGAGGCAACTGTTGCTGCAGGTTGGGCGTCGTTAATTGAAACATGCGACATGGCTCTAGACAATTTTTTCTCCATTTCTTCAGAAGTTAGTATGAGGACACGCTTGGCAGTATCTATGTACTCATCGCATTTGGATATGTCAGCGGCGTAATCATTATCGTCAAGAAGGCTGTGAATTTCGTCATCAAGTCGTATCAATTTATCTAAGGTCTCCTTTAATCGTTCCCTACAGTACTCCACGTTCTCCACGGACGAAGAATCGGCAAATTCTTGTATCTCTTTGACAAACCGCGTAATATTGGCTCTTTCTCTAGTTCGTCGTCTTTTCAGATGATGCAAACGTGCGCTTGCGTCAGCAGTTTCGACGTCAGACATCTTGGCTATGTTATACGGTACTTCGCAATGTATGGAATGCGTAACTGAAGCAGAACATATTTTCTTTACTTCGTAGTAATCAGTGAATATAGCACCACTCAAAGAACTGCGTAAAATATTAACGCACGTTGCGTACGCTACTTTTAATAACTTCGTACTACGATACTGTTGTGAATGCCAAACAAACAATCGACAGCGCGTGTGACGTCATCAACTGCAATACCTATCTGCTGTCGGAGATTATTACGTATGGTATTCAAGTTACAACAATATTTATTTCTGTGAGGCTTCTACTATTCTTTGCTACTTCAATAATATCTCGCCGTGAAGCAAGGCTACAAATAAGTAGTCATTGTACTTATCTCAGTCAGCTGTTGAGACGATGTCGAAGTCGTGACGTGATTCCTCATTCACAGCTCCGTATTACTCTGATACGGCGTGCAGTTTGCTTACATAATTATCACTGAATCTTGTGTCTGTGTTATTTTTCCTTTTCTTGCGTTCTCTTCCCGGGTTTCGGCACCAATTTTTTTATGTAGCGTACGTCGTGAATAATAACACAGATTCACTGTTTACGTTCTGTATTTTCAAAGACAAAAGCTACATCAAAGATTCAATTATCAATCCAGAGATATTTACAAAGACATTACAAAATAATATATTATCAATTCCTAACAACTCGTGAGGGTCACTGCCGTCTCGGTGCCAACCCTACACCTGTGTGGCATTGTGCAGGGGAGCGCGAAAATCTGGAGTGTATGCGACAGGGGCACACGGCGCCCACATGATGTGTGGGTCCTTATGTAAAAAAATGTTCAAATGTTTGTAAATCTATGGGACTCAACTGCTTGGGTATTAGTTTCTAGTTTACAAACTAAGGTAACCAAACCTAAGGACAACACATACACCCATGCCCGAGGGAGGACTCGAAACCGCGACGGCGAACGGGCACCGCGCACCGCAGTACGTGGCTCATATGCTTCACGGGCTGTTCTCCCCTGTTTATCGTCGACGGAACATTGAACAAACCATGGTATATTGAAAGCATAACGTCTTGCTACCATTCATTCACCAACAAGACGATTTTTTTTTTTTTTTTTTTTTTTCTTTTCAGCTGGACATCGCAAGTCGACATGCATCCCAAGACTCTCCAAGGTGTACGTCAACTACGCTGGCCAGCACGATCGTCAGATCTGTCATCCATTGAGCATATTTGGGATCGGATGAAACGCCATCTTGCACTGTATGCACGACCAGCACAAAATCTTGCCCAAGTGAAACAGCAGGTGAAATTTGCAGGGCAGGCCATTGCGCAAAACTTCTTTCGACACCTCTACATGCGATAATTGCAGGTTGCATTGCTGTAAAAGGAGAATATAAAGCAGTAGTAGCGTTGGCATTGCTCACACTCTGGTGACTGTACACGCGTCCGTATGACTTGTCTGTGTGATCATGTATTGTACTCATCCTCAAGAATGAGTCAATAAAATTTCCCTCTGCTGGGCCGACAAATTCATGGTATACTTTTTTCATTTTCTAGATGCGTATGTAACTGTTCATAGATATGAAGAGACGGATAGACGCTGAGGAGAATGTGGGCAGAGGAAGGGATGAGACCGACTGAGAGAAAGGAATATGTGCCAAGAGAGGGAGAAGGGGAGACTGTCAGAAACGGGGGGGGGGGGAGGGAGGAGAGGAAATGAAGGATACGTGACAGGAGCAGGTGACCATTGGTGGTTGAGCGAGGTGAAGGAGGCAATGGACCAATGGAAGATTGTAATAAATACATAATATAGGACATGTTATTATGAACTGCATATACCTTCACTTGTAACAGAGGCAGGGTGACGTATAGAATAGGAGGAAGATGAGATGGTGATGGAGGAGTAGCAGAATGAGATGGAAGTGAAAAGAGGGAAAGGATGATATCGAAAAAAGAGAGGGGTAAAGGAGGAGAAGGACAGAAATAGGAAGAGGAGATGGAGAGTGAGGGGACCAGGGGATGGTTTGTTACACAGGGATAAGAGGGGAAATCGATTGATAGAAGACTGGAATAAATAAATACCCCGGAAGCGACAGGTCCTAACGCTGGTCCAATATATAAAAATACGAATGGGTAAAGTTGTAAATATGTACCCAGCCGCGACTCGAACCCGGGTCTCCAGCTCTCTAGGGAGTTGCGCTGACCTCTTCACAACTGGGTACACAACGATCACTACACCTGCACGGAATACTCAAGTACGCCTCCCGTCTGATGCAAATTCTCAACCTTACCCTGCCCAATAGAACTCACGAGGCACTGCGAGGTCTTTATTCTTATTCCTACGGGAATTAGTTTACAATAACTACGAGTTTGAGTTGTGGTGAGCATGGTGAGGTTGAGAATTTGTATCTGACGGAGGCGTACTTTAGTAATTCCGTCCAGGTGTGGTGATCGCCGTGTCCCCAGTGTGTAGAGGTTGTGTAGAGGTCAGCACAACTGCCTAGAAAGGAGGATACCCGGGTTCGAGTCCCGGCTAGGTGCACATTTCCAGCTTTACCCATTCGCTGATAAAGTTATACATTCCGTAAATAAGAATAGTTAATAACAGCAGAGTGAAACGAGACGTCTGTTCTTTCGGACATGTCCGAAGGAAGACGCCACATATATGTATAACTTAAATACATTGTTTGTTCGTAGTTCATGCGGTGCCGTACGGTTCATCCGACTGCGAGGATATTTTGACAACATAATTCTTTCACATTCGCAGAGGTTGCAGGCATAACTATCACTGTACAACACACAGTTTAGTAAATGTGAACATTGAGAGCCGTGGGGAAATTGCCCCATCATATTTGTTCATACTTTATACACTACCATAACGTTCATCCGATTGCGATGACTTTTGGACACTTTGTCTTAATAGCAATGTTAGTGTCTACGTAATATTTGTATGGTGCATGGCAGAGGGTACTTTACTTACTAACGTGGACTAATTGTATGATTTTATACAGATCTCAATGAATTTTGCAAACTTCACCTTGAAAACAAGAGTAACATCACAGTATATCTGAGATTTCATACAGTGCGTGGCGGAGAATACCTAGCAATAAACTTACAAGGAGACCACATGGGTATCGAATTTTAGAATTTTCTGATATTTGTGGTACTGATATTTAAAGTACAGAACTCAAATAACAAACAGCTAAAACCATTCGACGCACATGGGTATCGAATTTTAGAAATTTCTGATATTTGTGGTACTGATATTTAAAGTACAGAACTCAAATAACAAACAGCTAAAACCATTCGACGCAACTCTAAAGGTTATTAAGGAAATTCAATTTGAAATTTTGTAAGTAAGCTTAAGTAGCCTACCAATCATTAAATGAGATGCAGCTACTGTTTGTGTAGCTCAGGAGGTAGCTTTCTGGGCTTAAAATCCTAGGGTCGGTGGTTCGAATCTTGTCCTGACATTTTTTTTTTGTTGTGTTCGAATACTTGGACACTTTTAATATCTAATGCTAATTTTTACGAAAAGTACAACTATTTTTAATTATTCGTAATTTTAGGAGGTTGTTAATAATGATGGTTTCAATTTTTTTTAAAAAGAAAAGAAAAAAGCCGGCTAATTTTCCGACCGCATTTTTGCCGTTCTGTGGCGCCACAACAGAGAAACTTAGCCGGCTACTGAAGAGACATAAAATTGACAGACTCTTCATGCCTCCAGTAAACATCCGACATCTAATGAAGCCTGTGAAAGATGATGTACGTCTCAGAACACCAGGCATTAATAAAATTCCGTGTGAGTGTAGGCAGTTTTATGTCGGCCAGACTGTTCGCACTATTGAACAGCGACGCATAGAACACGAGCGATGTTTTCGATTACGCTATCCCGAAAAATCAGCTGTGGTGGAACATGCTTTGGAAAACGGGCACCGAATTGCTTTCGACGAGACAGCTATTATTAAACGGACGAACAGCTTCTGGGGCAGCGTAATAAACGAGGCAGTAGAGACCAAAATTTCAGGAAACACCCTCACTAAAGACGGCGGTTTGCAGCTCAGTACGGCTTGGGATCCCGTAGTCGCGGAGTTGAAGCTGGCGCGGCGTACGCGCGACCAAAACATTGCCTTATATGGTCATGGAACTGAGCACCAATGACGTCACTGGCGGCGGCGCGGCTATATAAGCGCGGCAGCGACCGCGAAATGACAGTCATCCGCTTGACAATGGCAGAGGAGTTGTCTGTCAAAAGCTCGTGGGCAGCAAACCACATGACGCGGCTTGGAACCCGAGAAGATTTCATTAATTTAAGTAGTTTGTAAGCCTAGGGATTGATGACCACAGGCATTAAGTCCCTTAGATATACAAATATTTGATTTGAATCCTGCGGAAAATAACGATGAGTTTCATTTCTTCTCGTCTTAGAAACAGTAAAAGGAGCCTTATTCGAAGAAAGAATGCGTATTAGGGGCCACATCCCGTCGATATAGTGGAATTACAAAGCACACGATCTGAAGTTTATATCGGCGACGGCGAAGGAAATGGGCCGTGTCTTTTGAAAGAAACCATTTCGACATTTGCCTGGAGTGATATACGGAAATAACGGAAAACCTAAATCAGAGTGATTGTGGCCATGGTGGCTAAGTTAAGTGAGTAACCGTGACTGTGTCAGATAATAAATATTTGTAATTACTGCTACCAGTCATTTTATTTCTTTATGCTTAATTCAACATAAAGTTACGCGTTTCGAGCATGTTCTGCTCAACATCAGGCGTTAATTACGTACAGAAATCATTTCAATATATGAAGCATTCTAATGATTTCTGTATTTAATCAACGCTCGCAACAGAACATGCTCGCAACGCGTAGCTTTATGTTAGATTAAGCATAAAGAAATAAAGTGACTGGTAGCAGTAATTGCAAATGTTTATTAAATCAGAACGGCCGGAGTGGATTTGAAGAACCGTCCTCACAAATGTGAGTCCAGTGTGTTACCACTGCGTCATCTACTTAAACTAACTTACACTAAAGACAACACACATATCCACGCCCGAGGAAGGACTCGAACCTCCTGAGGGAACGGCCGCCCAGTCCGTAGCATGACGCGGAAAGCACAGAAAATGCCGTCACACCTTTTTAGGTTGAAATTTATCACATCTAGCGACTTGTAAGAAATCATTCAACAGTTGACGTCTCTTCCTGTGTAATCCACAAAAACATGAGTGGAGTTAGAGTCCTCGTTAGCGCAGAACTAATCGTCTAATTTTTATAGCTCGATACTGTACAAATTTCTCTACTTTCCGTGGATCTAATAACTCAGTTAAGAATGATAGGTGCTAGCTTTGAACGGCTGTCCGGCACAAAACAGTTCGCTATGTCAGTTGAAGCTCAAACATCTGCACAAGAAGCGGATTTGAACCCTTTCATTATTTATGGCTACTCTGTGTCAGAAGAAAAGGAGAAAAGTGACTCTGGAACAAAAGACTCTGAATACACTTAAATGCACGTTTCATCATAAGTAATGTCAAAGAACAGGTTATACGTTGTTGTTCAAATGTTTGTGAAGCTTAAGGGACTTAATGCGGGGTCATCAGTCCCCAAACTTACAAACTATTTATGAACTACCTTATACTAAAAACGACACAAACATCCATGCCCGAGGGGGGATTCGAACCCCCGACGGGGAATAGCCTCGCGCATCGGAGCATAGCGCCACAATGCGCTTCGCCACTCCGTCGCAGCATACGTTGTTAGGATTTCCTTTGTGAACTTGACCCAACAAAGCACAGGTTTTCCTACCCGAAAGTTCATTGAATGGTGTGTGACTTTCCAATTGTCAAATGAATGAACCGATGAACTTGTACAGAAAAAAACTATACAAGAATATTTCTCATTGTCATATAACTTTATAATTAAATAGATTAATGCAGAAATTTTATCATAACATTAGTTTCAAATGTTAGATTTATTAGTTTCCCCAGGTTCTTTTGATGGGGGTTTCTTTTGTAAATGTCACTTATTTCAATAATTTCAGATTACATCTGTTGCAGACTTTCTCATGCGTAATGGTGTGTATACTGTTATGTACATATTTTTGTATTAATTTACGTCCGGACTAAGTGCCTCATAAGGCAGTGTTTCCGATGAGTCTATGGTGGTGTTCATTTCGTGTAGCAAAACGACTGTGTGTAAAGTAGATTGGACCATCTGCAAAGTTTTTACGATCTGCGGACTGCATTCCAATCAGATAAAACTAAAACCAGGTTTTACAGCCACGTTGGAGAATGATATTTTATTAAGATCACAGATAGTCTGCTGGGGTATGCTTTGTATCAGATAATTCTAATGAATTTGGCATTGTATCTCGTGCTACAATTGAAACGTCTCTGTAGAATAGTTTCCTACGCTAGCTGACCTATTTTATTTTAAACTCGTCTCTTTTTCTGCATCGCCTATTTCCACGCTATTTTTCAAAGATTTCCAGAAATAAATAATTCACATAAATTCTAGAGATCTAACTCCCGACATAAATATTCTTCAACCCGTTTGATAATTTCGTTGTTACATGATTTAATTACTTGATCTGCGTAGCTTGTGTAATCTATGTCCGTCGTTATGTATTCTTAGTCAATCGTTGCCAAAAATAGAAAGAAATGTCATTTTTTTGTTTGATTGTGCTTTTATAGCTTCCAGTCACGTTTGGCGTTTTTTACTTTAATGCATTTTCGGTATGGTCTTGAACATTACTGTTTTGTTTTCATATTATGTGCTATTTATCTCTCTCTATGGAAAAGCAAAAGGACACTCATTCACTCACTCACTGACTAAACACGAAATCTCGAAAACTACTTCAGCTATTAAGCTGAAATTTGGTAGGAATGTAGTGTATAGGTAGAATACGTTAGCTAAGAAACGATTTTGCGGTAAGTCGGATACTTCAGGAGATATGATGTCATAAACATTGAAAATTTCCCTGTCTTGCGGCACGTGATAGTGTGACTATCAGTTCACTGTTTGAGAAGGAGAGGTATTAAGCGACTTGCAACAAACTTTAAACATAATTTCAAACCTTTAGGAAACTTTTTCTTGCTGAGAACCACAGCAAAATGATGAAATGACAAATGTTTGTCGCTTACAACTTTTTCGTCGTTCAAGCATTAAAATTACGGTATTCAATATGAAGTTATAATTTATTACTCGTACACTATTAATTGTATTCACGAGAAACGTTACAGACAGTATAAACACTTACCACTGAACGTGTGTTCGAAATTTTATCATTTGCGATGCACAGTTCATGAGATACGGAATTATAAACAATTAGGTTCTTGAAAAACCGTCTCATCATGCCTGATGTTCTGATTTATTACGTCTTTCCTACTACATTCGCAACGTATTTTGCAAACATTTTACATATACTCCACTAGATGTACCTTCGAAATAATATCGTATTATTGAATATGATTCAGGTGCTATAACGTCAAAAATAATGAAATGCATGAAAATTAGTCCTAATAAACATGGGGTTATTTACTACGTCTTTACCACAAACTCCATTTAAAACACATTTCGCAGGCCGTTTACTAACCGGCTGCAGTGGCCGAGCGGTCTGCGGGGCGCCAGTCACGTTCTGCACGGTTACTACGGTCGGTGGGTTCGAATCCCGCCTCGGGCATGGATATTTTTGCCGTCTTTAGTATTAGCTAGTTCATAAGTAGTTAGTAAGTTTAGGGAATGATGACCCCGTAAGCACTACAAACAGTTAAACATTTTTGCAGTTTACTTATGTTACACTCTACAAACCTGATAAATAATATTTTTGTAGGATACACTATTTCGTCATAAACGTGACATCCGTAAATAGGTACTGCATTATTTTTGACATTCGGTAAGTCTTTATTTGATCGCAGCGCATTCAGCAGACAATATCCAAATGTACCACTGAGAGCAGCTACAATATTATATTACTGAACAATTCAATGATCAGTAGATACGATATCATAATATTATAAATGCGAAAGAAGCTCTGTTACGCTTTCACGACGAAACCGCTTAACCGTTATCGATGAAAGTGGGTTTGGCCTAATTTAGAAACTATGTAATTCAATATATATATGTGGATTTTAAGTATATAACTTGATATACGGAACAGCGGAGCATCGAGGATTCTCTTAAAGCATCTGATACGTTTAAAGACTCTTTGGATAAGATATTTATTCTTGGACGTTTGAAATTTACTGCATTTAACCCAGAGAGCGCAGAATTAGTTTTGGTTTAATTTTTTTCTCAGAATCTATTAATTACCTGCATATGACTGCACAAGTGTATTGTAAGTGATTTTTTTCCCTCAGAATCACTCGATTAGTTTTGTAATACCGCCCTTCTTTCTGGAATGACGTCTAAATGAATGTTTTATAATTTTAATCTGATGAATAATTATTAAAACAACATTTAAGATGAAATATAGGCATATATATGTCTCAAAAACTGAAGAAAGTTCAAGATGTATACAACCAATTACAAGGAAGTCTTCAGTGTCTTATATATGAACCTGAACTTTGAAGCGGTATCCAGCCACTTTGCAATCTAAAATATAAGCTAAAACTGATCTGCAATGGGAGCAGGCTCAAAGAATAAAAATATGACATTGTACACGAATTCTTACAGACAAGAATAAAAAATTAATCTGCCATCATCGTCTTTCTGGAAGGACGTCAGCGCTATCTGGGTAAATATTATTTTAACGGTTGATATGTTGTACGTAATACGATTCTACATAATGAATACAAAGCTTATACAAGACGACAACGTCATCAAACCTCTGAACCGAATTCAACGACATTTGAATCGTGCGTAATTTATACGTTGTACAACGTATAGCGTCTTCAGTCAGCGTTTTACAAAGTAATAAACAGAGTTTTTTTTCGTATTTAATAATGTATTTAGTATCATTTAGATGAAGGAGGTCAGTATTTACCGTCATTCTATGCGCGGTTTATACTTAAACCGAAAATTGAAAACCTTTCTTTTAATGTGATGATCCCGGTAATAATTTAAGAACAAAGTTACTAATTTATTTTCCTTCGATTGTCTTTCATACGTACGCAAGGACCAACGCGACCGATGCCGCGGGTAAAAGCTAGTAGATTATAAAACAGTTCGCTTTTTGTGTACTGTATAATTAGTAGTTTAGGAGAGTAAAGGGATTTGACTTCGAATTAAAACGCTGTTTTCTGGGTAGAATCAGTTGCACGTAGAGAATTGGGAGAACAGTTTTTAACATTTACTTTTTCATATTTCAGTACGATATCAGCTCTTTACGTATTGGTGCCCGATTTATTACGTCTCCTCCATTTCCTCGGCTTTTCTGTTACGGAATGGAGGAGTTTGAGTCTTTATCTTTGTAGGTTTACAAGGCACGTAATTGTGCAGGGATACAGGGGCAAACAGCACAAAGTTCGTTTTGTCTGTTCAAAGAGGTTTATCCCTACCGTGTGAGTCCATGCTGTTGTTAATTTAGAGGCGGAAATAACTTCTCCGGCCGTTTCCTGTATCACTGTGGGTTTTCTGTGTTGGTACCGCTGGAGAGGCGTTCTGTTGCTGGCGTTTGGTGAGCGAGTATCCTAGCTCTTCGGCGCCGACTCACTGTTGTTAATACCGTTGTGAATGTGCAAGTTCCTCCGGATAACTAAAGCGTGCTATATGTTTCTTACAGGATGTGCTCCGTTTAAAGTAATAGGCTCCTTTAAGATATCGGAATTACAGAATTTTTCATTTTTGTCCTTTATTTTTGGGTTCCTGTGTTCTTTTGGAAGATTCTGGTGTGGAGAGTTTACATGGCAGTATGAGTAGATTTATGAGAGCAATGTGTTCTTAATTTTCCCTATTGTCTCTTGTTTTCTATTCAATGAACCATGAGTTATTGTTCCTGTGTTTCAAAATGTTCAAATGTTTGTAGAACTTATGGGACTTAACTACGGGGTCATCAGTCCCTAAGCTTACAAACTACTTATGAACTAGCTAAGACGAAGGATGGCACAAATATCCATGCCCGAGGGGGGATTCGAACCCCCGCCGTAGCTATGTTTCACTGTGCGATCTAAACTATAGCGAATAACCCGTAAAAAAGTATTTACTATTCGAGCAATGATACGTTTTTTCAGACTGGAGAATTTTCCTACTTTGTAAGGTCCACGTGTTGCATGAGCGAGTGGAACCCTCGCCTCTTCCGGCCACACTGTACTACTTGTAATTTTCTTGTAAATTCAATCTTGCAATCGTAGCTATCCAACCATCTCTTAGTTTGTTCTCATGATTTTAAATGTTAACTCTTAAGTCCTGATCGATAAGTTCGACGTGTGTCAGTTTCATCATTTTTTTTCTCTTTCGTACTATTGGTGAGGATTTTCTTATCATAAATTTATGTCGGTAAGATTCTTGTCTCTGTAGATATCTTTGCCGGAATTGTATGTATGGAGTAGTAGTTAATTTTTCATTTAGGTAAACCATCTGGCTAGGAAATTCTTATATTTAATGTTTATCTAAAAAATAAATAATTTTATGACTGAAAAGATGATACCAGTTTTCCATCGTATTCTTTCTGATTTACCACATTTATATTTTCTTACGAAATAGAAGTTAAGATGCTCATGTGTTTCTTCTCTAAAATTGGTTAGCATTTATGTTAACCAAGGGCGCAGGAATACTGATCAATTTAACCTGAATGTGGGCTCGCTCCACTAAATAGCAAATACTCAGTTCTGTTATTCCGCTATTTTTTTTAAATCTTGTACCTCCAGGATTTGTTTGATGTAAACGGACTTAAATCAAATTAACACTTAATTTAAAGCTGTAGTCGTTCTATTGTTTCCAGTTTCGTCTGATCTGTAGGAAGTAGTGCTTTGGGTTGTTAATTACTTACTTTACCACAAAGGTATTAACCAGTCTGAGATTTGGAGGTGTCACCACATATATAACCGAACACTTACGAATAAATAATGTTATCACAAAACACTAGTGATTTTAGGATTGTGCCTCTACGAGAAACATGTACAGCAACAAGATTAACGCTTTTGATAAAAATATACTGATGAAACATTCACGGAATGTATGACATTAACTGCGGATGTGTAAAGTTAAATATGTGTATCCGGCCGGGATTCGAACCGTGGTCTCCTGCTTTCTAGGCAGTAGCTCTGATCCCTACGCCACTGGGGTCACATTAAACACCACACCTGCACAGAATTACTCAATTACGCCTCCCGACAGATACAAATTCTCAACTTTACCCTGCCCACTAGAACGCAAACTTGTAGTTCTTTTTATATCAATTCACGTAAGAGTAGGCGCCTAGAAAGGATCATTGCCCGTCATCGTCAAGTCAGTGGTACTTTAATGGCCACACTCCTCCAGTGGCTCCCAGTACTGTACAATATTGCTCTTTCTGATATCAGGCGCAAAGAAGCCCTAATGGAAGAATTTAATAAGATCACGGCCGCTCCTAATCTACCCATCCTGCGAGACTTCCCACCATATATCAGCCACTTGAAGGAAAAAAATCAAATGTTTGTAAATCTATCGGATACAACTGCATGGTCATTAGTCCGTCTACCTAAACTACCCAAGGACAACACAAACGCCCATGCCCGAGGGGGGCAGCATGGCGCCCCAATGCGCACGGCCAATCCGCCGCGGCAAGTCACAAAACCACCTCTTAAAACAGCCCTCCAGGTTCCTGATAGTGACTTCTCGCATACGTCCAGCTGGATGAAAGTTTGGGACCAATACAGAGTGAAAAACAGCAACCTTATAGACGACCCTATGAAGAAGCCACAAGAATTGAATCTTCCCAGGAGGGAATGGGCTTTGCTAAACCGGTTCCGTAGTGGTGTTGGCCGGTGAAAATACTGGAAATTTCGGTAGGGACAAGCAAATGATCAATCCTGCGACTGTGGGGCCGATATTCAAACAATGAGCCACATCCTGTTTGAGTGTCCACTGCGCCATTTTCCAGATGATAAGTCTGAGTTAAATTTAAATAGTTTGAGAGCCCTTTAGTGGTTAAAGGAGATGGACCTGACTCTGTGACAAGGATATAATTATTCTAACACATAGATGCTAGTATGTCGGCATCGGCATATTGTATATATATATATATATATATATATATATATATATATATGGTGTCTGTCTGAAAAAAAAAACGCCACTTTTGATTATTACCTACTCATATTCACGGAATGTATGACATAATACATAATAACTGCAGGATAAAAGTGGCGTCTGTTCTTTCGAACAGGAACCACATATATATAATTTATACAATTGGCCGTTGGCGGGCAATGATCCTTTCTTCAGTAAGAAGGCACTCCTAGGCATTTACTCCTACGATAATTAGTTTACAAAGAAACTACGAGTTTGAGTTCTAGTGGGCAGAGTAAAGTTGAGAATTTGTATCTGACGGGAGGCGTACGTGAGTAATTCAGTGCAGGGCTGGCGATTGTTGTGTCCCCAGTGGTGTAGGGGTCAGCGCAAATACCTAGAAAGTAGGAGATCTGGGTTCGAATCCCGCCTCGGTACACATTTTCAAATTTACCCATTCGTAGTTAACGTCATACATTCCGTGAATATGAATCGATAATAATTGCAGGATCAAAAGTGGCGTGGACACCACATATGTATAACTTATACTAATGAAATTCGATGCCTAAATCATGGTTTTGAGGTACATTCATTTGATTGTTATATGCCCTCTTTGAATTCAGTAATAATAAAAATTTGTGTGTGTCCAGTGAGGTCTAATCTGGTCTAACCTTTGCGCCACACCTCACGAGGAGCCGTATTTGGTAGAAGCAAAATACGTATTTTATTAATATTACAAAAAATTACATTCTCATCCGGTTCCCCCTTTGTCCTGTGTGTGTCATGTGATTGTAACTTCAGGTGTTGTATTATTATTAAACATTAAGTATTATAACATGTGCTCCCCCCCTCCCCGTTCACAACCACTCTTTTTAGTCCATGACTTGTGGCTTGTTCGGTCATGTGGCCCTGTATACCCGAGGTATTATCCCCGCATTTAATAAGTTTTTATGTCTCTTAATTATCTAGTATTTGCAGAATTCTAATCCATACCGTTTTATTTTAAGTCGAGCATGATGCATTTTATTTAAAAAATTTATCATTTTATCTCATTTTATCTCATTGTAAACGTGATGTCCACATGACTTCAGAGTTTAGCACATATTCATTAGTCTAAATTAGTATACATACTTGTGTAAAATGGTTAACGAGGTTTACTGGTCGGTTACGACCGCTACTAGCCTCGACGTCACACCTAGGAGAAAGGGTGACATACACTATTCAAGGTTAAATTTAGCTCTGTCACAGAAAGGGGTTAATTATTCTGCCACAAAAGTCTTTGGTCACTTACCAAGCAGTATCAAAATTCTGACAGATAGCCCACTAGCATTTAAAAATAAATTAAGAGAATTTCTGAATGGCAATTCCTTCTACACATTAGATGAATTACTAGATAAAAGTTAGTACTATAGGGAAAAAATTAATAATTATAAAAAAATATAAATAAACGAAAATATAAAATAAAAAAATGTTCAAAAATTGAGTGTCATGTAATATTATGTATTGACACATTTCATTTAATTGACACGTTCCACATCATTAAGAAGTGTCATATTCATGATCTATGGAACAAGTATTGATCTAATCTAATCTAATCTAATCTAACCTAGCGCCCTCTCGAACTACAGCCAGTCGGCTTCAGTCTAGCGGCCGATACACATGGTGATCTGTCACTTCAGTTGTATTCGCACTTCCGCCCAGCACGGAATGCAATTTTTGATCACCTTGATGGAGCTGCTGAACCTCACTACACTGACCACAATCTGTAAGTTTAAAAATTATGTATTCTCATTATACGCGAAAGTATGATTTACCAACGACATCAGTGTTCTCAGTAATCATTATAATGGTTGTTTATTGTAGGTCTACTCATCACGTCGCCTTATGTCACAGGCCAAACAATTTTTACTAAACTGATTGCCGACTTTTCCATACTTTTACCAAAAAGACAAGAACCGCACGGTAGACTTCTTTTTATGTTTTTGACGAAAATAGCGAAGGTCCTTGCGGTACGACCTCTCCATTAACCCCGTTATCCATCATAAATGACTTATATGGAAAACTTTGTAAGTAACATAAAAATATTTATTGCAATTACTAGCGTACTGGCTTCTATATAAAAAAAATTGCATGTAACTTCCTCATACTTTCCTAGTTCGTATTTTTGTTTTTTAATATGTAATTTTCAAGCTAAATATTCATTTTATTAAAACAATTATCATCCTGTACAGTAAAAACCCAACTGAAGATGCAACTGTAAGTCGCGAAACCGGTTGTGCGAGTCTTCACGACTCCAATAAAATAACAGCTCAAGTGGACCAAGGACTTTCATTCAGACTACTACAATTTTAATACCTAATTTTTAACTGTGTGAAAGTTTCTTAATCATGTATAAGTCCCACAAGCTCTACAAACATTTGAAGATTTGAAGAACGCACCCACTTCTTCCTGATGTTAGGGAAAGATTACGGATGATGCACTTCAAACCAAGTAGAGGGATGCTGCACTTTCTGACTTGGCATGGTGCGTGTCCGGCATATTTATGTCTTTTTGGTAAGCGGACTACACCCGCGTGTGACTGCAGGGCCGAGGAGGGTACTCCGGAACACCCGGTGTACTTGTGCCCCACATACGATAGAGAACCCGCCGACCTGCCAGTCCAACTGCCCCATAATAATACTTACGAGCTAGTAAGAAACGCAGGCACCTTTAAGATCCTGAATGAGCTCACAGATAAAATCTCTAAGAAAATCAGAGATGACTATATGAGGTTCAACAATTAACTGTGACAAATAATAGGCCTACAATGACATAGTCTCACCACACTCTGCCACACCGTCAGGCACGGTCATGTGCGCTTCTGGTTGCAATCTGCCACGGCCTGGAGCTTGGGGATGGTGTGGCAAACCACGGAGTGGACAATATAACTCGACTCCTTAGTTTGTAATGGGTGGTTTTAGTTTTCGGTGGTGGGTAGAATAGAAAGTGGAATTGTTGTTCAGAACCTGCAGTAAGGGAGGGGAGCATCCCAGACTCAGGGGCACGTCTGCCGGGTTTAGCTCGGCAGACAAATCGACAACATGTAGATTTGTACATATCGGGCACAAAGTGTAATACTGCAAGTTTAACAATCACTTAAACTAACAGGTAGTAGTAGTGAAAAAAGTAGACACTCATTGTAACAGAATTAATGTAGAATTATGAACTAAATGTTGTTGTTGTTGTTGTGGTCTTCAGATCGGAGACTGGTTTGATGCTGCTCTCCACAATACCGTATTCTGAGCAAGCCTCTTCATCTCCACATAAGAACGGCAACCTACATCTGTCTGAATCTGCTTACTGTATCCATCTCTTGGTCTTCCTCTGCGATTTTTACCCCACACAATTCCCTCCAACGCTAAAGTCACAATTGCTTGATGTCTAAAACTGTGTCCTACCAATCTATCCCTTCTTTTAGTCAAGGTATGCCAGAAATTTCTTTTCTCCCCAATTCTGTTCAGTACCTCCTCATTAGTTATGCGATCCACCCACCTAATCTTCAGCATTGTTCGGTAGCACCACATTTCAAAAGCCTCTATCCTCTTCCTGTCCGCACTGTTTATCGTCCATGTTTCACTCCCATGCAAGGCAATACTCCACACAAATGCCTTCAGAAAGGACTTCCTTAGGCTTAAATCAATATTCGATGTTAACAAGTTTCTCTTTTTCTGCATTTTATATCCTCTGTATTGCGACCATCATTTGTTATTTTACTGCCTAAGTAACAAAACTCGTCTACCTCCTTTATTGCTTCGTTTCCCAATCTAATTCCTTCAGCATCACCTGATTTTCTTACACTGCACTCCATTACCCTAGTTTTGCTCTTGTTAATGTTCATCTTATATGCACCTTTCAGCATACTGTCCATTCCGTTCAATTCCTCTTCCAGGTCCTTTGCTGTATCTGACAGAATTACTACACCCCTTTCTTACTCCCTTTCCAACCACTGCATCCCTTTCATGCCCTTCAACCTTGACAACCGCTGTCTGGTTTTTGTACAAGTTGTAAATAACCTTACGCTCCCTATATTTTACTCCTGCTTGTTTCAGAACTTGAAAGACTTTATTCCAATCAACATTGTCAAAAGCCTTCTCCAAATCTACAAAAGCTAGAAATGTAGGTTTCCTTTTTCTTAATCTGTCTTCTAGGATAAGCCGTAAAGTGAGTATTGTCTCCCGTGTTCCTACATTTCTCCTGAACCCAAACTGATCTTCCCCGAGGTCGGCTTCTACCAGATTTTCCATTCTTCTGTATACAATTCGTGTTAATATTCTGCAACCAATACTCATTAAACTGATGGTTCTGTAGTTTTCACACCTGTCTGCACCTGCTTTCTTTGGAATGGGGATTATAACATTTTTCTTAAAGACTGAGGGTACTTCGCCTGTCTCATACATCTTACACACCAGGTGAAACAGGTTTGTCATGGTTGGTTCTCCCAGAGACTTCAGTAGCTCTGAGGGAGTATCATCTACTCCAGGGGCCTTGTTTCGACTTAGGTCTTTCAGGGCTCTGTCAAATTCTTCTCTCAGTACAGTATCTCCTATTTCATCTTCATATACATCCTCTTCCCTTCCTACAATATTGTCTCGAAGTTCATTTCCTTTGTAGAGCCCCTCTATATACTCTTTCTACCTTTCAGCTTTCCATTCTTTGTTGAGAACTCGTTTTACATCAGTTTCCTTGATATTCATAGAGCTGTTTTTTCTATCTCCAAATGTTTCCTTTATTTTCCTGTAGGCTGTATCTATTTTTCCCCTATTTATACATTCTTCTACTTCCTTGCATTTGCCTTCTAGGCACTCCTGCTTAGCCATTTTGCACTTCCTGTCAATCTCATTTCTTAGTCGTCTGTACTCCATTTTGCCTGTTTCATTTACTGCATTTTTATATTTTCTCCTTTCATCGATTAAATTTAGTATCTCTTGTGATATCCAAGGATATTTTGTAGGTCTTGCCTGCCTACCTATTTTGTCCTCTGCTACCTTCACTATTTTATCTCTCAATTTTACCCATTCCTCCTCTCCTGTTTTTCCCCCCTGTTTCTGTTAATTGTTGTCTAAAGCTCCCTCTGAAATACTTAAGAACTTCAGGTTCCTTCAATTTATCCAGGTATCATCTCCTTATTTTCCTACCTTTTTGTAGTTTCTTCAGTTTCAGCCTACAGTTCATAACCAACAAGTTATGGTCAGAGTCTATATCTGCCCCTGGGTTTGTCTTACACTGTAATACCTGGTTCCGAAATCTATGTCTTACCATTATAAAATCTATCTGGTATCTCCCGGTGTCTCCTGGTCTCAAACTAAATGTTATGTAATTAAAAGTGAACTGTTAACAGCAAAATAAATTGTATGGAAAGTACGACCCTCTAAACAATAGGAATTGGGTTAATTGTGTAATAAAAGAGTAGAAAATGTAAAAAGAAAAATCACTTCAGACACCAATACCAATAACTCTTAGCAGCTCATCAGAGCTGCGCCGCATTCCACACACCAGGACGTCTTCCTACAGAAAACTTTGGGAAATTTGGAGTAGTAATTATTAACAACCCCCCCCCTCACCCCCAGTGACCTTTAGAAAGTAGCGTACACACAATAACTGTGCATCTTCCCGCAGCCAGCCTCGGCGCCACCACAGACAATTATATACAGACGGGAAACCTCCGTAAGGGCCTGGTCCCACGCTCAGGGGTGCAGGACAGGGGGTGCTGAAGCAGTTCCGCAACATGTCCCATGATGGCACTGCGGTCAGAAGCAGATCTGTAAACTGGCCAGAGCAGGCGGTAGGTAGCGGCTGCCCCAACACCACCTCCCCTCAAACGCCAGCAAGCCGGACACAGCCGTGGCCTCGTAGCAGGTGGCACGAGCTCTCCCCTTAGCCTCCCCTCCATGCTACCCTCTGACGTGCGAGAGGCACCCTCAGAAGTGCCTCTAGTGTGGTCTACCGGTACTAAGCCAGGGAACCGCCTGACACCTGCTAGCATCTTACGGAACTACGAGCGGAGCTTAGGACAGTGGTTTAGGAGGGGCTGCTTCTCTGTATATGTTACTCTGTGGCGCCACACACCCGCTGCCTGCGTCCGCTTTTCCAGGAGGGACAAGAGACGCCTTTGACCTGACAATGCTCCTCCATGGGCAGGTAGGTGCGTTTCCTCGGCCTCGCAGGCCGCAACCCCTGGACAGGTTCTGGCCGACAAAGAGCCCACACACTGGCCGTCCTGTCCTATTGTCCTCTTGCTACCTCGTCACCAACACAGTTGCGAGAACCTGATTTATTACAGAGCCAGAGATTTCCGCGAAAACGAAATGAGCTACTCTCCCGGACTCGTCACTACCCACACACAGTGCCCTCAGGTCTTCATCCCCTGTGAATATTATTCGCCACCTTCTCAGGTGCACGATGCGAAAATAACCCGCTAGCTGAGTCCCAGTAAAAATTAAAAAAATAGTAGCTCAAAGCGGTGTCATTTCGCATTGCAGTAAACAGAAGACAATCTAAAAGGCCCTATATTTGATGAAAGACGACATATGACAAAGTTCCCCATTACGTTATCAAGTTTCTTTGTTGTAAATATTTGATACATCAACTTTGACAAAGAAATATGATCGTATAATACCAGCCCTGCCGTTGGAATTTAGAAGGTGATCAGTGGTGGGAGGATAGATACACTAATATTAAAAAAACTGCCATGAAAATTTTGAGGTAGTAAATTCATATTCATAGAACTGGAAAGGTCAGTTTGGATTTTTAGATTTGGAGAAATCTTTTGACAATGTCGACTGGAATACACACATTCAAATTCTGAAGGTAGCAGGGGTAAAATATAGGGAGCGAAGAGTTATATTCAACTCACACGAAAACCAGACAGCAGTTATTAGAGTCGAAGGGCAAGAAAGGGTCACAGTGGTTGGGAAGGGAGTAAGATACGTTTGTAAAGTTTCCACAGTTTTGATCAATCTGTACATTGAACAAGCAGTGAAGGAATGCAAGGAGAAATTAGGAGAGGGAATTAAAGTTCAAGGAGAAGAAATAAAAACTTAGATGTTTGCCGATGACGTAGTAAGTTTGTCAGAGACTACAAAGGATCTGGAAGAGCAACTGAATGGAATAGACAGTGTCTTGAAAGGCAGATATTAGAGGAACATTAACAAGAGAAAAACGAGGGTAATCGAGTGGAATGTCAGAAAATCAGGCGATGCTGAAGGAATTAGATTAGGTAATGAGACAATAAAAGTAGTAGATGAATTTTGTTATTTGGGTAGCAAGATAACTTATGATGGCCGAAGTAAAGAATATATAAACTGCAGAATGGTTATGGGGAGAAACGCGTTTCTAAAGAAGGGAAACTTGTTAACATACAATATTAATTTAAATGTTAGGAAGTCATTTATGAGAGCCTTTGTCTGGAGTGTAGAATTGTATGGCAGTGAGATGTGGGCGATATGGAGTTCAAACCAAAAGATTATAGAAGCTTTTGAAATGTGATGCTACAGACGAATGATGAAGATTAGATGGATAGATGACGTGACTAATGAGGAGGTGCTTCACCGAATTGGGGAGAAAAGGAGTTTCTGGCATATCCTAAGAGAAGGGATAGATTGGTAGGACACATTCTGAGACATCAAGGAATTGTCAACTTAGCATTAGAAGGAAGTGTGTGGGGTAAAAATCGTAGAGGGAGACCGAGGGACGAATACAGCAATCAGCTTCAAAAGGATGTAGGTTGCGGAATTTATTCTCAGATGAAGAGACTTAGGACGGGGTAGCGTGGAGAGTTGCATCAAACCAGTCTGCGGACTGAAGACCACCACAACAACAACAACAATTACTTCATGCAAGAGGTGTATTGTAGTAGGTATATATTACGCTAATTAGTATCTCTGATCAAACTAATGACATTCTTTTCTCATAATATTAAAGTAGGTATTATTATGTTCCGCAATTAATGTTAGGAAAGTTTCGCCCTTAATAGTTTCTGTATAAATACCGTTTATTACGAAATTATTGTTGACATACCTATTGAATTGTATTTGGCTATAAAATACTATAAATATAGCGAAGACTTGTATATCTATTTACTCACTATTATTTACGATTTTCCTATAGCTAATGGAATCAGTGGCGTAACTATGGGGGGGATGAGGGGGATAGAACCCCCCCAGACCCGAAAAGAAAAAAAAAAGAGAGAGAGAAAAGTAATGAAAAAGAAATCGTATAACAGCAATCTGATAAATATTGGAAACTTGGGGTGTTTTATCATAAGCTTTCATTGGAAGGGAGTGAATTAGTTTCTTCAACGGGAGTGGTAGATGGTAGTCTGTCTGGAAACTGACTAAAATTTTGCTCGTGAAGCAGATCTATTCCCCCCCCCCCCCACCCCAAAGCCAAGTCCTAGTTACGCCACTGAATTGAATGCAATTGTTAACTTTTCAATTATAATCTATTTAATGTACATTATTAACAATACGTAATTTCCAGTGACGTTGTTTTAATGATATTAAATAGGATGCTTTCGCACCATATAAATTAGTACTGTTTCATCCTTGATCTGAGCCACAATTCATGCCATTTCCGAGTATTGTTCTCGTGTAGCGTATCTGAGACAGAACCCAAGTGACTTTGAGCTTTAATTATGAACAATTACGTACAACGACTTCAGTGTTAATCGTGTAGAAAGTGTATCTACCGTAATTACGGAATAATACATCATATTAGTCCCACACAAGATGTACACCTCAGACTTTTGTATTCCAAACACGAACTGTGTAAATTTGTATTATTGACGCGTGGAATGTGCGTACTGGGTTGTGGTGACTCAAGGACGTAGCCAAAGGTGGGGGGGGGGCGGGGGTCCGGACCCCCAAGACCCCCCCCCCCCCCCAATCGCCTAACCGATAAAATGCTACTCAAACTTATGCTAAGGAGAAAACACACACACACACACCACACACACACACACACACACACATGCTCGATGGTGGACTCCAACCTCCGAAGGGACTGAATGAAATAAGACGCGACCTAGCTACCGTGTAGTGAAACTGAGTGATATTGTTATCAGTCATACATCGAAAAAGGGATACGCACTATAGACAGTCAACAAAGCCATCTATAGTTTTTAATTATCGATACATCGATAAAAGCATCGGCTTTTGCCCAGTCCTTTAGCCGTTGTCCATTATTGGCCTTACTCCATTAGTGCTATGTTAAGCACTACAGTGGAATGCTGCCGCTGCCATTTATTTATTTTGTGCTGTTAAGATAAGTTTCCAATTATGAGTATGTTCATAACAAGAAAAAAGAGAAAACCCGACTTTCATTTGTCCTCTAGGGTAATGGTAAGTTAAAATAGGTACTACAATAATAACTTATTTATCTATTTACAGCAGGGGAGTCGTTATTTGAAATGACAATATTTCAGTATATCATAAGGCACCTCACTCAGTATGTGTAATACTTTTTAATGTTAGCTTTAAGAGTAATGTTTTATCTAGAGGATGGATACGTATACGCTGTAATGCCAACAAGAGTAAAATAACAAATAATCTTGGAAATAAAATTATGGACTTACGATTCCTAAATGAATATGCAAGGTATTTATACTAATGCAAAAATTAATGTAAATTTCGCGAGACACCGTGCTACATTCGTGGCTGACAGCCAGCGAGCTTGATGACATGCAACCGTGTCGTTACCAGTGTTCAAATATAAAGAAACACTTCTCATTCTGATAATCTGACTTCGTTTGGAATAACAAATGAAGGTTCTGCTGGCGTGTATTGAAACAATTTTTAAGAAATGTTTGCCTCAATTTTGTATATAAAATGTTGCAGTATTTGTAAGAAGTTCTTACAAACGCAAACTATGTGCGTAAATTAATAGAATCAAACAATCCCAGAGACGGATTTACGTCTGCATAGTAAGCATGGAGGTCCGGGTTCGATTCCCGGCCGCACCACAAGTTTTAATTCAATGATTGAGATCTATCAATATGTGCGTAAAATATAAAAAATATGTTAGCCTAAGTCTGTTTTTAGAATAAATGAAAAACATGAGCCTTTGTAAATTTCTCTTTAACCATTCGGTCCCCCCCCCCCAACTCCCCCTCTTTGACAATATCCTGGCTACGTCACTGGGTAACTTTTATTAAAGAGACTTGTACGTTGGCCATAAATGGGGATGATTTGGCACTAATGTGTCATTAAAGTGCCAAAGAACTGCAATTCTACTTGTTGCCAACGTTATTCGTAGTGGACTAGTTTGGCCCCATGAAATTTCAGCCAATCGTCACCGAGAGGGTCCATCTACGAGAACTTCAAGAGGCAACGAGCTACAACCCGGTACGTTACAACCTCTTCTACGCGCCTTAGTGAATATCCCCATGAATCACATCGTCCTTTGCTGAAAACTGCATGAAAATCCGTTTAGTAAACGACAGTTATGAAATTCTTGTAGGCGTACCTATGACACAGTACTGTACCTTGTATTACGTTTCCTATTGTAAATTGGCTTCCACAGTGCGCAAGAAAATACCAGCACCGTTCACAATTTGCATTAATTTAACTGATGCTGTTTTACGTACCATAAACTGTTTTATTTTGCTCTGTTTTGAGGTCAAGTCCACTTGCTAACTGCGTTGAAAATGCAGATCCAAACTGATAGGTTTAAAACGTTATTCGTGTATGTTTGTAATGCATGTAGGGCCACTTAAAATGGGATGAGATTCCGATATACACTGCCGATTTAAAAATACATATATGATGCCCGTGATGCAATTTTATTAAAGCAGTGATCCTCTCCGGAAAAAAAAAAAAAAAAAAAAAAAAAAAAAAAATAACGAGAGCAGCTGTTCTCCGATATTATGTCTTCCAAAAGGATTATTCCCCACCACGTACGTACATTGAGTTAAATGTATGCATGGTGGAAGCTCTTTTACGCAGATCAGTTTCGGAGTCGATGCAAAATGAAATTATGGAAACCATAATGAACCCTGAGACTGTTTCCTTAATTTAAAAGGTATCGCTTTCACCTAATCAAGATTTAAGTACCCATGCCCCTACTACCTCTTACTATAGTTGTTATCGTCGCTACACGTTTTAGTCGTCTCTAGCCTAACACTATCGAATCGTGATTTTGTGATCGTTATGCCCTTAATTTGTGGAACAAAAATAGGGCTCTTATAATTCACATTATGGTAAACAACAGCTTATTTTTCTTTCAGATATCTACTATACTGCGATTAGACGCGTTACTGCAGCGATACGTCCCACGAGACAGTCTAGAATATCAATGGAATTAATCTATTCATTGTGGCTTCCATAATGCCAGTTCGTAGCCGCTCCTATTAGCAAAACTATTGTGGTTATTTATTGCTTTACCCAACTATATTTCAGCATTTTCCTCACTAGATGCTTGGTGCAGCCCTGTTCATATCGACGTGTCAACAGTGAAACTACATGTACAGTGTGTTCCTTGCATGGAGTTTTATGTTTAACAAGTTGCATTTCCTTATTATAAATTGAAAAATGGAAATATTCTTAAAGAAGATATGATCCCGTCTAATCATTGTTGAGTACAGTAGCACAGCTGACTTGTCCTGACTACAGAAACACAAAAGAATAATACTGAATATGTATGCGTAACTAAGGTAATATCAATACAGGCACAAAATGATTGACAGTGACTATAAGTTTACCCATATTGTTAACGTTTCTGTCTTCATGAAGTTCTGTTGTTCTTTTTCCCAGAAACCCTTGAAACTTACTAGCAACCGTTTACCTGTGAATTCTATTAAGGAATGTTTCATTGCAAAATGTAAAACTGAAAAAAAACTGATGCAGTGTTGTGCCTGATGACAAAGTTTATCCGTTGGCTTACTCACGGTCTACAACGTGGTTCAAAAAGGATTCTCATCTTTTAATCACAATATTTTCTGAATTCTTTCATGAAAATAGGTATTTAACATTCTCACACAAGTTATCTTCTGATACATGGATTCGTCTCAACCAATAGACATGGTTAGATCACATAAAAGTACATCATCTAAGATTAAGGGAATACGGAATCGCCTATCTCCGCAATCTTAAAATATGTCTACTGTGGAGACCATTTTTTACTAACAACTGGAGATACATTTTTTCTTGTACATGCATTGGTATTTTATAACAATACTGAAACAACAGTTTATAGTCAAAGTTTTTTCTTACAGAGATATTTCACATTTATTTTAATGTACATTTTTGCCATCACTTTTTACTAGATTATCTCCCTTACCTTTTGTGTAAATCAAGTAATTCAAACATAATTGTTTCAGCGTATAAAAGAAACCAATGTGACTAAGTCATAAAAATTTCAGACTTCTAGGTTCCCAGTACCTGAGATAATGTTCCTAGAAAAAGTAAAATGTAAACTTACGGGAAACGGAGAAAGAAGATTAAAACATTCCTGATCCATAGTTAATACAACTTCACAGTCTTCATAACCATCTTCAAGTCTTCTTTGGCACCCCTCTGCACCTGTCTTGCTTTTTTTTACTCATGTCTTGATTGTATTGTCAGCAAGCCTTAGTGTCTGCTGATCTGAAGTGAACATAGCACGTACCATGTGGGAATCAACACACAAACCAAACTTTTAAAGGACATGGCACTTACATTCCCAAGATTGAATGTTGCCACAGCATCATACAAACCAAAATGTAGCGTATTAATTCTAGCAAACACTGTTTTTGAGAGAGGATGTCATTTCACACTATTCGAGCACTCGTTGGGCTTCTGGGTTTTCCCGTGAAGACCTTTCATGAGAAGACTTCTCTCAGCCAGATTTCCGAAAGTGGGTATTTCTTCCATGATGGCTTATGGTAGACTATGGTAGTGAATGTATTTCTCTGTAGTTCTTAATCCCCTATTGGGGAGCACCAGCTCTTTACACCTTCGGGGCACAAATCATGTTCTGGAGGCTCGTCTGTGGATGTGGTGTTGAAATACAAAGCCCATATAGCTTTCCTCATTTCTTCAAGATTGCCTGATTGCAAGGCCATAGCTGTTATGAATGTGGTCTATCATGGAATCAGTCAATATCCAAGGTTTTCCCATCATCTAGTTTTTCGCTTTCATACAGCTCACTATTTGCAAAAAATTCCAAGTCACAAGTCAAAGAGTAACGTGATGAAACCAGAGAGAAACATTGTCGGACAAATATTGTATAAAGAGTCGCTGAAACGCGGGATATTTGAATTCATGTCACATAAATGTACTGCCAAAAAGTTAGAGAGTGATTAACTACAGCGCAATACCCGATCTCACGAATCTATAAAAATAAAATAGTTCTAACTGTAGTTGAGCTATGTATGATACGTCATTTAAAAGATGAAACTTAGCGGAATATAATAAGCCAATAAAATGAAAATCGATTTTTAACCGATAATCCGATTCTGTATCCTCTTAATATTAATAACAATCGTCTATAGTACCAATATGCTGAATTGAACTATCAGTCCTTTCCGAAAATCTTTATGCTGTACTTTAGATGTAATTCAAAACAATTCATCTTGAACAGGAACTGAAAAACCCAATTTGTAGAGGAGAAAATTCTCTACAACTTTCCTCTGTCATGTTTTTTTCGTAGCTCTCGCCGTTGCAGAGATATTTGTAAAAATAACGGCGATTTGACACCACCTCTCCATTTTACGTAAGCCAGGCGTTCGGAAATGTCACTTGACGTTCCTCGCCCAGAACTAAATTCAAATTCAAATGTTTGTATAGCTTATGGGACTTAACTACGGGGTCATCAGTCCCTAAACTTACAAACTACTTATCAACTAGGTACAACTAAGCACGGCACAAATATCCATGCCCGAGGGGGGATTCGAACCCCCGACCGTAGTGGCTGTGCAGACCGTGACTGGAGCGCCTCAGTCCCCTCGACCACCGCGGCCGGCTCGCCCAGAACTTTCGCTGGCAAACGCCCTCTTACTTCCTGTATTTTATGATTTTCTCATTATACCTTAGGCGTTGTCAATCCAAAGCAATGGCCCACTGAAGAATTCACAAAAACAATCCGTCCATATTACGATAAATTATAATCTAGTGTCAAAAATGCAATTTTAGCTGATAGCAACTACCAGCAATAGAGCGAGAATTAATGAGCAATGCTGTAGGTGTTCGCCAAGGTGGAGTGGGTAGTGCCTTAGGTTGGGATACATGTGGTTTGAAGTTCGATATCCGCCGATGCCGATCTTTTTCGCCTTGGCTCCTAAAAGTGTTTCTGGCACTTTCATTAATTAAATAGAGCTATCTTTTGCAATGTTTATAGTTGTGCACATGTAAGAGTGCTTCCTCTAAAATATGTGTTTGATCTATTTCGAAAACATTCCGTAAGATACGTAACACCTAAATGAACCCCACCGAGGGACTGATAACCTCAGTAGTTTAGTCTCCCTATCCCAACCAAACAAACCAACCCAACCCAACCTAAATGAACACTGGTATTCTGAAGTATTTACACAACAACGGGGAGGATGCTGTCATATTGAATATTATAAACATCGAGCAGATACTGGTAATTTTATGTATGAGTGGAGCCCTAGATTTCTATGGCAACTGTCAGTCCTCGATGAAACGGAAGGATAGTGTATACATTGAAACAAATTACCTGTTACTTTCCTAATCAATTATTCACTATTAATGGAATATGTTGAAATTCATTAATTAGAATCAATGCGTCTACTGAAATATTTGCCATGGTTGCTATGGACGCTTTTAACGTAGATTGTGTTACCTTCTTGTAGTTCAGCTATGACTTCGTTCGTGTTACTTTGATCTGCGCTAAAATAAAGAGCAAATATTCTGTTTCAAACAGTGACTACGTTTTCTTTTACAGCTAAAATAAAAAAACGGAATAAGTGTAGTAATACCGAATTCCACATAACTCTAGTACTTAATCTGTATACGAAGTTACTACTGTCATTACGTCATTTACAACAGTGATTATAACACTATCTCCCCAGTTTATTTATATGTGATAAAGAAGTCTGTGGTTGAAATTTGTTGGTATGTATTTCATGGTATGTTCACAAAATGGAACAAAGGCACTTTTCAGAGAAAGAGCTGTTACCTTTGAACAACTCAAATTCTTGTCGAATAGTTATGTTCAATTAACAAGAGTGTGCGAATACATTTTAGAAATCAACATGAAAAATAATTAATTTTTTGTATATATATATATATATATATATATATATATATATATATATATATATATATATATATATATATATATATATATTATTTATGATTTTCGGTCGTTTGTTCATGTTCATACTGGGTTCTTCTTTGAAAATTTTGCGCAGTTTTTTTATTAAGGATGTCGTTGAGCCCTATTTCTTTTTCTCTGTTTTCATTGGTTCTTCGGTTTGATTGGTCCAATGTGGACTTTTTTTTAATTTTGATCATTTTTTCGCTGACTCAGTTTTTTCTTTACAGAGGCGTTGAGCAATCAGACCAAGCACGCTGAGCTACCATGCCGGCAACCCTCTGACCGAGCGCGCTGAGCCACCGCGCCTGGCAAGTTTCGAACCATCGTCTAACATGTTCGTGCATCACAAACTAATTCGCTGCCCATTAAGCTAGGCGAACATCTGCGAGAGTAATCCACAATTCTCGTACCATCGGTGGCAGGTGTTACCTGCTAACATGGCATTTTTAAACAAAAAAATGTTCAAATGTTTGTAGAGTCTATGGGACTTAACTACGGGGTCATCAGTCCCTAAACTTACAAACTACTTATGAACAAACTAAGACTAAGGACGGCACAAATATCCATGCCCGAGGGGGGATTCGAACCCCCGACCGTAGTGGCCGTGCAGACCGTGACTGGAGCGCCTCAGTCCCCTCGGCCACCGCGGCCGGCCATTTTTAAACATTTAATTTTAATTCATTGTCCTAAGAACAATGCGTTTTTGACCATTTTCAGTGCGTCATTGCTTGAAATGACAAAGCTTGAAATATAAGAAGAAAATAATCAAATTCACAAACCAATATGGCGTCTGCAAATTTCGGGCAAGGTTTATGGCGAGGGATGTCACGTGACTGATTTTCGAACACCAAATGTACGCTACGTTCCTTCAAGGCTAGTCATGCGTAACCAATAGAGGCAAAGGAAGTAAACTTGGAAAAAGATTATCAAAGCAAGACAGGTAATAATATTTTAACAGAAAAAATAATTAAAATGTGAGAGATATTAAAATAATTGTTTACAGAGGTGAAAGTTCAAAACTGAGTATGTTTGTCAAAGCCAAAATCAAACATCAAATAATTTTTACTGTTTGTTAAAATACGGCCAGAAAGAGTATTACGTGTTGGGAATACAGATAACGCAATAGTAGAGTCGTAACCGTATCGACATTTTTATTATTTTTGTCCGAAATGTTTGTAAGAAATCATAAAACTGCAAGCAGATCTAAAGTGGGCCGTAAAACACGATAGAGCGACTTTGATCTATTACAATCAAACTTTTGCATTCGCTAATACGTCAAAACCAGAGCAGACCGAACAGTAAAATAGTGTAACAGCATAAAAGACATTGATGTTAGACGGAAATGTAGAGCACCTGATATAAAATGGAGATAGCAATCGAGCCGAATCAGGCCCGTGGTGTTAAACAATTAATTCATATCGCAGCGTCCCTGAACACCAGCATAATTTAACATTTTATATTTGTTTGTGAGAACTTCCTACTCCATTAATGTTAATTAGTGACAACGATACATAATTGTGAGTTTCAGTATGAGATACTGTTGCTAAAATTGTTGATCAGTCGTTTCACGTCTCACTGAATTCTATTCTAATGCAGTTCCGAAAGTTTTGTATTTACTTAGGTATTTGTTCCGAAAACAGCATAGAGTGATTTGTCGGTTTTTGAAATATCCGTAAGACTCAATCTCTGCTCTATAACCCCGACGTTGCAGTAACGAGGAAAGGCTTTTTTTTCCTGATTACACCATGTATGTCACGGCTAAAGGACGCCCGTCTTTTGAAACCGATATTGCACTTTTTCCCGTGCTCACTAGGACTAACTGCCCCGCCATTTTGTTTCTGCCAGTGGCTGCGACCACGGCAAAGCGGCGCGGCGCTATACAGCGTGTTTTGTTGCCACACGCGTCAGCGGGCTTTCGCCGACATCGCACTTTCAAGGCCTCGCGCAGCCTGTCGGAAACTCATTTCACCGCTGAGAGGATGTCGCACAGAAAACCAATTTCGATGGGCGTGTTCCAGCTTTATTCTGCACTTCAAAGGACTGCTTATGTGTGCCTCACACAGCGGGCCTGATGAAGTGTGACAGCTAATGGACTTCACTCCAGCTACGGCCTCGAGCTCGTTCTGGTTATTTACGGAGCTATGGCGCATCAGCGCTGTCAACGGACCGCGTGCACGTCAAATATGAAAATAGCACAGTGGGTGATGCAGAGAAGATCTCTGAACTACTTTTGGAAAGATATTACTTCGACGAGACTGGTACTAAATGCGTATTGGCAGCTACTGTACTAAATTACCTTTTGTACTGTTTCATAATGGTGGCAGCATCAACTGGTGTCATATATATGAGACATTCTCAAGTTTAATAACTACATACTTAACGATAAGATAGTAAAATATTTTATGAAATTTTTCAGTAGAATTATTTATAGTTCTGGTCAGACGTACTGTCGTGCCGGCCGCGGTGGCCGAGCGGTGTGCGGCGGGCCAGTCACGGTCTGCACGGCCACTACGGTCGGGGGTTCGAATCCCCCCTCGGGCATGGATGTTTGTGCCGTCCTTAGTATTAGTTAGTTCATAAGTAGTTTGTAAGTTTAGGGACTGATGACCCTGTTAGTTAAGTCCCATGAGCTCTACAAACATTTGAACATTTCGTACTGTCGTGAAATTCCCGGGATTTTAAAATCGAGGAATTATTTCCAGGAATATTGCCGGCAATATGCCCCAAAATTCATAAATTCCCAGTAATTTATGATTAATTAGTCAGATTGCTCAATAAAACTTTATTAACAGGTTTAGGTCAGTAATTAAGTATTTAAATCACGTGATGGAAAATGCGCGCGGCCTCAGAGGCCGCACGTCAGCAAAATCGAATGTTTGTAGAGTCTATGGGACATAACTACGGGGTCATCAGTCCCTAAACTTACAAACTACTTATGAACTAACTAAGACTAAGGACGGCACAAATATCCATGCCCGAGGGGGGATTCGAACCTCCGACCGTAGTGGCCGTGCGGACCGTGACTGGAGCGCCTCAATTCCCCTTTTTTTTTTTTTTTTTTTTTTTTGCTCTATGGTTAGTTCTATTCGTTGCGGACGCTGATCGTGTTTGTTCGTTTTTGTTCGGTGAGTTCTTGGCTCAGCTTTTTTTATTACAGAGGGCGTTGAGCCCTCTGACCGGGCGCGCTGAGCCACGGCGCCCGGCCACCGCGGCCGGCGCACGTCAGCAGTTAAAAGTTGAACTATGACACATGTTGGCTTCTGTGATGCAATTAGCCTGGTATTTTAACCAGTGTAATAGTTCTTTATATAAAGTGCAGCCTAGCAGAAGTTGGTGTAGAGTGAATAGAAATATGTCTTCCTTACTGAAGATTTAGTCTTACTTGGTTAGAATGAATGATTATGCAGAAAACATATTAAGGAGAGAGGTCCAACTTTAGTTTTGCTTCTATCAGTTTTCTTCTTTAGTTGTGATGGTCGTAACATGTTTTTACATAATATTCTCTTGAAGTATATCACTGAATTAAACTTTAAAGTGAAGCGGTAACTTTAAAATACACTATTTATTATAATGATAACTATACAGATTAATATTCAGAAAGTGATACATGCTTGACATTCAGCACCAGAATAATCAATAATACTGTCCTTTGTTTCAATAACTATGTACACTGTTTAACCATGGAATAGATATGTATAAGTGGCTTCTTTGCCTCCTTGCTGCTGCAGCCTCTACCAGAATTTGAAACAGTCAGATTCTGGCAGTAGCTTCTGTCTTGAATAGACCCAATTATATTCACATAAATTAAATAGCAAAGCGTTGGATATCTCAAGGTAATAGAATAGGGACTTTTTTTGTTTGAGCACTCCTACTTCCTATTTTAAAATATAAATAAAATATTTGGATAGGTTTAGGTTTGTATGGATCTGGACTTGATCTGCTTGTTTGAAATATATCACCTCTGTTTTAGTCGATACCTTAACATCGATTACTACGAACTGTGTCCTCTCTGACAGGAGATCCCCTATCCAACCGCAAATTTGGGGCGATATACCATAACCAAGCAATTTGATTAAAAGGCGTTTGTGAGGTACAGTGGCAAAAGCCTTCTGGAAATCAAGAAATACGGAATCGATTTGCGATCCCTTGTCGATAGCACCCATCACTTCGTGTGAACAAAGAGCTAGTTGTGTTTCGCATGAACGATATTTTCTAAATCCGTCTTGACCTTGGGTCAATAGATCATTCTGTTCGATATAATCCATAATATTTGAATACAGGATATGTTCCAAAACCGTGCTGCAAATTGACATCAATGAAATAGGCCTGAAGTTTAGTGGGTTACTTCTACTGCCTTTATTGAATATAGGTGTGACCTGTGCAACTTTCCAATCTTTTGGTACAGTTCCTTCTTTGAGAGAAGTAAGGAGCTATCGCTTCAGCATAATCAAATAGAAATCTAATGGGTATACAATCCAGACCAGAGGACTTTTTCTTGTTAAATGATTTTAGTTGCTGCACTACTCCGATGATATCTACTTCTACGTTACTCATTACAGCCTCTGTTCGTAATTCGAAATCTGGAATATTGGTTTCGTCTTCTTTGGTGAATGAGTTTCTAAAAGCTATGTTTAGAACTCTGATTTAGTAGCGCTGTCATCGGTATGACGATTGTATCGATCGGACGGAGGTGTACGGGTATGGAGAGAAATCTCATGAATACATGCACGCTTCATGTCAGCAGAAAACTGTTGAAGATGGTGGAGGTTCTGTAACGGTGTGAGGCGTCTGCAGTTGGAATCATATGGGGTCTCTGATACGTCTAGATGCGTCTGACAGGTTGTAATTTTACATTCATCACTACTACCTTGTGTTTCGTCGACTTGACGTATCTATGTATTAATTGTCATTAGGCTGGACCAGAACAGAAACTGCCGCCAGAATCAATGTTTGTTACAGATACTGGGAACGAATGCCTGCGCACAGTAATCACAGATGACATAGGACATAATACGAAGACGTTTCTCCATGATTTAGAAATAACATCAGAAAAAACAATTGAAGAATTGTTCTTGATTTAGATGTACGTTCTTGGCACTATTGTAATATTATTCATTCATGGTTTGACTGATGTCCACTGTATTCGTCCATAAGGCGAATAAATTGATTTTAGAAGTTTCTCAAGAAAAACGGAGTTCTTCTTTATATTCTTATTTATTATCGACATCTTAAATTAAACGCCGGCCGCGGTGGCCGAGGTGACTGCGCCGCGTCAGTCACGGTCAGCACGGCCACTACGGTCGGGGGTTCGAATCCCCCCTCGGGCATGGATATTTGTGCCGTCCTTAGTGTTAGCTAGTTCATAAGTTCAAATGTTCAAATGTGTGTAGAGCTTATGGGACTTAACTACGGGGTCATCAGTCCCTAAGCTTACAAACTACTTATGAACTAGCTAAGACTAAGGACAGCACAAATATCCATGCCCGAGGGGGTATTCGAACCCCGACCGTAGCGGCCGTGCAGGGTTCATAAGTAGTTTGTACGTTTAGGGACTGATGACCTCATAGTTAAGTCCCATAAGCTATACAAACATTTGAACTTTTTTTAACTAAACAACGAGTATCAAGTAGTTTGTTCATTACGGTTACACGTTCTAGTAATGACAGAGGCATATCTGAGTCTAATCTCTTAACTAAACTTTTCCCAGCTACGTTAAAGTTACTTGCTTAACCCGGCTGAGATAGTACACGACTGCAGATCCACGACGACAAGAAACACTTCAAGGTGACGCGTACATAGACATCAAAGGTGTCACCTGCATCCATTCATGTCTACTGTGGATTCAAATGGACTTCGGCATTTTCAGCAGGACGGTTATAAACTGCAGATGTCCAGAATTACTTCAGGAACACTCTTCTGAGTTTAAACACATTCTCTGACCACCAAACTCTAGAGACGTGAACAATAATGGGCATATCTGGGATGCCTTCCAATGTACTATTCAGAAGAGATCTCCACCCCCTCGTATTTATGGCAGTCCTGCAAGATGCATGTGTCAATTTCCTCCAGCACTACTTCAGACATTAATCGAATCCATGCGATACTTTGCCTCATCGCGGAGACCCTACACAATATTAGGCAGGTGGACGAGATTCTTTGGCACTTCGACACAGTAAGCAGTAATCACTGTGAGGGGCAGAAAATTAAAAATGTCTTTTTTTAATACATTCATTTAGGTCAATATTATATTTATAACAGTTTATTACGGTATACTCTATTCAAACAAATTTTTCTGACACATTTAACAATAGTAACAATAACCGAAACAATACAACTTTAACAATTTTTTTTTCTGATCAGAGGCTTCAGGTGACCGACACCTTGTGGTGAACAATGGCGGTGGCCACTAGTCTTTCCAGTTTTGTGCCAGCTACCGCCACAGCTCTAAGGGTCGTCCAACACCGCACCGCTAGTTGATGGACGACTGACGGTGGATCTGTTAACTGGCAAACAGTATGGACGACAGCTGTGGACGACCTTAACTATTTCTAAATTAAATTGTTTATTTAGCGTCTTACGTATTACATTAGTCGAATCCAATTAGCTGTACATATCAACAATAATACTTTGAGACAATATTGTCTCGTTATACCACAGGTATTAAACATAAGGAGAGGCGTTGAATTAAAATTTGAGCTGTGGTCAGGATTCGAACCTGGCACCTCTTCCTTATAGGTAGGCGCTTTAGACCACTTTTTTTTCTCTCTTTTTTCTCTTTTTACTCTATGGGTACATCAGTTTATTGCGGTCGTTGTTCATTTTTGCTCGTTGTCGTTCGAGAAGTTCTTGACTCAGCTTTTTTATTACAGAGGGCGTTCAGCCCTCTGACCGGGCGCGCTGAGCCACGGCGCCCGGCGAGCACTCAGCTAACACAGCATTGCAGCGAAACGGACTATACGGACCTTCTTAAAGCACGTCTATCTCCACACCACAAACTTTAATTCTGCCTCATGTTCCCTGTGAAATGCACAAAATTTAATTAAATGTCTCTTCTTACGTTTAATACCTTTGGTATAAGGAGACAATATTGTCTCAAGGAAATGTATTATTGTTGATATTTATATCACCTCGTCCTGAGGAACAAGGCGGGATTGTTCCCATTTGCGTTCTTTGCTGGGGTGCTATTCCAATATCGGAGAGCCTTGGTAATTTGATACGCATTTCACAAGGAACATGAGGCAGTTTTGGCTGCAACGCGGTTTTAGCTGAGTGGTCTAAAGCGCCTACCTAGTCGGTAGGAGGTCCTGCGTTCGAATCCCGGCCAAAGCACCATTTTTAAAGCAAGGCCTCTCCTTATGTTTAATACCAATTACCTGTGCGTGTATCGTTTGTAGATACTGGGCCAGTATGTATTAGTGCTATGTATCAATTTTGATTCTCAGTCCCTTGAACATGGTACAATACTAGAGCATGAAGTGACAAATATTTCGTTTCTTCTACTATAATGCTAAAATCGCGTTACGAGAAATATCAGATTTCGTATGGACTCTTACCAGTTTTTCAGATTTGGAAATGATAAACGTGAAGTCGTGAATTCTTCCGGAAGCAACTCTTCCACCCCACATCATCACCAAAGACCATATAGATACATCAGATTGTGTCATTCGTATGCGGCTGTGAAAAGGAAAAGAATTGTGCAATACGTATATTAGTAGCCTAAATAGGAAATATTCACAATCACTCTTACTCTACTATCACTATCAGTTCATATAATAATCGTACTCAAAAGTTGACTTTAACTCTTTTAATGCATGGTGTAGCTCATCAGCTCGATACCTTACTTTTGCCATTATCTCTCAAACTGATCAACATTTTACCACAAATTAATTTGTATATGTTTGTATACATAGTCTTACATTTGCTATAGCGTGCTACTGAATCATTTTGACAGTTAGCTGCATTGAGTCAATCATAACATGTGCGTTTGTTTACATTACTATTCCTCCTTTCCCATGTAAAATAGTCAATGACATACTACTGCTGCATTATGAATTTCTTCCTGAAAAGATGAGAGGCATAATAGTGACATTTACTGCATGAAATACACCATGAAAGCGCTATGTAGCTGACCAGCTATGAATTTTTGTTCCCAGTAGTGCATAACTATACATTAACCGTGGTAGTTTTTATAATTTCAGATAAAAAGTCATGCATTAAAGGGATAACTTACTTAACTTTCGAAAATATAAATATAGTTTCAAATGCGTAGATTTCAGCGATAATTTCAATCAAATTGTTACCAAAGGCAGGAAGCCTTTACAATTATTCTTGCTGTATTGTATCTATCATTTCACTTAATAATCTGTCCCAAAGTTGTACTTTGTCTTACTGTTCTTTTGAAAACTCAAATAAAGTTTCAAATGCGTACAATTTAGCGAAAAATTCAATCAAATTATTGTGTAAGGCAGGATAACCTAAAGCTGGGTGCCCGGAGCTGGGTTTGAACCACCCTCCTCCCGAATGCGAGTCCAATTCGACTGCACCACACCGCTCGATCAAATGTTGCGGATTAAGATTACAATGAAATTAATGAGTAATGCCTAGTCTGATGGTGTTCTGAGTACAGTTCCACTCGGGTAGGAATGTTTATCTAAAGTCAGCGCAACGACACTATCCCTACATTTGATGGTGAGCCATCACTCCACATCGAAATATAAAATGCCCTTTGGTCTGTCGTCTCAATTATTTGGTCTTTATATCATCGATTAACGTAAGTTCTAGTCAGTCTTCTTACTCCGGAAAGGGCGTCCCGCCGGCCGCGGTGGCCGAGGGGACTGAGGCGCTCCAGTCACGGTCTGCACGGCCACTACGGTCGGGGGTTCGAGTCCCCCCTCGGGCATGGATGTTTGTGCCGTCTTTAGTCTTAGCTAGTTCATAAGTAGTTTGTAAGCTTAGGGACTGATGACCCCGTAGTTAAGTCCCATAAGTTGTACAAACAAGGGACTGATGACCCCGTAGTTAAGTCCCATAAACAGTACAAACATTTACACATTTGTACAAACATTTGAACATTTTGTAAGCTTAGGAACTGATGACCCGAGGTTAAGTCCCATAAGTGCTACAAACATTTGAACATTTTTTGAAAGGGCGTCCGCCGAGGAACACTGAGAGTTGGTTTCATTTACCAATAACAAGTTGTGAAATAACAGGCGATAGTAAATTCCTCAACAACTACAACACCACTATTTCACGTATTTTAAATGTGTATCAGAACCAAGGAGGTAATGGTTTTAGTCCCATTAAATGCCTAAGTCAAATTATCTTGTAAGTTTCTTTGATTTGGCTTTATATAACAGAACAATTGGGCACTTACAAGTATGATCGTATTAACAGTCTGCTTATATATTGTAATTATGGAGAAACGTTACCCTCTTCGAGTGCCCAGAACACCTCGATTATCACGGATCTCCAGGAGAAGTTTCGGTGCCTGTAAAAAAGGTCACTTTCAGTACTTCGTATAAATAAAAAAAAATGCTACTTAAAGAGCCATAGAAGTAACAATTAAAAATAACACACACACACACACACACACACACACATATATATATATATATATATATATATATATATATATATATATATATATATATATATATATATATATATATATATATATATCGCAGGGTGAAGGATGTTTGTGTCGACTTTAGTGTAAGGTAGTTCATAAGTAATTTGTATGTTTATGTACTGATGACCCCGCAGTTAAGTCCCTTAAGCTTAACAAACATTTGATTTCGTTTATGTATGGTTTCATGGGAGTAGCCTCGCACTGTGTACCACGGTGATTTGCTCTCGGTGCGGAGCAGTGGGTGAGTCTGGCGATTGAAAACTCAGGAAAATATGAGGCAATAGATACTCATAGGAAAAGCTATCAACTCTTTGACTTACAGGAAAAAACGGGCACTATAGCCTTGTCTCTCGCACTGTGCACTATGTCGGTATACTCGGTCACGCTTGCAAGTAGATGGAAGCCTACGTCTCTTACATATTTCTTATAGTCAGCGTCAGAAATGTTAGAACTGCTTACGATCTTAAAGCTCTGCCTAACTCATCTAGAGTGATCAGTTGTTACGGCTTAGATTTGACACAGATATAAATTAAATTCGTGATGAGTTATATAATTATACAGATAGTTACGTTAAAGCGCTGTAATAGTTAGTCGTAATTACGTCGCTGGTATTGGTAGCGAGGGCACATATAATGCAATGCAATGGCAGTTTCCGTACCAAGATTATCTAATTAGTTATATCAGATCCTAATATACACAGTCATAACACTCTGTGCTGTGAAAATGGTTATCACATCATAGTTAAAACAACAGTAGCACCCCTAGCGGTGGGCAAACTTGTGTTTTGTTGAAATTATAGTAGGCCCTTTCTTTAACACGTAACAATTCGGTTTGGAGTCTGATGATTCATACATTTTTACAGTTCACTCGGTTTCCTAAAACACGATTACTTTTTGTAAGTACAATTACTTTTGAAAAGAAAGCTAATATACCTAAGTTTCGTACTGTTTCATAGCTGATTGGTAGCAACAAATGTGTAATTTTTTGTGTTGGGAAACAGTTTTATCGCTCTTAACGTCTGTGTGGTTTTTCTTCCGGCTACACGTGTGATGGATACTTTGGAAAGTTAAATAATGTAGCTATTATATTCCATATACGTTTCCTTTATACCAAATTCACTTATATGATTTATTGTGACGAAAGCTTGACGTTCTTGAATTTAACGAAGTCATTCAGTAGAAGGTTACGTCTTCTGGCTTTTAGAAAATAATTTTGTTTGCTCTTAAAAGCTTCTGACATTATTCAGGAAACTGCCCAGTAACGTATCATTTCATGTTACAGAAGCCCTACATAACTAAAAATGACAAATATTGGGTTGTTGTTGCAGTTTCAGAAATTTATACCAACACATATGATCCATACTCTATATACTGTTACTAACCAATTTACAAAACACTAGTAGCACTTATATCGTATTCAGAAATGTATCTTGCCTGCCTCTTTGGAGCGCTGCTGTTGCAAAGTATAACAAAACTATACAGGAGAATTTGAGAGCAATCCGGAAACAGTTTGCTTAACTACCGCGTACACACCAAGAATATAATTTAATGGAAAGACTTTATATGTAATGCATTTGCCGAAAAAACTCTTTTATTGCCTTTCTATCATTAAACTAGCTTAATTCCCGCTGTTTCGCACGCGTAGACTGGATGGTCTGCATTGGTTGTTTCTACTTCTAAATATAAATGTTCATAGATTTAGCTTTAAAAATGCTTTCCTAATCGAGGATTTTGATACAACTTGCCACCTCCTAGTGCCTCATTGGTGACAGAATTTAAAACATTGCGAAACACATTTTTTTTAAATTCGAACCATGGGTCCAAATCCAAATTTTCGCATTTCAAGCTACAAAATAGTCTTAGTAACACCCTTACAAGATTTTCCATTATTTCACCAACTTAATGGTTGAATTTCCAAAGATATCGAAACACGTGTTTTTAAAATTCCAATCAAAAATCTATATCCGAAGTTTTGTAGTTCTTGATTAAAAAATTTGTCTTAATAGCAACTTATTTTCAAAAATCCGTACATCCCCTAATTCACCCCCTTAAGGATGGGAATATCGAAAAATTGCTGATGCCTACAGTGTAAGATAAACAATGTCCACAAATTTCATCGTCTGTAGATTCACTTTTCAGCGACGTTTTCGGTCTTACATAAGTCGGTAGCTTTCTGCTCTCATGTCTTCCACCCCCTTATCGTTATCAACCCTCCACCACAATGCAAACATTATTCGTTTGCAATGTGTAGTTTTGGAAGCAGAGTATAATACAGGCACAAACATTTCAATTTTATATATTTTAAGATTAATAAAACTGCTAACAGTCGAATAAAAACCCAGTGAAGCGGGTTATGTGTCACTATAATATAAAGGAATCACATTCTTACGTGGACACTGTTCTTCCGTCTTTTAACATAATTTCCTCTTCAATTATCACAGTTCTCTAGACGCTTCTTAGGCCTAGCTACAATTTAGACTACTTTTAATCAACATTCACGATACAGCAATCGAATGTAGCAGTTTCCCTCCCCCCATGCCCTCAGTACTGCGTATGTTGCATAGGCCCTACTGATTCTCAAAGACCAACTGTCTTTCGAAGTATTGTGTTTAGACAGCATTTCGATAAGGTCAGCGAAGAAGCTATACATCCAACTAGTTTTTCATATGACAGACAGTCGGCAACACAAACGAGAATTATGTAAACGTGATATTTGAATATTGTGTGGCATAGCACCTTCTCTGTCCCTTGAAATACAATGACGACATCGCCACCTTAGTAAATCGTTTTATCCTTTTCTGCTAAGAACTGCAATACTCTTGTGCTATAAGATTCTCTACTCAAATATAATCACATTAGCTGGTTTAAACGTTTGATAGAATCCCCATCCACATAAGTATTCTCAATATAACCGTCTGCCTCTCGTCTTTTGTATTATCTACAGACGTCTCTGATATCAATATTTGTTCAAGCCAAAGTATCTTAAAAGTAAATATGAAGTTGTTGCGGTACTTACAGCATGTATCCCGTTATCCCGGTGGCAACTACAAGAGGTACTCGAATTAACCATTTGGACAACATTTTCCAAACGTTATTTGCTTAATCTCTGTCTTCCGTTGAAATTTTGAAATCTCTCTCTTTTTTCTTCCACTTTATTGTATCACAACGATAATACCACATTTTTCGCTGATATTTTTGTTTCCTGGGTTTCTGCTATGGGAGATCAACAATGGACATAACTGTCCCTACATTAGCCACATTGGTCCCTGCAAATGCGCAATAACTTCATCAGATGCGATAATTTTAGTAAATGAACAAACATTATTTTTCGACAAGTAATAATAGGTGCCGCTGGTTAAACATATGTGCTATCCAGTTTGTGCATCAACATGGGAGGCAGACGTGAATCTAATTCACCAGTTGTTTACCATAGGACGCTTACCAGGAAGGTAATAGTTACTTGGCATGTTACACCAGTGGAGAGCTATGTTTAAATGTTAATAAAAATACATCTTCTTTAGGTTGTTAAGCCGAGATCGCTAACAAATTATATTTATTACTCTCTATCGGTTTCCACGATTTAAATCATTATCTTCTGAAGGGGGTACAACGTCTTCAATTAGGGGAAAATGTCAAATAAAGAGTTTTTCGTCGAAATGTGCAATAAATAAAAATGCATGGTCCACATGTTCAAATATACGTCACCAAAATTGATACTCATATTAGTATAAATATATCACGTTCCATTTTGATGACGTATATTTTCACATGTTGATGAAGCATTTTTATTTTTATTTATTATTATTATTATTATTATTATTATTATTATTATTATTATTATTTCAATTTCGACGAGAAACTCTTTATTTTACATGTTCTCCTAAGTGAAGAACTTATAAACCCACCTGAAGATGATGATTTAAATAACAGAAACCGTTAAAAAGTACTAAATATGCTTTATTACCTTCTTGACTTAACATCCTAAAGAAGGTCAGATCAACATGTATAGCATACAAGCGGTATACCTCTGAGACGCACGTGTGCTTCCTATAGCACATTGAGCGATTTTGGGAGCGATTAAACTGTGAAATGTGCCGCCGTTTCATGTGCTGGGATGGTTATTTTGTTGCCACATAAGTTGAACACAAATCCTTTCAGAGAGAATATCTTTACTCTTACATTAATGGGGAATAGTCAAGAATACGATACAACACGTCGGCTTTGACCAATGACGTCATATACGAAGCAAAGATATGGAATAACATTTAAACATTTGACGTCTATCAAGAAATATATCGATTATTAATACACCAAAGATAATACTATAACCAACTTTACAGATAGATAATTATTAGCTCGTTTAAGAAATTTGTATAATAAATGAAACACATCATATCCATTTCATTATTGTATTTTTATTTATTGAAAAACAGTGAAGCATGTTTAAATTATTTAAAAATGAATAATAATATTTTTATTTATTGAAAAACAGTGAAGCATGTTTAAATTATTTAAAAATGAATAATAAATGAAAAGTATTGTTTTTTAGAGGTGATACAGATCCAAATCAAGCGTCTGAAATAAACATACTTTTTTATTATTATATTAAAAAAACTACTACAAATGTGTGGGATTTCGTTAAAAGCTACATGTACAATAATATTCGAGTAAAATTGTGGTGTAATAATATACGTTTCTGCTCATATGTCGCTATTTGAAAAGATATCTGTATCGTATTAGTGAATTGAGTAGGGGTGGTCAAGTCTAGTTTACGATACAATTTTTAAATGTTACCAAATTACGCTATTTCGTGAGATATCTGTATCGTATTCTATACTCGATCAGGGAAAGTTAAGTAAAAAATTTCAGCGGTAAAATTTTACGACGCTCCTCGTCGGGCTCCAGTGCTTATGTTGGCAACAGATGAACAATGAAGTGTAGATTGCGTTAATATTTTTCACGAGCTACAGAGTAAATGTTATTGCTGCTCGTTTCACTCGCAGCAAAATTAATACTGTACCTGCTCTATGGTACAGGTTCCAGTATGTACCCTTGTCCGTTCAGAAAAAAAAATCGTTTTAATTCAAGTTCTCACGAAAAAATACTTATTGGTCATCTGAGTTGCCGTCATTACCATTAGTGCGAACATAATCACTGCAGCCCAGCAAGAAGCGTAGTAAAATTTAACCAATTTCAGTAATTAATACAAAAATTGTAAAAATTTAGTTAGAGACACCATGTCTTCACCAATCATTAATGAAAGTTGATCTTTATTCATTTTTTCATTATTTTTCATAGATAAAATAATTAAATACGGATAAAACTCAATAATTAATTATATACATTCACATAAAATAAGAACGAACAATAAACTATATTACTTACTGTCGACTGTAAGCAATCAATTTCTCAGTGAAAATATTGGTCCTTCAGTTATAACAAAATTGTTGAATCACTTCGATCAATACAGAATCGAGATATCAATTGTCTATCTTTAATGTAATCAACAACCTTATGCAAATAGTTCCATATCTTTGATATGGAAAGTTAATATCATCTTCACATATATGCATAAATATCTTTGATAACGTCATTGGTCAAAGTTGACGGGTTGTATCGTATCTAGACTTGACCCCATTAATGTTCGATTTTCTGTTTTTGAAAAACCCTTTTCTTCCCATTGCCATTCATTTTATATCCTCTATACTGAGACCATCGTATGTTATTTTACTGCACGAGCAACAAAACTCATCTATCAGCTATATTGTTTCGTTACCTAATCTAATTCCTTCACCATCACCTGATTTTCTTATATTGCACTTCATTTCTCTTGTTTTACTTATATGAATGTGCATCTTATACCTTCCTTTCAAGACGCTGTCCATTCCGTTCGACTACCTCCCAGGTCCTTCTGAGAGAATTACGTTGTCATCGGCAAAACGCAAGTTTTTATTTCTTCACCCTGAACTTGATTTCCTTCTCCAAATTTCTCCTTGTTTTCCTTTATAGCTTGCTCAATGTACAATATGAATAACATTGGAGAAATTCTGCAACCCTGTCTTACTCCGTTCCCAACTTCTGCATCCCTTTCATGCCATTCAACTCTGATAACTGCTGTCTGGTTTTTGTACAAGCTGTAAATAACCTTCCGTCCCCTATATTCAACTCTTGATGATTTAAGAAGTTGAAGGAGTGTATTCCAGTCAACATTGTCAAAAGATTTCTCCAAATCTACGAAAGCTGGAAATGTTGGTTTGCTTTTCCTTTATCTTCTAAGATAAGCCGTAAATTGAATATTCCTCCCGTGTTCCTACATTTCTCCTGAATCCAAACTGTACTAATTTTTATTTCCTACAGTACATATTTTATGCACCCATGAACCGATGCTGATGAAGTGAAATCTGTATGTTCCTCCAACCCATACACAAATGAGCTGTTTAATTACCTCACATATTCATCTATTTTTTCGAGATTCTTGGCTGAAAACGCATAAACAGACTAACACGATTGTTAATGATAAAATTTTAAATTACAAGAGTTTTTTTCAGTGGTCCAAATACCCCAAAAGTTGTTTATGAGAAAGCTATGGAAATTTGTTGACTAGTTTTCTCGGTAAGTGTTATGACACAGATTAATGACATACAGCGGTTTATTACAGTATAAATCAATTATAGACAGATTTTCGATTTATATGTATTTCGATACTAACGTGTGCATTTCTGGTTAGAAGACTACAAAAGTACCTTATAGCACCTAATCAGTCGCGCTTAATCAAATGTTCAAATGTTTGTTAAGCTTATGGGACTTAACTACGGGGTCATCAGTCCCTAAACTTACAAACTACTTATCAACTAGCTAACACTAAGAACGGCACAAATATCCGTGCCCGAGGGGGGATCGAATCCCCGACCGTTGTGGCCGTGCAGACCTTGACTGACGCGCCGCAGTCCCCTCTGCCACCGCGGCCGGCGATCTTTATCCCGTACAAAATTTTAGTGCTATTAAAATAGCGGGTGAAGCATAACCATCAACATTCCTAAGTCAAGAAATTCTACGGGATCTAATCATCAATCGAAGGCTGCAGTTGGGTACGGTATTTCTGAATGAAATTGTAGGCTCCCATAATGCACTCCCCACCAGAAGCAGAACTAGAACGGCTGTAACACGTTACTAGCATTGTGTCATTCAGCAGTTGCTACCTTTTTCCCAGTGCTTCTTTTCATATTTTTTCACAGATATGGTTGCTGCAGAATGTGTATGTCCCCCGCAAGAACTTTAGGAGAAGCGGGAAGGATCTTGGGCAGGATGTCTCTCATTTCTATCCTCGTGCCCAGAAATGAGAGAAATCCTGCCCAAGATCCTTCCCACCCCTCTTAAATGGTGTTCCGTGGCCCTCCCAACCTCCACAACATCCTAGTTCATCCTTATGCCACCCCGAAACCCAGCACTTCCTATTCCAGTCCTGTCACAGGCTTATCATACCCTATCAAAGGCCGGGCCACCTGTTAAACCAGCCACGTAATTTACCAACTGTGCTGCAAACACTGCACAGCTTTCTATATTGGCATGACCACCAACCAGCTACCTATTAGGATGAATGGCCACCGCCAAACTGTGGCCAAAAACAAGGTGGACCACCCTGTGGCACAGCATGCAGCTGAGCACATGCTTGATTTCAATGGCTGCTTCACAACCCGGGCCATCTGGATCCTCCCATCCACCACCAGCTTTTCTGAACTGCACAATACGTTTTCCGATCCCGAAATCAACCATGCCTCAACCTACAATAACTTCCCTATTTTTTTCCCATACCTTACAGTTCCTACCTCTCTATCACAAACCTCACCTATTTTGAGTGGTGCATGAATGTGCGATCGTGTGTGTGCGTGTGTGTGTGTGTGTGTGTGTGTGTGTGTGTGTGTGTGTATGCAGTCTTGTGTACTTACAGTGTGCATGCGTTCTGTATATTTATTTTATTTTACTTTATTTTACTTTATTTTATTTTATTTTATTTTATTTTTCTCCCCTCACTCGCCTCCTTACTCCATTCGTAAGCTGCATCTCGTTATTCCCATCTAACCCATCCCCACCACCGTGACGTATCCTTCCTATCCCCTCTCCTCCCCCCTCCCCTCCTGTCCCGTCCCCGATTCGCCGCAGAGTGTGATTCGAAGTCTGGTGGTGATGGTTGTATGACTGTGTTGTGTGCCTGTGTGATTGCGTGAGTGTTCTATTTTCTGGCCGATAGTTGAAAGTGTTGTATGTGCGTGTCTTTTGTATGTGCCTGTCGCAGCTCGTCTCCACGTCTTTGCGGTGAATTGTAAACTGTCCTTACTTTGTTATTAATTCCAACCTGGACTTTCCATTATTATATAAAACACTTTTAAATTATTATGAAATATAGCGTCAGTTTTGGACTGGAATGTCAATTAAGTCATGAAATTACGGCACTATCTGCTTTAATATTTTTAAAGTATTTCGGGCTATTGTGTCGTGGTCTTGCGGATTTGTTATTAAAACCCAATAAAAATCCACAAGACCACGGCACAATAGCACAGGAAATTTTAACAATTTTGAAATTTCCGGGCGTGAAAGTTTACATTTTACAACTATGTGTTTTATGTTAAAGTTATGAAACTTTTAATTGTTCTCAAAGCGTAAATCGTCTAAGGCCACAGAGATATCTTCAACATTGTAACTCACAAATAAAATAATATTTTTTCACTGCGCAAAAAAACTGTTGTATTATGCCATTCGCAGAATAAACCACAATACTGAGACTGGAACATTAAAACTTTCTTGCACAAATAAAAGATTGTTACGTACTCTCAGTACAGATATCTCTTAACTACTGCACTGTCTCTCATTTTGTCAAAATAGTTGAACAAACATGTTTCTTCATTCATTATCCAATGAAACATTTTATATGTTTTTTTTCCCTCGTGTACCCTATCACTTATGATTTAAAGAACAGAGATGGAATGAGAAAAATGAATTCAATGAATTAAATAAGTTAAAGGAAAAATTACTTCCATTAACTCATTCAAATTTTGTCGCCCACCGCATTTATGCAAGTTATCCGGGAAAATGTAAATAAATTAATTACGTTTAATGAAAATTTGCAAGATATCCTGAATAAATTAAGTTGAATGGAAATTGACCAATAGGTATGTGCAGATTGACTTTCCTCGTAACTTCTTATTACTGGAAACAGGAAACAGCAAGCAGCTCGCGTCATGCAGTATTTCAGTATTAAAATTTTCAGAAATGTTAGGTGGGTAGTAATTAAGTTCAACAATAATCGTAAATGAAGAAAATGAAAGGAAGGGGAAACTAACTACCAAAATGAGAACGCAGAACGCAAATTGAATATTACAAATTGTGTATTCTTAAAAATATGAAGTAGATAATATTACAGAAAATTAAATTAACATCATGCATTACAATAATGGCGTGCTGCAACATATACTTAACGACTGCCATCTCCAAAAGCGTCCTCGCGCTACTTCATACCACAGGCACCTCTTGGCAACTAACTCCCAACACTGCTCTCTCTCAGCTAGAGCGCTTACTCTACAATCGAATTTCCAAAGATTACTGTGCCACTTACAATATACATATGTGGCCAGTTTACAAAACTAAATATTACAGAAAACCAAGTGACCTTACACTTTCTCTCATTCAAATTTTGTCGCCACCGCATGTATCGCCATGTATCGTTTTGCACTGCTTGTTGGTATGCATGGTTCACCAAATAACCAATAGATGGCACTGTTTCTTTCTGTCAGCCTATAATCAGTGATTGCAGTAAATCCGTAAACTTATCTCAATGACGATTAAAGAGCCACAACGTTATCTTTATGCATACAAATTAACATTGCATTCATTTGGCTAAGAAATAAGGAACTGGTTATTTCGCTTTGTTTATTAAAAAGTTACCGACATTTCTTTCCTAGCTTCCATAGCTTTTATTAATATTTATATACTTGGTATGTAAAAACAAATTTATTGAGTAAGTGATCCTATAACACAATCGATTTCCGAATGACGTGCTGAACCCTAACAACTGACAGTAGACGAAGGCCCTACTTTAACCTCGGTTATTGTCCTTGGGAGTTCAGCTAGTATTGAAACAAACATTGTGATGTTCACTAACTATGTAGGACATATGTATTAGTTGCCAAAGTTCATGGTGTTAGGTTTGCAGCCTCAGAACAGCGCGAGTTGAACATCTTATGGGGCTTTCAGAGCATCCGCTTTGAATCATCTGAAAAGAGGCAGAATAGCATCTCTTTGCACAACACTGCGTCTTGAGACAGATACTGTAGACCTTCCATTCTGTTTGTGACAGTGTAGATGGAAGCTGTTGGTTATTGCTATGTGAGTTTTAGATTGTACTGACACGACAGTGTCGTTTCTATTCCATACAATATGCCCGATAGCACTTCACTGTTAATGATGTATCTTATAAATATAATTAACCATGAAAGTAAGTATACCTTCAATATTACCTACAAATTAGCCTATGGATGAATATTTTTGCACCACAATAATTTATAAAAGAGACAGGTTTGCTAAATAGGAAACATCACGCAATATTTCAGGGCACTTAATTACATGGACCATTTCTTCACACAACATATAACACAAATATCAAGTTATCCACATGAATAATGGAATATACATTAACAATCAATTAAATTAGCTGCCAATGGAAAGCTTCGGGCACTCCTGCCTACCCCAGCTATTTATGACCACGCTGTTACAGAAAACTGTATCCTAAACGTTTACTGAAAACGTAAAGCAGTCAGCAACCAGAAGATTGGTTTGAACGCAACAGTGCTTTAGTAGGCATGGTATTATGCCGTTCCCGTCCTCTGACCTTTGAACTCATTTACGCAGCCAGTTATAGGGGAAACTACAGTTTAACGTGGATTCCAACCCATGATGCCATTCGACATTTTTCACATCAGCAACTATGCCAGAGGTGAAATAAGAGAAAAGGGACCGACAAAAACCATATAACTAAGTCGGAATCGAATCCGCGACTTTTGGATTCATAGTCTGACACCTTTCCACTTTTCTTCGTTCAGGTGTATTTATGCTTTGTGGTCATTGTTTCACTTCGTTCTTCATTGTTCGTTGAATATTAGGGTCAGATTTTTCATTACAGTTGGTGTTTAGCCTCCTGTCTCGGCGCGCTGAGCCACGGCGCCCGGCTCCACTATGCTACGGAGCCACACAACTACGGGTTAGAAATGCAATCCTGTAGTATGCAATTACTAAAGGTGGGAACTGTGGAGGATAAGAAACTCGCTGGTGGCCTAAGACGCCGTAGCAGCAAGACATTGTCACACTAATTATTCAGTATCTTACCTCCACAGAATATCAGTTAATGGTCACTTTCTACCTTCACTTTCAATACATATTATTCCAGTCAACAATGTCAGAGACGTTGTAGCTACTATTTGTTGGCGTTGAATTAAATTCAATGAGGCAGGTGAAAATTTTCGTTCAGAACTGAGGCCAAACAATGATATTCTACTAACTAGTGTTAGGGGACAGCTTCGTGGGGACACTTGAAGTCTGCAATTCTTTGGTAAATCGCGCACATGAGCGGGAATCGACATGTGTTTTGACAGATACTGAGTCGTCGTAGTTCAGGGGATTAGTCAATAGATAGCAGCACCTCCCATCTGACAAACGAGCGTCTGGTCGCTCGCTTTGTGTATAGACACGTGACTGGAAAACCCAGGCCGTTATGAGACTCAATGGCGATCGGCGGGAGAAGCCCTGTTTGGCCTTGGAGAAATAATGCAATAAACCACTTAAAATTAACAACTGTTGACCGATATATGATACAAAGGAGCATGTTGGCTCAATTTAAAGATAAAGACCAGTCGGATGCGCTGATATAAACGCGCCTCCTGTCAATGTAATAGTTTTTGAGTTGTAGTAAATCAAAAATCATTATAAAATACCAATTTTGTAAAAGATATATCTTGAAAACGGCTTAACCAAATAGTACGCACAAGGTGTCAAATGACAGATCTAAGTTAGTACTATTAAGATGCATATTTAGTAAATTCAGTAAATTTGAATTATAGGTCAGTAACGTGGTTTCCAGGTATAAAAGCTGGATTTTTAATAAATAAACAATAATAATTGTAGTATTAGCTGCAGTACGGTGACCTAGACTTAAGTAAATAGTTAATGAAGCCACAGGATCAATAGTACAGAGAATAATCTATGTTTAAACACTGAAAATGCAAAGGTAGAAAAGTTTAACTTTTTGATAATGCAAAAACTACGATATATACAATGTTTTTGGTGCTATATTCTGTTTCAGTGGAAAATTTCCTTTAGGTACTATCGTCACATGTATTTATTTCATTTGTATTTTATGTAAAATAGGTAACTTTGTGAAAATAAGATACTGATTTGACTTCAAAGTAAGCCAGCGATAGTACTTTAGGCGGCCATTCTAGCTTGTCAGTCTGTTGGTGTCGGTTTGTCAGACAAGACGTGTCGTTATGCTGGGCGACTGTGGAGTCGCTTGAGGACTTGAAAAATTTCAGCGAAGTGTTCTAGTGTGGAACTTAGAAGTATTTGTTCTGCAGTACTTCGAGAACTTTGGTTTTCTTCTGCGTCTGTGGGATGTTACAAGGAGACCACATGGGTATCGGATTTTATAATTTCTTTATATTCATGGTACGTAAAGTTCAGGACCTAGATAACAATCAGCAACTCTCAAAAATTCTTGAGAAAATCGACTTTCGGATTTTGCAAAGTGCACGTAAGTACCATTAATTAAAACTGTTACAGCACTTGTCTGTTTAGCTCAGGTAGTAGCGTACTGGCATCATAACTATAGAGCCGGGGATTCGAATCCCACTGGGACATGTATATTTCGTTTGCACATTGTTGTATAAAACATTTTGGGATCACTAATTCAACTTGTCAGTTTTTGTTTATGTGTATGTAGACGAGTTGAAATCCTTGTCGTCATGTAAAACTATGGTTGAGTACGGTAGCTTCATGGAAAGCCATTAGTTGTTAGGGAGATGACTTTCCATACACAGTGCCGTAGCTCTTCACAAACTGAACAATCAAAGACTACTGTCGTCAACTAATAGTGAAGTCAATACTCTAACAAATGTAATTATCGTTTTTTGATTGACCATAATTATTAACTACCTTCCATAAAATATAGAACATTACGAATAAACAAAAAATGTGTGCTTTTCGTAAAAATTACCAATAGTTATTAAAATTTTGTAAGTGTTGGAAAACAACGGAAAAAAACTGCCATGACAGGATTCTAACCACCGCCCCCAGGAGTGGAAAGCCAGAACGCATTTTTTTTTTAATTTTAATTTAATTTTATTTTTATTTTTTTAACTGGTAGATCTGTCGTTCGCGTTCGTTCGTTCAGTTCGTTCGTGATTGTTCGTTGAATGGTTGGCTCAACGTCTTGGCGTTCAGCCCCCTGACCGGGCGCGCTGAGCCACGGCGCCCGGCTAAGCTACACGAACAGATGCGACTACCATTTTACTTATTGCTATTTAGTCCATACGTGTATTTTGTGAAACTTTAAAGTCGCTCGAGAATTTTTGAGAGTTGCGTCGAATGGCTTTGGACGGTTGTTATTTAAGATCTAAACTTTATGCACCATAAATATAGCGAAATTATATAATCCGATGCCCATTAGACGAAGCCTTCAATGGTGCTTAGTGGACTTCAACTATATTCTGTGACAGTGGAACTTAGAGTTTCTCAGGATTGTTGCTAGACTTTAATTTTTATTTATCGACTGTGCTACTTAGAAACTATTCAGTCAAGTTTCCATTTTTTGGTGTGCAGCCTTAAGGAATTAGGCATTGCTCTGTAATGTAAAGGTGAGGTGATCTATCTTTTACGGTATGTACTGAACATGGGCGCCTTCGTCAAACAGGCCAACTTCAATATAGGTCCACTTTCAAATGGAAAGGGGATCGTGTGATAGTCTATATCAAATGACATTAGCAGTTTCTGACAAGTTCACTCTTGTAAACAGAATGGCAGTTTTGATTAAAAGGTTACAACATTTTTCTTGTTGTCGCAGGTTCTAGTATCCCGTTCTGTGTGAAGCCAACAATAACAGCGACAGACACTGGAATGATCAAAATCCACACTGAATAGAATCTTCGTGGTTACTTCGTGACGTAAGGATTATGGTGTGGTGTGGAACATGTAGTATCCATGAAAATGGACCCATTTTCATTGACTGAAACTTAGATGCTCAAATTACTTATAAATGCTGCAAGATGTTAGTCTTTCCTTATTTGGGAATTATGGTTACAGCTTTCTGTCTTACTTTCAACAGGATGAGGCTCCCTCACACTACGGAGCATTTGTTCGTCAGTGGTTAGATGATCTCCTGTTCTTTGGACTGTCCAACGTGGTTTCTGTGGAATGGTCACATCATCTCAATCAACGCATTGAAGAAACGTGTGCCACCATTTCTGTGGTAATCTGCGGAGTGCATGACGTCTGCATTGGGAGCTTTCCAACGTGCGTTGAACGCATTAAAGGACTATCCTTCATGGAGAACAGTCCAGTCTGTACCTTGAAATAAATTGTGATGTAACTTTTGAATCCTAACTACTACTTCGAACCTGTTTAAAAGAGTGAACTTGTAAGAAAATGCTGATGTTATTTGACTTGTCGTACGACACCATCTAAAAATTCTGATTTAGATTCAAGATAGCCGGTTTCAGGATGGCGGTCATGCTCTTTACATACTGTATGAGATAGACCAAATCACCTACATGTTACTGGTAAAAAAGGGTTTCCCAATTTCTGCTGTTTTTCAAATATATTGGCGTACTGCGATTTTTGACTGACCCTTCAATTACATGAATCTTGGTGATCCCTTTTGTAAAAGTAGTTATAGGTATAGAAATATCCTGTACTATATTAGCAAGTGTTCATAAAGGGCGGCTTAATGAACTAAAGCTACGAAAACAAAAATTGTTTTAGATAATGGCTTATACTTCCCCGATGTGTTAACAGAAATCCTCATACCAGTCCAGTGCTACAAATAAACTAGTATGATCATTTAGGGGGGCTGAATGATGTTTTTTACCAGTGAAATAGTTACACTGATGAATAAAATCAACCCATTGTCAAAGTATGTAAAGCCATATTCCTCACTAATCAGGATGATAATTGTCATACGAAAAATAGTTTTAAGTGCTTCACGTTGTAGATTGGTGACTATGTATAACAGCAGCCTACCTCTATATGGGGTACTTTATATAAAAGTACCATTACTTTTTCTATAACGTTGGGCGCACTCATAGTGTGGTAACTTTGAGAAGTATGTACACTATCAATAAAGTGTACCACGTAATAAGCACGGCCTCTGACCTTGGTAGTTCTCTTGGGATTTATGCCTCATCCTTAAAATGGTTCGACACTGCGGAGAACCACCTGTGCACCATCTTCATGACGTCTCTGGTGCTGCTGAGTCCCATGCAAATGGGTATCCTGTATAAGACGACTCCGTACAGTACACAGCGCATGCGCTGTTCTCCCCAGCTGCTGCCCCCAAGACCAAACACTTGGCTTCACCCATTGTAGAGCACAGGCACCAAGGATGCACTGTAGTTAAAGAGTGTCTCGAAACACTCGGATCAGACACTCCAAAGAACGTTGTGTCTGATATTTTTTTATGTGATAAAGCTCTATACTGTCAGCCGCAATCAACCAGTGCAACCTCAGTACGCCATTCAAATAAAATATAATCCGAATGAAAGTTCAAGTCATGTGCCGGAGAAAACTCGCAACTCCAAAAGCATTCTAATATGAATTCTGATGAACTTAATGAAACAATTGCAGAGAGGTGAAAAATAAAATCGTTAAAATAATCATAACCTTTTACACTGTTGTATTTCCTGGCGTAATTGGCCTTTTATTATCACTTTTCAGTCTGTATTTTTTTTTGTCTGCATTAGTTTCCATACCATGATTTTATTTAATTTTTTTCATTTTATCTAGCTTAGACTTGACTACTTGTCATTTACAAAATAACCTCAACTAAAGACTTAATTTTCACTCCTTTTTCCGACAACAGGGATACATAGTCCTTACATACGTTGTTTTCATATGCAACATTTCATAAGATGTTTGATATCTTTTATGGAATCCAAACACACGGTTTTCCTTGAAATGGGGGCTTCCAATTTTGAATTGCTACACTAGCTCAGTGAATTGTCTAGTTACCTTTAGTAAGGCTTTGTTCAGGGGATATATTCGTAACTCAAACTTAATGGTCATTTCAAATGAAAGTCTTTGCAAAAACTGCCTATCTGAACTAAATTTGACTTAAATAACAGTAGAATATTTATTCACTTCCAAACGCTGATAAACTATATCTGAGAATTTCCTAAATAGTCATAATACCGGCTAAGTATGACATGACAGATCACTAGATAACACTGGTTAAACTTTAAAACTGTTTCTTTTCAATATCTTTGACAATTCACAGTCGAGGTGTGACATAAGTTCACCCTGTAACTACTACTCTCATTCGAGATCGAAGCAGAAGAAGGTGAAATTTCCAATGCAGAGTCTTTTATTGTCTGAAATAAGTCACCGTATCTGATAGAAGTTCTTAGTGCTGTGTATCTTTTCGTTAATTTTATTCCTTTTTTATTTAAATTTAATAAATTGTAACAAATCAGCAAGAAAAGTTCAAAATAATATATATTTAAGTTGTTTTCTTTGAATGAAGCAGTACACATTGCCAGTGATTAACGCTCCACAGCTTGAATCTTCGATAATGCCAGTCACTGGTGGTGGCGAGACGCCAGAGAAAAAAAACTCAAACATCTCTTTTCGTATTTGTCATATTTAACTGAATGATAGTTTGCTTAGCACTAATAGACATCGGATGTAATAAATTGCACGCTGAATTTTATGCCATTTAAGATATTCCTGTGACATTGTTGGTGGAAAAGAATTATGTAATGGTTTTTTCATGATGGAACAAAGAATACATGCGACCTGAATTATTTCGCCCTCTCGTGAGGCAACTGCGTGTCTTATTTCAGCGCAACACGGTGTCTCTTCAACGTTATGCCGCCCTCTCACGGGACATGGAAAACGCTCTTGCAGAATGAAGTGGTGACGTCGTAGCGTGGAATTATACGTTCCACTAACCTGCGAAGCGTGGAATGAAGGATCTGCCATATTAGCTTTTTACGTCGTGAAGTGGAACGTGTCCAATTAGAAGCGACTTGGTTTTCACGTGACAAGCAGAACTTTTGAGCCGCCATATTGCAAACGAAACAGGGTCGGAAGCTGTGGAGTAAAGACTACAAGTGGGCAGGGTTCCGAAAAATTTGATTTTTTTTCCTTCTTTGTTTCCTTATCGTTTCTGGTTCTTTCTTTTTAATTTAAGCATAAAATCCGATATTGGGTCTTATTTCTTTTTAAGACAATGTGTTTGCGTGTTGGTCAGCATGACGATCTGTGGAAGAAAAGATATGTAAATAACAGATTTGCATCTACACTGTCCAGTACAATTATAATATCCGGTATTAGACGTTACTTATTAGAAACAAGAACGAACTCTTTCCACGAGAGAATTTGTAGAGTTTCAAGACAGTACTCTACGCCACTCAGTTTTTTTCGCCCGGTGTTTGAATTCTGCTGCAGTTCAGAATAGAGTCAGAATGGTTCAATTTCACAGTGCAAAGAGAACATGGCTAGTGTGTGTTCACGAAAGAAAATGCAGTGAAGGAGGAATAGTGTTTACTTATAATACTAAACGGAAAAATTATCAAACGAGCATGTCAAACTCTGACCTTGTCCCGCATGTATGAACAAGTAAAATGTATCAGTCAGGCAGAACCGAAGGAATAGCAAGTAAACATTTATATACGCATAAAATGTACAAAGTGGAAAATTGGAATGTAAGAGAGTAAGACAAGTGGAGCTGGCGCATACGATGTATTTCACCGTTGCCATTTTTTTTTTTTTCGCCAAATGTGATTTGGTCGCATATTTTGTTACCGTTATCAACTTCTTTCAGATAAATGTACCGTCTTCGTATTTCTTGGAAATAAACATTACAATTTCTGGAAGAGTAGTATGGTATGCCACGTGTAAACATGAGAAAGCTAGTTTCAGTAGCATGTAGTTTTGCGAACATCCATCTTTGTAAACATATTGATCTGCGCGCAACTGGTGCTGGAAAACGCTGCGGTCGCAAATATCGATGAGCAGCACGTTCCTTGATGACGGCTTTTATAGAGCTGCGCAGAAATAACGATAACTAATAAAATAATCGGTTATTCATAAGGAGCCGTTATTGTAATAACCGATCATCAAATACTGCCAGCTGTCGAAATAACTATGCGTAGCGCCATCTGTTCACAGAAGTGAGTACTAATCAGTGATTCGACCACAGTATCGAACATAGGTCTGTGCAAATACTTGGCGGTTCGAAATTCCATGGAATTAACCACATAAGAATCATGGGTAATAACTGTTTAACCGATTCTGTTCGTGGAAGTGTGTACTACGTTCTTGAGGAAAACTTGTATCTAACTACATAGAGGGACCATTCAGAATTCGTGATACTATGATAACTGTAGACGTTGTAAGGAGTATTCAAGTATTGAATATTGGAAACCAGTACTAGAAATATCAGTGGCAATATGTAATTCTGTATCTTATGCTGTTATTATCATTTAATGATACCCAAAGTCCTTTAATAGATACACGTTTCTCCATTCTTGTCCGATAAGAATTCGTGCTCATACTGTACTGACATGTTATCCCATTTATTCCTTCCTTATACAGGGTGAATTGCAACGCAAATATTGCGGAAACGGAAAGTGTGATTGATGCGCGGTTTTCAAAGAATGGATTGCTAGTCAAAGACATTGTTAGCCAATAAACAGATTGCAAAAATACCTAGAAAGTGTTTTTTTATGCAAACATACAGTTTTTTCAATGGAACAATGGTTGTGTCTATCATGCGCTGGGACTTTTGACACCAGCTGCGTACAAAGATTTTGAATGACATTTTTATCATGTTTGGTTTGGTAGCTACAACCATTCAAAGTTTTGGGGGCGGAGGCTACGAAAGCGTAGCTGACTGGCTGGTGGTCATGAGGCAGTGGGCCGTGCCCTAGGGGCTAGCCACTCGGCCAGTCAAATCAAATGATCAAATGTTTGTAAATCTATCGGACCAAACTGCGTGGTCATCAGTCCGTAGCTTACAAACTACTTAAACTAAGGTAAACTAACCTAAGGACAACACACACACACACATGCCCCAGGGAGGACCCGAACCTCCGACGGCGAGTAACCGCGCGCTCCACAGCGAGGCGCCTTAGACCGCTCGGCTACTCCACCGCGGCTCGGCCAGTGAGCTACGCTATCACAACCTCCGCCCCAGAAACTTTGAACGGTTGTACCTGCCAAACTAAACGTGATAAAAATGTCATTAAAAATTCGTTGTACACAGCTGGTGTCAAAAATTCCAGTGCATGATAGAAACAACTATTGTTTCATTTAAAAAACTGTATGTTTGCATAATAAGTACAATTTCTAAGTAATATTACAATCTTTTTGTTGTCTAAAAATACGAGTCCCTGACTAGCAATCCATTCTGTGAAAACCGCACATCAATCGCACTTGCCGCGATATTTGCGGTGAAAGTGTTAGGTGATTCACCCTGTAAAATACTGTGATGTGTTAAGAAATTCTCAGTATTACTGTTGTAGTGTTACATGCGCCTCCACATAAAAAACAATATTTATTTGCCCATATTTAAATTAATTATGCTTATATTTGTATATTTTTTCCTTCTAATTTCGTATCATTTTCAATGTGTCACTAAATTCTTAAAGACACAATATTCTTTGAAAAACGTAACTCAAAGACTAACTCTGAACAAAGAGCAATTAGAATAACACATAGATTTAACTATTGTTTCTTTTAAAAGAAAGGAGTAGTGACGTCATTTTTTTCTTCTGTATTATTCTCTCGTCTAGTAAACTTCTCTTCCATATTACGCTTGTATATGACCTGATGAATTGTGAAAATGTCTGTACGACATATCTCGATGAGAAAGTTGTAATTGAAATGATGTACTGAATTTATGACATGATCTCAATTGTATGAATTTAATGAGATTTCACAAAGGTAACAACTTTGAATGTGATGTATATGTAGACTTGCTTAATTTACTTAAATAATAATTGTTTCGTGAGTTTACCGAAATTTGTCCGAGTACTTACGTGTAGTGAGATTGGAACCTATTTTTTCCTTTCACATTTTTCATTTAGCTGTGATGCAATTTATTTTTCAGGACAAAAGAATAATGAATTACACTGATTTACGAATCTAATTGTTGTAGTTGTGTAAAATAAAACCCATTTTTATCACGTTCTTTTATTAAATAATTATTCTAACTACGACCCTGAGATTACGAGTGACTTACCATTTTCGATTAGTAACAGATCAAGTAGCCGGAAACTTAGCTACAAAATCAGCAATAGTGATAATGTCTACAACAGTTAGGTTCTCGTTGCCTATAAGTATCAGCCAGGTGAGAAAAGGATTTAACTACTTTCTTGGTGCGTAGCTCATTAATTTCTCTAAAAGTACAACATAGTAGATTCATTTCAATAGATAGATGGTTTTGCTACGTAACCAGTATTGAAATATTTCTCCCAACCACTCTTTATAGTTATTCTATTTCGTGCTCACATTTACTTGCAAAAATTTATACTGACTTAAAAATTTAAATTAAAATAATAAAATTAAGGGAGAAATGTTGTAGTATGCACATGTACTAACTAACATGATAAAAAGAACAGGATTTTGACATAATGTGCTTAACCACAACTAGGTTCTATGGACTCTCATTCCTCGGCTTCATAAGCTCACAAGCAAACTGTTGCCTCTCAATGTAGCCTCTATCTTGTGCTTCGCTCCAAATGAGCCTATTTCCACAACTAAGTTTTTAAAATTTCGTATTTTCAGGTACCATTTGACTGCCATACTAACAGAATGCCACCAACATTTGCACTGTGAACAAGATCAGTGCCATCCACTCTGGAATTTAGCATAAAATGGACAATACTCAAGGACCCGATACCAACTGCCTGCTTTGACCTATGACGTCAATTACGCGGACATACCAACGGGATAAAACGCGGCAAGCAATATTCCAAAACACAAAACAATACTCACAAAATTAAACTTTGTAATATGCACAAAATATGTTTCCTTTTCTCTGACAAGCAGTTGGCAATACAAATGATAAATGTTTCAAGTGTTTTGTGTTTTATTATTATTATTATTATTATTATTAAAACGTGGGAATCGAGTTGATTATTTTTATTATAGAAAATAATGTCACATTCGCAACAAAGAAAATGATAAAAGTTTCAAGTCAAACAACAACACATTGACATCATGGATCAAAGCCGACAGGAGGTATCGTGTGCTTCCGTTGACTCTAAAATGTAGTTACGTTTGGTACATTTAAAACTTCCACTCATGTCAAGCTTACACATTAACTATAATGTATAAGGAAATGCTGAACGTAACAACACTAGGTGCTTGGAGCAACATAGTTACTTTCACACTTAAAAATGATGCTGTCGTTAACTGAAGAAAATTTTGTAGAAATCGAGCCGTTTTTCAACAGGAACTTTCAGTTACCTTAAATAGAATATCTTGTAGAGGAATAACGAAACTATAGGCCTAGCATTACGTCTACTCTTATGTTCAATGTCAAGACCCTACATTTATCAAAGCACCGTTGACAATTTTGACTACAATATTCAGTTTACACGTTATTTAAGCCCGTCTTTAATAATCCACGTTTATTTACATACACTTTTTATTGGAGCTTCGAGAATTAGGCCTACATTTGCAAAGGATAACCTGTATACAATAAATCAATAACCATTCGGATATCAGCTGAAATATACTTGATAATTGTTTTTCTATGTTTATGGCACGATTCAGACGATATTCTTGCCATTACACATTTCCGCAGTTTTTATTACACATGATGCACTATAATGATAGATTCCACAAACATCGTTATTAGTACTGAGTATAAATTACGATAACTGCTCGTTATTTGTACTACACAGTATTTCTACGTAGTATCAATAATTGTCCATTATTTGTACTGAGTACCAATAACAATAACTGTCCGTTAATGCTGAACAATCCCGTCTTAGTTGCCGCTACTTCGAGAACCTGCTGTCATGGCACCGACCACATAATGTGAGAATAATTATGTCTCATGCAAAAATACTTACAGTTTGTGATGTGACCGTGTGATTCTACTTATTTCAGAATCCCATCACATAATTAATCTTCTTCAAAAACGTTCAAATGTTTGTTAAGCTTATGGGACTTAACTACGGGGTCATCAGTCCTTAAACTTACAAACTACTTATGAACTACTTACTAACTAGGACGGCACAAATATCCATGCCCGAGGGGGGATTCGAACACCCGACCGTAGTGGCCGTGCTGACCGTGACCGGCGCGCCTCAGTCACCTCGGCCACCGCGGCCGGCAATCATCATCTTCATGTGTTATTTATTGTAATATATATTGGTAGAGGTCGTGATACTCAGTGCCCCTAATAACATTTCCAAAACTGAGGTCAATCAGACTTCTTCTCTATGTAAGTTATGCTCAGAAGAGATGAAGTAACACAGTTCAACTGTATCTCATTACTTAAATGAGAAGACATTTCGTTTATAATTGAACACTAACAGGGGTTGATTGTTCCCTTTGTACATCGCCAGTAAATTCAACCATCTGGTTTGCACTCTTACATCCAGATATAGTCACACAAGTTCCTGAGACTAGCTTAGAACATGTTAACAGTTCAGGTCAACTCTAGTAACTAATGACAAAACAAAATACCATCAATATTTCCACCTTCACTTCAACATCTCGTCACTCTGAGTATCCACAGGGTTCATTCACGTACAGTACCCTTCAAATATGTTTCCCATGAGAAGTAGGAGGTCCCTGTCTGGGCATTCACCTGTGAAAGCACTAGCCCAGGACAGTAATAGACCAAGCGTAAAACCTCTATAAATACCCAAAACTAATCAATTTGGTCATATTGTCTGGCTAGGGAAAGCATGTAGTGCTTGAGGCACTACAAGCTCCGTCGATTTTCATTATACATTTTATTTATGCAAAACGTACGCAAGACGCAAGTCAGTAATACTCTGATAAGAGGCAGAAGTCACTAAAACGCCCAAATGATTTTTTTTACCACCAGTGATTCTTTCGCACGTATTGCATACTGTACTGATATGTATTTGCAAGTTTTTATATGCGTGAATAAAGTGTGGTTGAAAACGTAAATATCAATATTATAGACTAGCTGTAAGCCCGGCGTTGCCCGGGTGTTTATTTATTCTACACTCTCGTAGTCCACCTGCTCTTCCCTCCTCTCTCTGCATTCATCTCTTTCTTTCCCATGTCTCTGTTCGTTTTCACCTTTCCCTTTCTCGGCAATGATTTTTGCAAGGCACCCTCAGTCATGTACCATACGAACATGTATGTATCTTGTGGCCTTGTGCAAAAATTCATCAAGATCTAAGAAAACCTATTCATTTTGTTAAAGTTTGTATGTTAAGTACCCTCCGCCGTGCACCGAAGGAAATTTTATGCAGACAGCAACATTCCTCTTGATTTATGGTGAAGTTTGCAAAAATTTCATAAATATCGGAACAAAACTATAGATTTGTAGGGCCTATGCATTGAAAACAGTCACATTGAAAAATGCACTTTGTTGTTCTCAAATTTTCCATTTTTATCTCACACAATCTATGTTCTGAGAATAACGAAAAAAAAAAATAATAAAAAAAGGATCTGTGAAATCGGGCGAGCCGTTCTCACGTTATGCCGCGCCCAACATACTTAAGGATCCGTTTTTATCTTGCAAGATGCTCTCCCCCGTGCACCGTATGAAACTAGAGGTAGACGGTGACCTTCCTTTTGAAGATCAAGTATGCAAAGTTTCGTGAAGGTCTCCATGCGCCTTCATTTCGTCATATCCTAAATACTTTCTTAGCTAACATCTTCTACCTTTAAACTACATAGCGGCAAAATTTCAGCTTCAGTAGTTTTTAGAGATTTCGTGTATTGTCAGTGAGTGAGTGAGTGACCTTTAGATTTTACATATTGAGATATATCCTGAATTACGGGCCCTACAAAGACATTATTTACCAGGTTCGTAGAGAGGAATATTAGGAAACTGCCTGCGAAATGTGGTGTAATTTGATTTGTTAGTAAAGACGTAGTAAATTACAACCTCATGCTTTTTAGGGCGAAGTTTCATGTATTTTAATGTCTCTGACGTCAAATCACCTGAACTATATGTCGTAATACGATAATATTTTGAAGGTACATCCATTGGTGCATATGTAAAACGTTTGCAAAATACGTCGCGAATAGAATTAGTAGGAGAGACGTAACAAATCACAACGTCATGCGTGATGTGGCGATTTTCATTAACGTAATTATTACTCCATATTTCATCAACTGTGTGTCGTACTATGACAAAATTTCGAACGTACGTTCAGTGGTATGTGTGTATACTTCTTGTAACATTTCTCGCGAATACAATTAATAGTTTACGAGTAATAAAATTTTATTTCATGAACGCCGAAAAAGTAGTAAGAGACAAACTTTATTCCTATCATCATTTTGCTGGGGCTGTCAGCGAGAAAAAGTTTCCTAAAGGTTTGAAATTATGTTTTAAGTTTGTTGCAACTAGCTAAGTCCTCTCCTTCTCAAATAGAGTAATAAACTCCCACTATTACGTGCCGCAAGGGAGGGAACTTTTCATTGATTACGACGTCATATCTCATGAACTATCGGCCCTATCGCAAAATCCTTTCTTATCTGACGTCTTCTACCGATGAACTACATACTTGTCAAATTTCAGCTTCATAGGTGAAGTAGTTTTCGAGTGAGTGAGTGTCTGAATGTCCTTTCGCTCTTATATATCGAGATACACAGAGCTTTTATTTCTACATTTTTCTTAAAATATTTTCATTATTGGGTTCTACAAACCGTCAGTGGAATGAAAAATCTTAAACTGGTTAATTAAAACAAATTCACTTTATTCATCAGTAAATTTACAAGAATGTAACATACGATCCTTTGATCAAACAATTATTTTGTGAGACATAGTTACCATGCCTGGCAATCATCAGAGGAAAATATCTTTTGTAATTCGAGTACTTTTCTCATCCGTGCAGTAATGATGACCGCTGTCAGCTAGTTGGTGGAGACTTTCAGGCACCAGTAGGTAGCGCGACGCCGTCAGCACAGCCAGCGGGGTGCGGCGTCCCCGGCCACGACCAGCCTGAGCGCCCGGCCAGGCGGCACCACCGTCTGTAGCGTCACGCGGTCTGAGCCCGCCGACTGACGCATGCTCGACGGCACCACCACAGCTGCCAAACAGTACGTCTGGTATGGTACGTATGGCCGCCTTCAACTGTAACTAGCTGGTGATTTGTGCAACCAAGGTGGTCCACAATTCATACAATAAAACGAGCGGCATTTGGAAAATAAGTTTCCCAGGTCGACGGTGGACAGAGTTGCGCATGAAAGGAAAAAATACAATTAGACATTATACATCTTGTGCACTACATGCTTTCCCTAGCCAGACAAGATGACGAAATTGATTAGTTTTTTGGGTATTTATGGAGGTTTTTCGCTTGGACTATTACTGTCCAGTGTATTTCTTTCACAGATGAATGCCTAGACAGGAACCTCTTACTTCTCATGGAAAACATATTTAAAGGACACTGTGCACTAGAATGAACTATGTGGATACTCAAGAGTAAAGAGATGTGAGAGTATAGATATTGACGGTGTTTTATTTTGTAATTAGTTACTACAGTTGACTCAAATTGTTAACATGTTCTAAACTTGTCTCAAGAATTTGTGTAATAATAACTGGATGTAAAAAAAATGTTCAAATGTTTGTACAACTTATGGGACTTAACTACGGGATCATCAGTCCTTAAGCTTACAAACTACTTATGAACGAGCTAAGACTAAGGACGGCACAAATATCAGTGCCCGAGGGGGGATTCGAAACCCCGACCGTAGTGGCCGTGCTGACCGTGACTGGAGCGCCTCAGTCATCTCGGCCACCGCGGCCGGCTATAAGCCAAATGTTTGAACTACTGGTGATGTGCAAAGGGTATAATAAACCCTTATTACGGTTCAAATATAAATCAACTGTTTTCTAATTTAAGTAACTGAGACAAAGTTGAACTATGATACTCCGAGCCGGCCGCGGTGGCCGAGGGGACTGAGGCGCTCCAGTCACGGTCTGCACGGCCACTACGGTCGGGGGTTCGAATCCCCCCCCCCCTCGGGCATGGATATTTGTGCCGTCCTTAGTCTTAGCTAGTTCATAAGTAGTTTGTAAGCTGAGGGACTGATGAACCCGTAGTTAAGTCCTATAAGTTCTACAAACATTTGAACATTTTTATGGTACTTCGTCTTTTCTTAGTGTAAACTTCATAGAGAAGAAGTCTGATTGACCTTAACTTTAGAAATAACTTATTAGAGGCACTGTGTATCAAGACCTCTACCAGTTTCTACTACAATAAACAACACACGAAGAACATAATAATTATGTGATGGTATTCTGGAATAACAAGAATCACACGGTCACATCACAATATTTATTTTTTGCATAATTTTCAAGTACATTGAGACATTTGTCAAACCTCTTTATAAGCTTCAGAAAGGCGTACAGGAAAATAATCGGGACGTTGTATACAGAAGAAGAGTTGAATGGAAACATCAGTCATCACCTGTCAGAAAGAAGTTCAAAAACACTCCGTCTGCAGGTAAAGTGCTACTAATCGTTTTCTGAGACGCCCAAGGAGTTTCGTTGCTGGACTTTTTCGAGGATGGAACCATCAGTGTTGCGCGCTCCTCTGTTGAAATTGAAAGAGGTGATTCGGAAAAAGCGACCTGACCTTCTCAGATCTGACATTCTGCTGTTGTATGAGAATGCGAGACCACACTCGGTGACGCCAACGCAAAACCATATTGCAACTCTTGTTTGGGAGGGCCTACACCATTCGATATACAGTCCTCACCTCGCACCAAGTGACTTTCATCTGTTTCCAGCTTTGAAGAAGACTATCGGCGGAAGACGCTTCGGAAGCAATGCTAACGTCTAACAAGCCGTTCAACACTTCTCCCGTATGCAACGCACCGACTTTTTCCTAGAAGTGGCAGGACAAATATCTCAACCTACTTCGAAATTTTGTAGAAAAATATATTTCTTATCTTTAATGCCTCATTCTGTTTTCCCTTTCCCTGGCCAGTGTCGACAGGGGAAAATTATATTCCAACTCACCTTCGTGATATAAATGCGTAAGAAGTTCTCTCTCTTACGTTTCCACGACTAAACCCTTAACCGATATTGATGATAACGGTACCGCTGAAGAAACAAATTTGAAAGTGTGTAATTCAAGATTTTTTATTTCATTTTTATTTTATTTTATATATATCAGGAGGCTAAAATAAGGAGAGACGGCGCTACTATGAAAAGTTCATCTGTCGATTGAAGCCAGTCGGCCATCTTTTGAAGTCAATGAAATTTGATTCACATTAAAGCACTGTGTGGTTCTTGCTCTGTTAACTTTCATGCATTTAAATAACTGTCATTTCTGGTACATGTTTGATACAGTATACCTCTGTGCGCAAATACAGACCTTCCAGATAAGTGAACTGTGACTTATTAACACAAAATTATTGGATCCACAATATGGCGACAACGGCTTCACTTCTGAAGCGTTAAGGGCATCTCCCCCTATTCTAACCCACTTGTACATGTATGTTGTTGTTGTTGTTGTTGTTATGGTCTTCAGTCCGGAGACTGGTTTGATGCAGCTCTCGACCCTACTCTATCCTGAGCAAGCCTTTTCATCTCCTCATAAGAACGGCAACCCACATCCATTTGAATCTGCTTTCTATATGCGTCTCTTGGTCTCCCTCTGCGGTTTTTACCCCCACACACTTCCCTCCAATGCTAAATTTACGATTACTCGGTGACTAAGAATGTGTCCTACCAAGCGACCTCTTCTTTTAGTCAAGGTATGCCAAAAATTCCTTATCTCAGCAATTTGGTTCAGTACCTCTTCATTAGTTATGCGATCTACCCACCTAATTTATTTGAAAAATTTCTTTCACCAAATTTTCTTACGAATGCGACCATATTTTGTTAGCACCCACCTACATAAGGAGACATGATCATCATAATAAAATAAGAGAAAACAGATCGAGAACGGAAAGATTTAGGTGTTCATTTCTCCACCGCGCTACTAAGAGAAAGGTAATGCAGAGAAACATCATAAAAGCGATTCAATGAACACTCTGCTACGCACTTCAATATATTTATGTACATGCAGAAACTCTACATACTTGTTCAATATGTATAAGATATCCTAATATATTTATACCATTTAGAATTATTCTCCATGATTCATGATTGTTTTCTTGATATCACTCTTGCTAGTGTTTCTTACGGAATTTCTAGGTCATAAATTCAATGTTATAACCTTATTATTCCACGCAGAAGCAATAAAAGTTTTACTGTTGTCTACTGTACTTCAAGTGACATTGTTGGGATACGATGACACTGGCAACTAGTTTATATGAAATCGAAACCAGAAAAGCACGGAATAAAATGTGGATATTTGCAATTGGTTAAAACGGAAATATATGCAACCTCGAAGTACTTACACGCATGAAAAGTAAAATCATGGGCGGCAGGTTGCGTTGCATAAGATTCGACCATTTTTTCTGTCTGTAAAGGGAATGAAAATAGGTACTTTTTTTACTTCGTAACCATTGGCGTAAAAAATATTGGATCACTACATTTGTTTGAATTCTTTCAGCAAACATAAGAGAAATACGACAAGAGTTTTCGCACAAGACACCAACAAAATATTCAGTATTTTGATTCACAAGAAAGATTACCATTCTCATGCATTCGAAAATAAAAGTTGATGTTATGCTTACAACCAAGAAAAATCCTTTTTCAAAGAAGAAAAAGAAAATTACGCAAACCTACCACAATTGTTTATTATAACCAGATAATAGTGGGTGTTGAAATGGGCGATTTGATGATAACACAATACATCTGTGTATTTACAATAAATACGATACAGGAAATGTATTCGTAGTCGCGAATATAAATGATTGACACATAAAAATATGTGCCACACCGCGGCTTCCACCTTTTCTGGAACGGTCGCGTTATCATTCTGCTAAGCGCTCAATCATCACGTATGTGGACGGTATCAGTCCAGTGTAATTCAGCCATACATGTTACAATTTCTTCCGTGATGTCTTTATGAAGACGGTACTAATGAGGCACCAATGAGTTAATAAAATCATTATTTCTCCGTCTATTGGTTTCTATTATATTTTTGATCATAATTTCAAACAGCAGTGGTCCCACTCTGCACATTAATATGGAACTACATATTTTACTATACATGTTGTAAACCTTACTGTGGCTTATTTAAATACGCTGTGCAGTATCCCTGTTTATCGACAGAACTAAGCAAATCGTTGCACATCGTACAACAAATCGTGGACCGTACCTACTTTATGTGGAAATAGTGGACATCGGCGCTCTTAGTACATTTCTTGTGTAGATCAAAGACTAACCAGACTGGCAGAAAGTTCCACAAGACAGGAGACATATTTTTCTGGAGTGTTCTGAACGTAGCGAAACTGAACTTGGAAGAACGAGCAAGAAATTCAATTGGACTATACATAAGTTGTTGAAACTGATGACCTAGATGTTTAGTCCCCTCAAAACAACAACAACAACAACCGCTCGCGTAAAGCGGAAGACCCGGGTTTGAGTCCCGGTCCGGAACAAATTTTCATATGTTACAAAATGGTAGATCAACTAAAGAAAAGCAGCTGAAGGCGTTATTTATCGCAAATTGCGAATTAAAATCTATAAAAAAACATGTGTTGTTAAGAGCAATTTAAATTATTCCGTATTTATGAAGTAATGAAAACAGATTCTATTAAAAGTGGCGAATAAGTGACATCAAAATCAGATTCATGTGCACAAAGTGCAGAAAACCACTGTTACAAAACCATACAACAGACCCAATTGTAGCGAAGTGTTCTCAGTGTTAAGAGAAGTCACCTGAAAATACTAAATTTGTTAGGTATTTAAAATTTACTCTCCTCTTCTGTCACTAATAAGATCCTAATGTCTGTTATTTGGGTCAATATGCTATCTATGATTGCTTAAGATTTATAGTAAACCATTAGTTTACATTAATAATTGACAGTCTGAATTATTATGTGACTGTAAGGGATATACTAACAAAAACTTGCATAGTGTGAAGCCCTGGGTAATTATATTACTGTGCTGGTAAGATGTAAAATAACCTTGAGAGACGAAGGGTTAATTCTACAGGTCAGACACTAGGTCAACCTCCTACTGGAAGAGCAATAAATGTGAGCGTTTACAGGGTAAAAAAAACTATTCAGCTGTGGCATTCCTCTATCCAACTTCTGACGCGTTCAACGTGCAGTTCTGCCGTCTCTGGGTTTGTCTCAACTGTGACGATACGTATTGTGGAGGCGCGGAATATTAAGGGGAGTAGGAGAATTAATCTTTTTTTTCAGTTTATAGAATGTAACATTTCTTTACTTTTCCATAAATGCAATATGTTCCACTTTGATCACTGAAATACAGCACACGAGACAAAAATTTCGGTATTAATTTGCCTACACAATTACTTCAAATGTTTGTAAAGTTAGGGACATAACTGCGTGGTCATCGGTCCCTAAATTTACAAGCTATTTAAACTAACTTACCCTAAGGACATCACACACACCAATGCCCGGCGGTGTACCGAAACTACCTCCGACATGGAACGGCCGCGGGCACCGTAGCGAGGTGCCTTAGTGCGCACGGCTATTCTGCTACGGCACACACTATTAGTAATAAGTACCTTTGACATAACAGTTAGTTAGTCTTCAGATGTATGTGAATGAAACAAGACGTATTGTTTGATCCACTTTTGTGAAATATAAAGCTTAAAATTTTCAATAGCCGTGGAAGTTAGTTAGAAGCCTTCATCAGGCCTTAAAGCATGAAGCAAGCCTGCCGATTTGCGGTAGTTATGTGAACCATTGTTTAATCAAATGTTGGCCAGAATGCTTCTGAACGAATATTAAAACCTTATATACTCATCCTCATTTCCATTTGTAAGGTTTCTTTTTAAAAATTATTCAACTTTATTTAATGCCTGTAAGATTATCATTACACAGCTCTGGCAACAAACCTTTCATTTTTCAGCGTATGTGACATAGAACTATCTGCGTGCCACGCTTAGTAGAGTATTCTTACTTCCTTCACTGACTAGAGGCCAAGTCAGACATCTCACTCTCATTCTCTCTCTCTCTCTCTCTCTCTTCAGTGTATATCAAGTTCCTGGTTGTTATAATTAAACTTTCCCTATTTGACACGTTATAAGACTGACACTAACAACCAAACGAATACAAGACTTGGTAGCATGAATGTGAAGACCTGTGGAAGGGAAACACTGCAGCCGGCCGCGGTGGGCGAGGGGACTGAGGCGCTCCAGTCACGGTCTGCACGGCCACTACGGTCGGGGATTCGAATCCCCCCTCGGGCATGGATATTTGTGCCGTCCTAGTTCATAAGTAGTTTGTAAGTTTAGGGACTGATGACCCCGTAGTTAAGTCCCATAAACTATACAAACATTTGAACATTTTTTGAAACACTGCAGATTCAATTCAACTGAAACATCCTTAATTTGCTGCTACGGCACATCACACTATTACATATTGGTTCTATTACTGTTACAATCCATATGGCTCTCAGCAGTGTCCAGAAGAATCTGGACACCATTTAAGAATGCTTCGAAACACCTTCCATACAGTGGACCACGGTATCTTCAACTATAATGACACAGCACGCCAACTTCCTGCCATAGAAACCGCGATTTCATCAACCGCCCGTGGAAGAACAGGCCGTCGGCCTCTTCCAGGAGTGACATCAGTTCTCCAGTTGATTCGAACTCCTTCATCAAGCTCCGCACAGAGGGTGGCAAACGTGGACCCTTCCGTTATGCTTTCAGCCAGCGACATTATCATCAGCTGCAGAAAAATTTTGTTTTGATAGCAGAGCTTCACCAATAGTGCCCTGCTCGTTTTGATCAAGCTAATGTTGACACGTCAACACGTGACTGGTCAGATGCGTGAGAAAATGACCACGACGACAGATCATGGCACCTACTTGGAACGGGACGGTGAACGCATCGACATCATGCACCCTATATTCTGGACATTAATGCTAACAAGTGTCGTACTCTTACATTAAATAGTTTCCACTTTATAACGTGTTAAATAGGGAAAGTTCATATATAACCACCTGGTATATTAATGTTACTCATTACTCGTATACGGTAAAAATGGTCAGTGTTATTGCCAAGATAGTTTCAACTGATGTAGCTATTCCTTTCTTTCATCTCAATATGGGTAATTTTTTTTTTCTTTTTTTCGTTTCTCTCCCTCTCTTTTTAAACTTGTTTTGTAGCCTATTATTTCTCATTTGTGTGCACAATATTGCACAATATTAAGTATCCTCAACAAGAACAGAAGTGTAAACAAATTATGAAAATTAGTTGCGTGGATGGAATCGAGAAGTATAATTCTACATCTACATTTACATACATACTCCGCAATTCACCGTAAGGTGCTTGGCGGAGGGTACACTGTACCACTACTAGGCATTTCCTTTCCTATTCCACTCCCAAAGTGAACGAGGAAAAAAAGAATGCCTATATGCCTCCGTACGAGCCCTAATTTCTCTTATATTGTGTTTGTGATATTTACGCGAAATGTAAGTAGGCGGCAGCAAGATCGTACTACACTCAGCTTCAAATTCCGGTCCTCTAAATTTACTTAACAGAAATTCACGAAAAGAACGTCGTCTTTCTTCTAGCGATCCCCAATTGAGTTGCCGGAGCATTTCCGTGACACTCGCGCATTGGTCGAACCTACCGGTAACAAATCTAGCTGCTCGCCTCTGAACCGCCTCTATGTCTTCCTTCAAACCGATCTGCTGCGGGTCCCAAATACTTGAGCAATATTCAAGACGTAGTCGTACAAGCGTTTTATACGCGGTCTCCTTTATAGGTGAAGTACATCTTCCCAAAATTCTCCCAATAAACCGAAGTCGGCTGTCTGCCTTACTCACAACTGTCCTTACATGCTCGTTCCATTTCATATCGCTCTGCAATGTTACGCCTAGATATTTGAACGACGCGACAGCATCAAGAAGCTCACTACTAATGCTGTATTCGAACATTATAGGATTGTTTTTTCTACTCATGCGCATCACCTTACATTTTTCTACATTGAGAGTTAGCTGCCATTCTTCGCACCAACTAGAAATTTTGTCTAAGTCAACCTGTATGCTATTACAGTCAGTTACAGACGACACCCTCCCATACACCACAGCATCATCAGCAAACAGCCGCAAATTCTCTTGGATTTCCTTCAAAGTCTAACCTCTATGTGTGGTGTCGCACAAGTACAAAGTGCGCGCCACCTACTTTCGCCGCGCGCCGCCATGCATGCACGGCGCGGCGTTCTTCCGACGACAGCCACGAGCGCCCTCTGGTACAACGCCGCTCGTGGCCACCACTGAAGGACATCGGCCACTTCGCACTTCGGACTGAGCTAGCAAACAGTTACGACCTTCGTCATCAGATAGGCACGATTGAAGACTTTGCTATTGTACAGGCACTAGGCAGGCCTCTAACAACTATGTATCAACATTCTGCAGTACTATGTAAAAGTTAAGTATTGTTACATTCTGTGCAATATATCTCTTTCTAATTTACTCGAGTGTTTATAGTTTCTGGCTGCTCCCCTCCGTACCTGCACCAGCGTGTCGGTCTCATTCCACTCGGCCACCGACACCTACGACGAGGCTGGGACACAAAAGCGGCGACGAAGTCGGGACACAAAAGTGGCGACGAGGATGGGATACAAAAGTGGCGACGAGGAGTGATAGAACCTTGGACCAGCCCGCTTGCAGCAGCCAGACAGCAGCAGTCGGAGCACGCAAAAATTGCTCCCGCCCACCCACCCTTATTATAAGATTTTTGGGGGAATATATTCTGTTACGTATTTTGTGGACTTTTTTGTTGCAGGGCGTCCTCTTTCATATTGCATTTGTGTTTTGTACTAAGTTACTTGTATACGCGGCGCCTAATCGGTCAGCATGGCCACTACCCCGAACCCAAACTTAATGGAAATTATTCAGTTACAGACGGCGCAAATTACCCAGCTCCTCCAGGCCGTGTCGCAGTTGACGACACAGGCTGCTCACCAACAACAACAGTCGTCACATCAGCAGCCCACACCTGCCGCCGCACCGCTTCCGACGTTCCGCCAGTACAACGAACGTGAGGAAGAATGGAGTGATTATCTGGCGCAGTTTCAAGAACTCGTCGCGGCTCATCAACTTACAGGTCAGACTGTTAAGCATCTTTTATTGTCAGTGGTGGGCCCCAAAACTTTCGTGTTACTGCAAAAACTATTCCCGCACGCATCTCCTCGTGATGTAGACTTTGAACAAATAGTAGAGGCACTAAATGCTCATTATGAGAGGAAAGTTCTTGTAGCCGCTGCACGATACCGATTTTTCAGACTTAAAAAATTACCGCAGCAGTCACACCAAGAGTGGATTACGGAATTGAAGGGCTTAACCCGCCAATGTAAATTTACTTGCTCTTGTGGACTTTCGTATAGTGACGTGATGTTGAGGGATGCGATTACACAGAATATTCAGGACCCCAGAATTAGAGCAGCAATTCTGAAACAGTCTGACCCCTCATTAGACAGTGTACTGCAGCTTATAGAAGCGCATGATACTTTTGACTTAGCAGATGTAGAAATGCAAAGCCACAGTGTAAATTCAGTGCGCCGCAACGGACGCTTTCCTAGCCGTAGTTCTCAGTATAGCACTAGTGATTCTTTAAATTCTACCGGCCGTGCTGAACAGACAGTGAACAGTAGCCAGTGTAAAAGTGCGACACAAAGGTCGCCCCGTCGTGTTAGAAACAGTAATTTGAATAACGGGCGCCAACGCTCATTTCAGAAAAATGTACGTAAATCTTGCCCCCAGTGTGTGTCTCGCCACAAGCGTGCTCATTGCCCTAGTCGCAACGCAACCTGTTATCAATGTGGCAAATTGGGACATGTGCAGTCTGTGTGTATGCAAATTAAAAACTCAAAGAACAGTAACGTTAGAAACGGTGCTTCGAAAAGTGCGAGAACAGTTCATTCTGTAAATGTTATACGGGCTGTGGAACTGAACAGTGCTTTCCTTGGATCTCAATTGCAAGAATGTAGTTCTGCGCCTATGGCAAATCTATATAGTGCACCACGTAGCAAGCGCCGACGAGCGCGTAAAACAGTGCAACGGAAAAGGGTTCGGGACAAGCAAAATGACTATGAACAGTGCATTCCTGTAGTGAAAATAGTGCCTTCTGCAACTGCTCCTTGTAATAGTGCCCAGTACTGTGTAGCTAGTGACAGTAGAATTGGTGTAGCTACTCAAAGTAATTTTAGTGCAGTAGCCTCGCATTGCGCGGACGCCGATCCGGCGGTAGTGTCATCTAGTGACAGTGTGGTTACTCCCCTGTGTGCCGCGTATGCGCCGCTTCCTACCGCACGCAACCCGCGCAAGCGCAGAAAACAATATGTATTAGACGTTGCCCACATTCGCGCACCGGTCGTGCGCCAGAAGCACAAGCTGTTTGTTACTCTCTCTATAGAAAATAAGACTGTGCAATTTCAGCTTGATACTGGTTCCGCTGTTACATTAATTAATAAAGATACTTATGAACTTCTGGGTTCGCCAAAATTGTCGCCGTCACAGCAAGTGTTAACAGCTTATACAGGTGAAAATATTCCCGTACTAGGAACGTGTAGCATGCCTGCCTCTTTTCAGGGTGTTACGAAAACAGTTGCTTTTGTTGTTCTTCAGGCCAGATCTACACAGAACATTTTTGGACTAGATGCTTTTGACTTGTTTGGTTTATCAATTCAAAGAGATGTGCTTCAAATTTCGTCAATAGTGCCTCAGGATAAAATCAATGCATTGTGTGACACATATAGTGACTTGTTTTCACCGGAACTAGGTTGTGCAAAAGACTTCGTGGCACATGTGACTTTAAAAGAATCTGCAGTTCCAAAATTTCGTAAAGCTAGACCAGTGCCTATCGCATTGCGTGATACAGTTGCCGAAGAACTTAAACGTTGGCAAGATAGTGGGGTGATTTCTCCTGTTTCTGCGAGTCAGTGGGCCTCGCCTATAGTAATTATACCCAAGCCGTCAGGAAAACTTCGTCTCTGTGCGGACTTTAAATCAACAGTGAACAGTCAAACAATTGTCTACACTTATCCCCTGCCCAGACCTGAGGAACTGTTGGACAAATTAGGACAGTCTCGTTTCTTTTCTAAGATTGATTTAGCAGAGGCATACTTACAGATTCCACTTGATGACGAGTCAAAAAAGTTTTTCGTCATTAATACTCACATGGGCCTTTTTCAATTTCAACGCCTACCCTTTGGCAGTTCTTCCGCTCCCGCTATTTTTCAGCGTTTTTTGGAACAGCTGACAGTTTCCGTACCGTGTTGTTCGAACTATTTAGATGACATTGTGGTGTCCGGACGTACAGTTGAAGAACATTTAGCAAACCTGGAGTGCCTTTTCAAAGTGTTGACTGCATCAGGTCTACGTTGCAATAAAGCAAAGTGTTCGTTTTTTCAAACTGAAATAGAGTACCTAGGTCATGTGATTAATGCCCAAGGAATTCATCCCTTACAGTCACATCTTCGAGCAATCAAAGACTTGCCTCCTCCTAAGAATGTGCATGAATTGCAAGCAGTAATGGGAAAGCTTAACTATTATTTCAGATTTATTCCCAATGCCTCTCAGATTGCAGCTCCACTGCATCACTTACGTAGGAAGAATGTTCCTTTTGTTTGGTCCAAAGATTGCCAGGTTGCCTTTGACAACTTAAAGTCTGCACTACTGAGTGATGCATGTTTGATTCCCTTTGACCCCCAGAAGCCTGTAGTGTTAGCAGTTGACGCCTCATCGTACGGCCTAGGCGCTGTAATCTCACATCGTATTGGATGTCACGATCGTCCTATTGCCTTTGCATCCAAGCTACTGACGCCGACGCAACAGAATTACAGTCAGATAGAAAAGGAGGCCTTAGCAATCATTTACGGCGTCGCAAAGTTTCATCATTATCTCTATGGCAGAAAATTCTATTTGTTGACAGACCACAAGCCTCTCACGTCGTTGTTCTCACCCACAAAGCCAATTCCGCCACGTACGGCACAAAAGCTTCAGAGATGGTCCTTGATATTGTCAAATTATCAGTATGAGATTTTATACCGACCTACCACTAAACATGCCAACGCGGACACACTTTCCCGCCTTCCGGTTGGCCAGGATGTATCATTTGATTCTTCAGAAATGGCATGTTGTCAGATAGACTCCAGAGATGCTTCCGCTGTCGCAGACTTTCCTTTGAACTCTCGTCGGGTTGCACAGGAAACAGCTGCGGATGCAGACCTAAGTGTAGTAGCACGTTTTGTTCGCTTTGGTTGGCCTGCCAGAGCCAAAGACATTGATCGGCCTCTGGTTCGACGTTATTTTGCACAACGTCATGCATTATCTTTAAGTCAGGGTGTACTGTTGTTGCATACCGACAACGACCAAGCAAGAGTGATTGTTCCTCGTTCCCTGCAACGAGAAGTGTTACGCCTCCTGCATCAAGGACATTGGGGCATTGTTAGGACAAAGCAACTGGCCAGACGTCATTGTACCTGGGTTGGTATGGACGCTCAGATAGAGGACATGACGTCACAGTGTACTGTTTGTGCGGAGCATCAGGCGGCTCCCCCGCAACGTTTCTCAGATTGGCCACGCCCCAAGGGACCATGGCAACGTTTACATATTGACCTTGCCGAACCATTCTGGAATACGCGCTGGTTAATTGTTGTAGACGCTTTCAGCAAGTTTCCTTTTGTGATTGCCATGAACTCAACGACAGCTTCTAGTACAATCAGTGCCTTAACATCAGTGTTTTGCATCGAAGGCTTGCCTGAAACTATCGTCAGTGACAATGGACCTCAGTTTGTTAGTGCGGAATTTCAACAGTTTTGTCGTGTGAATGGCATTCAGCATATTACCACTGCACCTTTTCACCCTCAGTCCAATGGTGAAGCAGAACGTTTCGTTCGAACATTCAAGTCTCACATGGAGAAGATGAAAGGTCAGCACTCCAGGCAGCAAGCTCTTCAAATTTTCCTGTCTACGTATCGGTGCATGCCACGTGACGGCCCGTCTCCTGCCGAGCTGCTACACGGCCGCCGTCACCGCACTCTCCTTCACCTGCTGCAGCCTCCCACGCACCGAGTCGGTTCGTATGGCGCTACGCGTTTTCAGGTTTCCACGCCGGTGCTGTACAGGGTGTTTGCTGGAAACAAGAAGACATGGTTGCCGGGCACCATTCAGCGCGTGCTTGGTCGCAATATGTTTATTGTACGTTCTTCCACAGGGTCGGAGCTGCGGCGCCACGCAAACCAATTGCGCCTGCACAGACCGCGCGATCCTGTCTCCGGTTTCTTGATTCCAGACCCAGTTCTGCGCCAGGGAGCACAACCACATCGTTCGTCCCCGGACTACGAGATCCCTATGGACGTCGACGTACATCCGACGCAGTCGTCGCCGCCGCTGTCGCCGCCGCAGATGACAGCGTCACCGAGAGGGACTCCGGGACCGTGCGGGCCCCCCCAGCTTGGGCCACGCACCTCAGAAGAAGATGACCTGCTCCCTCTGGGCGGGGGCGGGCGCCCTTCCCCAGGTTTCGGCGGGTTCCCTGGAGGATCGCAAGGCGGATGCCGGGGCGCGGACGGCGTCTCGATCCCGGCCTCAGCTACGACGCCCGTCCCACCAGTAACGCCCCCGCTCAGGCCCTCCTCCCAGTGCCGTCGCCGTGGCCCTCAGCCCTACGCCACGACGGCGCGGCGGTTTGGGGGGGAGGGGTGTGGTGTCGCACAAGTACAAAGTGCGCGCCACCTACTTTCGCCGCGCGCCGCCATGCATGCACGGCGCGGCGTTCTTCCGACGACAGCCACGAGCGCCCTCTGGTACAACGCCGCTCGTGGCCACCACTGAAGGACATCGGCCACTTCGCACTTCGGACTGAGCTAGCAAACAGTTACGACCTTCGTAATCAGATAGGCACGATTGAAGACTTTGCTATTGTACAGGCACTAGGCAGGCCTCTAACAACTATGTATCAACATTCTGCAGTACTATGTAAAAGTTAAGTATTGTTACATTCTGTGCAATATATCTCTTTCTAATTTACTCGAGTGTTTATAGTTTCTGGCTGCTCCCCTCCGTACCTGCACCAGCGTGTCGGTCTCATTCCACTCGGCCACCGACACCTACGACGAGGCTGGGACACAAAAGCGGCGACGAAGTCGGGACACAAAAGTGGCGACGAGGATGGGATACAAAACTATGGATACTGAAAATTGCATACTTAATCACAGGACTGATAGAATCATTGGGATATCAGAGGTAGTCATATTATTCAATATTTGTCTATTGGGTAATCAAAAACTAGACACAGATAGTAATTTTACTGTTCACTTTACCAGTGAACTGTTATATTTGATGCGGTTAACATCTCCTTATTGGTAATATACTACTTGTTCAGTTTAACTACGGAGATACTTACCCTCCTCGAACTCCCAGATGACCTCGGGTATGAAGCGTCTCCATCTCCAGTATCGGTTCCTAAAAAATACAAGACATTGTTAAGAAGAAAGGACAGCAAAGTTAGAGATATTAAGTCAGAAGTGAAACTTGTTACATCCGTTCATTAGCAGCTGTACAGCAACTATTCTCAGTACGTCAGCATAATCTGTTTGACTAATTTCCTCTAACTGCGTACATTATTCACGCCCCTGTTTTGTGAGGCATAATAACTATCCGTTTGAGTATCCGGAAAGAAACATGCAATTACTGTACGTCCTTATCAACATGTCACCTGGCTACTTAGCCTTCCCAGCCGCATGGTAAAATGGCATTGCAGCGTCATACGTCCATCCATTGGCCGCCGAAGTTTAAAATTTTGCATTTTAAGTTGACACCTACGCGACTGTCAATTTGTGTTAAGTTGCATGACTCGTTGGTGGTGCGTAATATTTTTTATTTGGAGACCAGCTCCGTAGCCTAATGGGCATCGTGGTGGAATTATCACAGAGGGGTACCGCGTTCGATTCCCGGTCGGGTTGGAGATTATCCCCGCTCGGCTACTGTCAGTTGTGTCGTCCTCGTCATCATTTGTTAATCATTGAAATGCAAGTCACCAAAGTGGCGGCAACTAAAAAGACTTGATTGCAAAACGATATATTGACCATAGCTGTTTATTTTTCATCTCAAAGCTACCGGTTTCGGTTAGTTTATCATTTTCAAGCGTTAGCAAAGTTTAACTAATAGCTTAACATGTCGTAAGACAAAACTTTTTTAATAAGTATTTGTCTTCATTACTGTACTCCTTATCGATATTTCCACAGTGGATGACTGCTACAAAGCACCGAGATAAAAAAATAAACAGCTATGGTCAATATGTCGTTTTGCAATTGTGTCAAAGCTGTTAAGCCGCACCTGTTCACCATTCTAAAAAGACTTGCACTAGGCAGGCTAAACACGACCCAAGTTGGCGTGTAACGGCCATAAACGCCACGCAATCATCATCATATTTCTTTTGAAGCGTTCGGTACGTGGTATCTTGGTGTACTCAGAAGAGTAATACATGTATGGTGCAAGTTTCAGACTAATTCTCCCCTATACGTGTCTCTATATAAAAATCCGTTTTTTGTTTATATATATATATATATATATATATATATATATATATATATATATATATATATATATTCAGCTGATTTAACTTTAAACAGAACACTCACGTACACAAATATCACCCAGAGATTTTGTCCATGCAGCGTATTCTACGTCATCCGCAAGGTTATTAAGATACTGTTGGTTAACGGAAAAGTTCTACGCAAGTAAATGTTCAAATGTCTGTAAATCTATCGGACTCATCTGCTTGGTTATTAGTCCGTAGCTTACAAACTACTTAAACCAAGGTAAAGTAACCTAAGGACAACACATTTACAAACTACTTAAACCAAGGTAGAGTAACCTAAGGACAACACAAAGACCCATGCCCAAAGAGGGGGACTCGGACCCCCGACGGCGAACGGCCGCGCGCACCGCAGCACGGCGCCCCAGTGCGCACGGCTAATACGCCGCGGCTACTACTATGCAAGTATCAAGGCTGTTTTGTGGTACTTACTTCATGTACGCCGTTATTCCGGTGACAACTGCAATCGGAACGTCAAATAACCATTTCAACACCATTTTGAAAACGTACTTTGTTTGATTTCTGTTTAACTTTGTAATTTCACAATCCTCATATTTCTTCTTTCACTTTGTAATACTACTCTGAGAATTTTGTCATTTTTTTTCAATGGATCTCTGGTTACCGAGGTTACCGAAACGGATGTCAACAATAGAAGCAACTGTCAATGCGTTCGTCCCTTATATAATCTGATTGCCCGTGATTCAGAAGACGTAATTTCAGGGACTGAACGAGTATTTACTTTTCTAGTTTGCAATAATCGGTTGGATATTCTAGTTTAACCCTCTCAGCCCTGGCGTACTAAATGAAGTTCATCACTTTTACACATCCTTATTTCTTTGAAACACTGTGAAACACTTGAGCTCTAGTGTTTTAAATTTAACATCATTTCGACTTGACATTCTGAGAGTAACAGCCGCTGCCATTTAGTGTGCAGTGAATATGGTCTGGGCAAACGGAATGAAAGAGGAAGCCGCCTAGTAGAATTTTGCACATAACATAATGTAGTTATGACAAACACCTGGTTTAAGAATCACAAAAGAAGGTTGTATACGTGGAAGAGACCAGGAGACACCGGGAGATACCAGATAGATTCTATAATGGTAAGACATAGATTTCTGAACCAGGTTTTACAGTGTAAGAGATACCCAGGGGCAGATATAGACTCTGACCATAACTTGTTGGTTATGAACGGTAGGCTGAAACTGAAGAAACTACAAAAAGGTAGGAAAATAAGGAGATGGGATCTGGATAAGTTCTTAAGAATTTCAGAGGGAGCTTGAGGCAACAATTGACAGAAACAGGGGAAAATAAAACAGTAGAGGAGGAATGGGTAAAATTGAGAGATGAAATAGTGAAGGTAGCAGAGGACAAAATAGGTAGGAAGGAAAGACCTACAAAAAACCCTTGGATATCACAGGAAATACTAAATTTAATCGATGAAAGGAGAAAATATAAAAATGCAGTAAATGAAACAGGCAAAATGGAGTACAGACGACTAAGAAATGAGATTGACAGGAAGCGCAAAATGGCTAAGCAGGAGTGGCTAGAAGGCAAATGCAAGGATGTAGAAGAATGTATAAATAGGGGAAAAATAGATACAGCCTACAGGAAAATAAAAGAAATATTTGGAGATAAGAAAAACAGCTCTATGAACATCAAGGACACTGATGGAAAACCAGTTATCAGCAAAGAAGGGAAAGCTGAAAGGTGGAAAGAGTATATAGAAGGGCTCTACAAAGGAAATGAACTTCGAGACAATATTGTAGGAAGGGAAGAGGATGTAGATGAAGATGAAATAGGAGATACTGTACTGAGAGAAGAATTTGACAGAGCTCTGAAAGATCTAAGTCGAAACAAGGCCCCTGGAGTAGATGATATTCCCTCAGAGTTACTGAAGTCTCTGGGAGAACCAGCCATGACAAACCTGTTTCACCTGGTGTGTAAGATGTATGAGACAGGCGAAGTACCCTCACACTTTAAGAAAAATGTTATAATCCCCATTCCAAAGAAAGCAGGTGCAGACAGGTGTGAAAACTACAGAACCATCAGTTTAATAAGTCATAGTTGCAAAATATTAACACGAATTATATACAGAAGGATGGAAAAGTTGGTAGAAGTCGACCTCGGGGAAGATCAGTTTGGGTTCAGGAGAAATGTAGGAATACGGGAGGCAATGCTCACTTTACGGCTTATCATAGAGGATAGATTAAGAAAAGGCAAACCTACATTTCTAGCTTTTGTACATTTGGAGAAGGCTTTTGACAATGTTGATTGGAATAAACTCTTTCAAGTTCTGAAGCAAGCAGGAGTAAAATATAGGGAGCGTAAGGTTATTTACAACTTGTACAAAAACCAGACAGCAGTTGTCAGAGTTGAAGGGCATGAAAGGGATGCAGTGGTTGGAAAGGGAGTAAGACAGAGTTGTAGTCTTTCTCCATTGTTATTCAATTTGTACATTGAGCAAGCTATAAAGGAAAGCAAGGAGAAATTTGGAGAAGGAATTAAAGTTCAGGGTGAAGAATTAAAAACATTGCGCTTTGCAGACGACATAGTAATTCTGTCAGATACAGGAAAGGACCTGGAAGAGCAATTGAACGGAATGGACAGTGTGCTGAATGGTGCATATAAGATGAACATTAACAAGAGCAAAACTAAGGTATTGGAGTGCAGTGTAAGAAAATCAGGTGATGCTGAAGGAATTAGATTCGGTAATGAAGCAATAAAGGAGGTAGATGAGTTTTGTTACTTGGGCAGTAAAATAACAAATGATGGTCGCAGTACAGAGGATATAAAATGAAGAATGGCAATGGGTAGAAAAGCGTTGTTGAAAAAGAAAAAATTGTTAACATCGACTATTGATTTAAGCCTAAGGAAGTCCTTTCTGAAGGCATTTGTATGGAGTTTTGCCTTGTATGGGAGTGAAACATAGACGATAAACAGTGCGGAGAGAAAGTGGTTTGAGGCTTTTTAAATTTGGTGCTACAGAAGAATGCTGAAGATTAGGTGGGTGGATCGCGTAACTAATGAGATGGTACTGAACAGAACTGGGGAGAAAAGAAATTTCTGGCATACCTTGACTAAAAGAAGGGATGGATTAATAGGACACATTCTTAGACATCAAGGAATTGTGAATTTAGCGTTGGAGGGAAGTGTGTGGGGTAAAAATCGCAGAGGAAGACCAAGATATGGATACAGTAAGCAGATTCAGACAGATGTAGGTTGCCGTTCTTATGTGGAGATGAAGAGACTTGCTCAGGATAGGGTATTGTGGAGAGCTGCATCAAACCAGTCTTCGGACTGAAGACCACAACAACAACAGGTACACACTACTCTGATAGAAGTCAAGATGGTGGGCAGACATGTAGCTGCCCCTGGTAAGCTTATTGTTTCTATCGTATACAGACGTATATGTACTTTTCATTGGCAATATTTTTGTTCATAAATACAAATTAACGAGTGATATAACGCTATGACAATACAGAAACAGTGCTTATATGTAACGATTTACTCCATTGAACACCTGGTTTTTTGTACATTTCATTGTACATAAATTCATTATAATGAAGAATACTAGGTTTCAAATTATTTTGTATGAAATACAAAAAATCAGGGCTGAATGAGTTAACACAGCAGGCAGCATGCTAACTTTTGCTACCGGTAGAACCGACAGAAAAAAAAATTAACAACCCCAGCAGACATCATGTGATTACCGGTTCTGTGTTTGATGGTGATTTTGTGAGGAAGTTCCTTCAGATGTGCCATCCGCAGCTGCAGCCTTTCACTGATGATTGTATGTTGCAGAGCTATAAAAGTCAGAGAGGTTGACAAATGTGTTTGTCACTATTATAAAATTAAGATGGAGTGAGTTAGCGGACCGTTCAAGGTGCTTGGGTAGTCTTCAAACCAGAAACTAATGAGTGCAGCATTGTGAACACTACTCTTGTCATCTTGGAAAACATGAATATTCGCAGCATACATGTTTTGCTGATTTCGAAGAACGTGTAACATAGAAACACCGATAACGCTGTGATGGTTTTCATGAAAATCTATGAACAAAATTTTTGCACAGAATTCCAAGAAATTGCACAATACTGTAACGATTCAGATACGTTGGAGATTTCGCTGTGTTTATGGACTGGTAAAACTAGATAGTTACATATATATTATTAAAACATTTAAACTCACAACACAAGAAAATTAAATTCACAATCGAGCTAGGAAGTTTCTCTATCAATTTCCTGCTTATTAGCACAATCAGCTGTGTATTGGTCATTTACAAAAAACCCATAGCTACAAAAACTTTAATCTGCGAACGTGTCCAACAGCAACGTAGCCCCAATCATGCAGCCAACCATTCAGTGGTGCATCTGCCTCTCAGAGAGATCAGAAGATCATTAAACATAGCACTTCAAGTAATGAATGTAGTTCTGCCCCAGCAGACAATATACTACAAGAAAAATTATACCACCACTATATTCTCACCTAAAGGAATCAGTCAGTAGCTTCAACAAAACCATGTTTGGACAAAATTTCAGAAAATTTCAGTAAAAATTCTAAACTTGCTATTAGAGACCAGCATTTTACAACATCAATAATATACTAGCTCTTTTAATCAAGGGTAGAGATTGATCCTTGGCTGTCTATCAAATCCCAAGTACAATCATGTGGGGAAGTGTATATAGATCAGTCAGGTAGAGCTGTGGTGATTAGGTTACCTGAACATGAGAGAAGCTAGAGATTAAACAAGAGAAACTCAACCTTGGACGACCATCTCATATGAGGAAACCACCTATAGAGAATTACATTCGTTAAAGAAATGCAGAAACATGGCCCTGGTGGATATATTTAACGTCAACAAACATGGGACACAGTACTAAATGATCAGACTCAGTTTCCATTTCCCCCTCTCTTATTTTAATTATCAGTTACATATACCAGCCCGTTGTGGGGAAAGACGCCAAGGTTTTGTGCTTCTACAGTTTCCCATATATATATATAATTGGAAGAGTTTAAAAAGAAAGGGATATAACAATAGGATCAGTGAAAAGAAAAATGACAAAGGCAGATTCAGACATCTGAAAGAACAACACTAGGGACTTATACCAGACTCTCATACAAGTTTTAATAGGATTCCAGTCACCAAATCTATATTTTACAGTTAAAATAAAAACATAGTCTTAAGGAATAAAGAGAGCTGAGAATTGTTAGCTAAATACTTGCGAGAATTCGTGAAGAACTTATCGACAGATTTCAATTTCAGAACTTACTAAAACAAGACCCACCATAGGGGTTATTTAAAACAGAAGAAATAGAAAAGATCATTAAGTTGCTAAAGAATAACAAGCCACAAGGAGAGGGTGGGACTGTAGGAAAATTCTGAAAAGTTGGAGGCTTATCTGCAAGGAACAAAATTCACAAAATAATTAACCCTTAAGAGGAAGAATAATTTTATTACTTAATAAGAAATACTTGTCTGGTGGAGACAGTTACGAAAATAAGTATATATGATGATTTTCTTGCAAATTGGTACATAATTGTGTTAGTAGAATTAAAAAATTGGACAATAACTCACTGAACACCAATAACAAGAACTAGTTCCATTATTTATTACTTCATGAATACTCATGCCAAGGGACTCTATAAAAATAAATAAATTTTGTCAAGAAAGGCCAGGGATAAACTTCAAATTCAAAAACACATTTACTAGTTAATCGATTAATCACTGAATACACATTTTTCATTTGCTTCTTCTCGCATCTTTGCAAGTTTGTCTTCAGAATTTTGATCATCCACTCTAAATACTTCAGTTGGTCTTCTTCTGCGTGATGTAGATGGAACCTGCTCCATTTTTCCAACCTGTATAATATATTGCATAAATGCAAGGCCTTGTAACTCAATAGAATGTTTAAGGAAAAAAGCACTTAGCTGCATGTAATTGTACTCATCAGTAATAAACGTATCAAATTTCGAAATTCGTGTCTATTAGATACGCTACAAAACTTGCGCTACTGGAAATATGTGACTCACAGGCACTATGATACTACAGAAAACAACAATTGCTTCACGTATCACAGTCACTGTCAAATATATCACACCACAGCACAAACAATGAAATTGTATGAAGCTACAGAGGCACTTCTGCATATAGCGGAAACAGTATTATTTAATCTAACAAAATAAAAATTGATGCATGTGTCTCAGGTATATACTTCCTTTTGAGGGTTAAGCATAGTTGGACAAATAGTATCTTGTCGAACGACTGGAAAGGAGCACTGGTCCATCCTCTCCATTAAAAGTAGATAAAACAAACACCAACAACTTGAAGGGTATTACCCTGTTACCGGTAACACAGAAAACTTGTCTAAGACACTTCTAAGTAAAGCAGTATATAATATAGGAGAATAACAAGTAGGATGTAATGAAACGTATATCATGTGGAGAACTGATACTTAAAAACCAGTTTCAAAGTGAGACGTACACAAACTAAAAACGCCGTTGTTTACTTTCTGGGATTACAAGACGACATACGTCTCAGTTTCCAGACAAACACTACTTCGGATATTTAAAGCAATCAGTGATCCAAGAAAATACCAGCCACTTGATGAATAAACGCTCATTAAGGATGAAGTTTTAAGGCGAAATTTCTGAACCGTTAAAAGCAAGAGCTCGACAAGGAGACGAACTTCGTTTTAGTTAAAAACACGAGAAAATACGTTGGAAAACAGACACACAAAAGTTATATTAACGGGACAAGGAAAGCAAAAGTTTGAAGTAAAATATTTATCTTTTTAAAGTGACATAGCATTTATAATTGGAAACGAAGTAGACGCTGATATTATGCTTGATCTATTACGTAAGATTGCTGAGAAGACTTGCGCTATGCATTTATTTGAAGGCGGTGGGTGGGGCCTGCCACCATCTTAAATACTCAAAACAATTAGCAGGCTGCTGATTACGATTGATTCTTGTTATTAATTTTTGTTGCAAGCAAGCAAGAGTTGTTTGATATATCAATTATTACAGTACTTATGAGAAAGACATAGTGTTAGAGGGCACACAGATGATGTACCTAAGTACCACTGACTTCAAGTTGTCCATAATGCGTGTGAACGTTGACAGGGACATGTGCAAGGTCAAAGTATATATTTACATTCATATTTTGGTTTTTGTAAAATGATACTTCATCTGTTACAGTCCTAGCTACTAAGCTGAATAGGTCATAACAGAATGAACCCACAAATTAATGGAAGATGTGAATTAAGACGATTGGGAAGGAAATCTTGGATATCAAGTGTTCTGCTACAGTGTGAAATTGTCTGGGTCAATTCAGGCGTACATTAAATTCACGATTACAGTATTTAAAAAGAATCCTTCTGTCTTCCTTGGCATCCTCGTCAACCGATAAACCAGTGTAATCACAACTATTGTAGGAAATTTGGAACGGTATGAGATATAATTATCCGGAACATAATTGATAATTCTAGACAAAGGTATTGGAAACGCCAAAAGCCTGCCACAAGAGCCGACTCATTTACGATAGTAACTACACCCAACCTTTTGTCAAATCACGAGGTCTGTGGAAGACGCAGTGTACGTTTGTACAAATTATCCATCGGAACAATATCGAGTCGTCTAGGCACGATGCACTTTATAAACAAGCTTGTGGATTATGTAAAGTATTTGCAACTATGAAATTTAAATAAATTTGGCGCAGCATATTATGATTGAAAATGTGAATATTCTATTGCCTCTCACTGGTCACGCAGTCACACAGGTTCCACAGACACACTGGTAACCCTCTCAATAAATACTACTTTCTACTGTTTGGCACATAAGAAGTATAACATCACAGACAGGAGTTTGATTGTTGGCTATGCCTTCGTAAAGACCCAGCTAAGTTGAATATGTAGTAACCTTTCAGACGAAACACAGAATGAATGTGGTCGCCGACAATAAGCCTCCCATTCAGCCCAATTTTCTGGAATTTATGAACAGAACTGCCTAATGAACTGCATGTATCACTAGCTGTATCTTGAAACACAACGACAAGGTTTCCATAGCAGTAGTACTAAAAAAGTGATAACTTTATCATTTTCGGATTCCACGTCATTCAAGTGGAGCGAGGGGAGGGTAGACTTGACAACGGGGGACTGAACGTAAAATTACATACTAATGACTTCACAAACGCCATCAAGAAATGGTTACATCTTCATGAAATAGTATTGTTTATATACTTGTAAATATCGCAGAGTTTAGTATCGAAAAATGGAAACTCGGGATAAGATCATGCAGGAGTATTAGTAGTTTTAGTTCTCATCTAGAGTGTGAAAATACATCATTTAAGGACAAATTAGGTGACCTGTTACTAGACCTATAGATGCAGAATACCCGTTTCTGAAACAATAGTTTACAGATTCGAATCGCTGCATCTAAGAAGCCTACTGTAACTGTATTTTCCGCAATCGAAAGTAATGTGATGAACTCTAGAGGTCTAATTCGTACTCTGGTCTGCTAATTTCTTTTCAGTATTTTCGGAAGATAGGATTCATCCTTTGTTTGGTTGATTCTTGAGAAACAGAGTGATAAGTGTTATGTTGCAGCATTTCTGGAATAGCGTGTCATTGTACCGTCCCTTTGTGTAAAGATTGAAGAGCATGTAACGCAACAACGCAGCACAGTAACTAAACGCCACTTGTGTCAACATGTGTCAACACGATCAGTATAAATGACAGCGGATAGTATGAAAAATTCGTACTCTGGTCTTGTAATTTTTTTTTCCAGTATCTTCGGAAGATAGCATTCTTACTTTGTTTTTACTGTAACCAACGCCACTGTCTGCATGTGTCAACACGATCAGTATAAATGACAGCGGATAGTATGAGAAATATGTATAGTCTATGGCGTTGGAGGTAAGTGTGTGGGGTAAAAACCGCAGAGGAAGACCAAGATATGGATACAGTAAGCAGATTCAGACAGATGTAGGTTGCCGTTCTTATGTGGAGATGAAGATCCTTGCTCAGGATAGAGTATTGTGGAGAGCTGCATCAAACCAGTCTCCGGACTGAAGACCACAACAACAACATATGTATAGATATCGCGTGTAAATTGGTAATTATCTTGTGTAAGTAAATTATGTAAATTACGAATGTTTAAATGATGTCATATTGTACAGAGAACCAAATGTAAAGCAGTGTAGTAGACACGTTGGCTTAGCGAGGGCAATGTTCTTAACATCTTTGTGTGGAGAAGTTGTTATCGCTGAGTGCCATCCAGCGCGAGGCACGAGAGAGAGAAAAGTTGGTGTTGAGCACTCGAAGTGAACGCTCGAAAAGTTGGACAGCAGCAGTAAACTGTAGTAGCGTGGTTTTACGACGCATTGGTACAAGCAGCAGTTTTGGCAAATGGACACTGGCAAATAATTAACGTGGGCACCGCGTTAAAACTTCAAGAGGAATAATGTCAGGAGGAATGCTGTGGGCCCAATGTTTAAACAATATTTTGTCGCCAGCAACAGCAATAATCACCAGCTACACCACACAACTGCTGCAAAGTTTGATCTAAGCAATTAACCCTTAGATCTGAAACGCTAAGATTTACAAAGAGTCAATAGCCAACTTGTGTGAAATTAATTAGTATCGATAAAATTATTCCCACGCGGCACTATCCAAACAGGTTCCTATTACGTTACTTGTAATATTCCGAGGCTCAACCTGAACAATGAAAGACGATACGTAAATCTAACTAATTTTAGTTTTATTTCAAAACATTTCAGTGCTCGAAGAGTAATTAGTACTGTTACAAAAACTCGAAGTACAGTTAATAACAATTACAGATCATTGACTGTGAACATGTTGTGTAATCATTCAATATTACCAAGCAGTGAATATTAATTCTGTGTTAAGTTCAAATGTTCAAATGTTTGTATAGTCATGGGACTTAACTACGGGGTCATCTGTCCCTAAACTTACAAACTACTTATGAACTACTTCCGAACTAGGACGGCACAAATATCCATGCCTGAGGGGGGATTCGAACCCCCGACCGTAGTGGCCGTGCAGACCGTGACTGAAGCGCCTCAGTCCCCGCGGCCACCGCGGCCGGCTCTGTGTTAAGTATTCAATTCACGTGTACTAAAAGAAGCACTGCAACTCTTGGTTAATGAATTAAACTCAACAATTCAATTATATTGCTAAACATGTTTGATGGCAGATTAAGGTGTTGATAATATATGAAGCAATAGTTCATGCTACAATATTACTTAACAAAATTAACATTTGATGCAATTTATTAAAGAAAATTTAATTGCGCAAGTCTCATTAAATGACTCCCTTGATCAGTCAGCTAATCATTGTAGGCTCAAGTCAGTCAAAACAATTTAAATGACTATTGATAATCGAGATACAGTAAAGTGGCTTGGCTAGCATTATGGTGATGGTTTAATTTTTCGTAGAATTGTTGCATGCCTGCTTGTTCTTAAAAAAACTTTGTTCATTAGAGGTATTTGTGCTAATGGTTTTCACTGCATAGGTAACCTAAATTTACTGATTTTATATTGCTCTGTGTTTCCTACTTCTGTGGCGTGTGTGCTTGATCTGCATTCTTTGACCGTGTTGTCCCAACTTAACCAATCTGTGATTATTGCCATTAGACAGTACATTTCATTAATTAAATTCGTTGCTCGTACATAGAGCTGGCGACCGTATATATTTACCTACTCAAAATTGTTCTTTTGGTGCAGTTTTAACCCGGGCTTATTAAGTCTAAAGTCTAAGACAATTGTTCAAGATTTCTCTCACCAAACGTTTGTTATTGCAAATTAAATCGCGAAGTATCGTTTGTGTTTCTAACCTCCACTTCGTTATTGATTTCGCCCCTGATAGCTTTATCCGAGTAATTAATTCATTAGGCACACGGATCATTCTGAAGTCTAATTACTCGTGATTGTAGGTAGGGTAGGCCGGTAAGGTTACAAGCAGAAAGTATTCGATTGGTGCCAACACTTTTTGTTAGCATTTGTTTGAACTTCTATACAGGCGTGATTGCCGTAGTGTTCTGCGTGTTGTCTGATAGTGACAGATTAGATCACTATGACGTTAGTTAACAATCAGTGTTAGTATTTTGGGAAATCTTTTATGCCTTCGTATTAGAAAATTTTTGGAGACCGAAAAAGTCCTGTGTTGAAATCAGCAATGGTTCCGGAAACAAAAAGGAAAAATAAACGTATGTGAACTCAGGCTCACTTTGTATATAAATAAATGAAACGAAGAGCGTCGTGTTTCTTGAATTACAGAAGTCACTGCAATCTAATGTACAAATATTAGCACACGAAATATATCAGATTCCTAACTGTAGAGCTTCCAGCAAAGAAACCACTGTATGTGAAACGCAATTTAGCAATACCATGAGACATGCAAGTAACATTGTGCACGCCACAAGGTAGGTTTAAGGTAAGAGCAGTATGTATAAAAGATGTATATTTATGACAAATTGATTCTACTTTCAGGGCTAATATCTCAAAAATAATCAAACTATAAAGATCTAAGACAGCGCGGAGTTAACTCCGGTTATTAGTTTCCAATGTTTGGATGAATGTGATGAACATGGGAAAGGAAAAAGTAAGGTAGAATAGTGTGCAGCTTGCGGAAAGCATCAAACCAGTCTTTGGACGGAAGAACGTTGTTCAAATGTTTCTTAAGCTTACGGGACTTATCTGCGTGGTCACCAGTCCCTAAACTTACAAACTGCTTATGAACTACCTTATACTAAAGACGACACAAACATCCATGCCCGAGTGGGGATTCGAACCCCCGACGGGGAACGGCCTCACTCATCGCAGCATAACGCCGCATTGCGCTTGGCCACTCCGCCGCGTCCACGGACGGAAGACCGCAAGAAAAACAGATCACTGATTACAACTGAATAAAAGCTACATTTTCTGATTTTTATGTGTGTGGAATGCGGGAAACTACAACTTGACGCCTAATAGTTGCAGCCGCAAAATGGTTCGTTACTTTCTTTTCCATCAATACTGAGATGTTAAGAACCAACCATCACCCACCAAATCACATCCACAGCACTACACCGCACAACGCAAAAACACTTATATAATATTAAAGGTTATAATTCTAATCTAAATCCGTTGTTGTTGTGGTCTTCAGTCCGCAGACTGATTTGATACAGCTCTCCACGTTACCCTGTCCTGTGCAAGTCTCTTCATCTGAGAATACGTTCGGCAACCTACACCCTTTTGAATCTGCTTACTGTATTCATCCATCGACCTTCCTCTACGATTTTTACCCCACACACAACCTTCTAAAGCTAACTTGATGATACTTTGGTGTCTTAGAATGTGTCCCACCAATCTTGCCCTTCTCCTAATCAGGATATGCCAGAAATTACTTTTCTTCCCAATTCTGTTAAGCAACTCCTCATTAGTTAGGTGATCTACCCATCTAATTTTCATCAATCGTCTGTAGCACCACATTTCAAAAGCTTCTGTCACCTTTTGGTCTGAGCTCCTTATCGTCTACGTTTCACTTCCATACAATGCTACACTCCATATAAATGCTTTCAGAAAGGACTTACTAATATTTAAACTGATATTGGATGACAACAAATTTCACTTCTTCAGATACGCTCATCTTCCCACAACCATTCTGCATTTTATATCTTTTTTACTTCGGCCATCAGAAGTTATCTTGCTACCCAAATAGCAAAACTCATGAACTATTTTTATTACCTTGTTTTACTCTTGTTGATGTTCATCTTTTACCCTCTTTTCCAGACACTGTCCGTCCTTTCAAATGCTCTTCCAGATCATTTGCGGTCTCTCACAGAATTACTATGTCATTTATTTTTGTTTCTTCTCCCTGAACTTTAATTCCCTCTCCAAATTTCTCCTTGCGTCCTTCACTGCTCGCTCAATGTACAGATTAAATAACATTGTGAAAAGGCTACAACCCTGTCTTACTCCCTTCCCAACTTCTGCGTCCCTTTCATGCCCTTTAATTCTAATAACCGCTGTCTGGCTTTGTATAAGTTGAATATAATTCTGCGTTCCCTATATTTTACCCCTACTACTTTCAAAATTTGAAAGGGTATATTCCAGTCAACAGTCTACCAATGCTAAAGATAATTCGTAATGAGTATTGCCTCCCGTGTTCCTACATTTCTCCTAAATCCAAACTGATCTTTCCCGAGGTCAGATTCCACAAGTTTTTCCATTCGTCTGTAGATATTTCGTGTTGACTTATTAAACTGATGGTTCCGTAATTTTCACATTTGTCTGCACTTACTTTCTTTGTAATTGGAATTACACTATTCTTCTTGAAGTCAGAGTGTATTTCCCGTGTCTCATGCATTTTGCATACCACGTGGAACAATTTTTTTATGACTGGCCCTCCTAACGATTTCAGCAGTTCAGACGGAATATCATCTACTCCAGGGGCCTTGTTTCGACCAAAATCCTCCAGAGCTCTGTCAAATTCTTCTCGCAGTTTCATATCTTCTATTTCATCTTCCTCCACTTCGTCTACACTTCTAGAATACTGCCTTCGAGTCTATTTCCTCTGAATGGGCCCTCTATATATTCCTTCCACAGTCCAGCTTTCCCCTCTTTCCTTAGTACTGGTTTTCCGTCCGAGTACTTCATATTCTTACAGCTGCTTTTCTTGTCTCCAATTACCTATTTTGTTTTCCTGTAGGCAGTACCTATCTTTACCCTAGTTATACGTTCTTCTACGGTTCTGCATTTGTCATCTAGCCACTCCGACTTAGCCAGTCTTCACTTCCTGTCAATCTCATTTTTCAGACGTTTTTACTCCCTTTTGCCTGCTTCACTTGCTGAATTTTTATATTTTTTCCTCTCATCAATTAAATTCAGTATATCCGGTGTTATCTAGCGATTTCTATTAGGCTTTTACAATTTAATTATGCAGATACTAACGTTTAGTCAACGCAATGTACTGTACATCTCGTACCAAACGTGTCACCATCTTAAGCTTTGGCTCCTGTAAAAAAGTTCCCTCTCACTTACACGTAGTTTATTCTCTAGGAAACTACTTGCATAAACAAAAGACAACTTCATTTAATGAGACCTGAACGTGATAATGAATGGAAAATCGAAGTTTCTTTTGCCTCCATCTAAAAGAAAAATTTCTCCTGTTTCCAAATGTGTATAGTTTATTTACTTTTAAATAGTTATTATAGTCTTGAACGCTCTTTGAACCAATGTCTGCACACTGGCCACGCTGATGCTATTCTGTGCCAGCCACTATCATGGAAACAATAAAGCCAATATACTGGAACCTTGCAGATAAAAAGTTACTTGGCAAATGTCTACATGGCCGTACACAAAATCCTAACAAGTTTCAACAGCTGCATGTGGCAACGCGTATCGAAAACAGTATTTGTTGGATGGACACTATTCAAAATAAGTGTGATGAATGCTGTTGTCTGTTTCAATGATGGTGTAACTAATAGGACAAAAGTAATGAATAATTAGGTATCCAACCAGGAAATAAAATGATAGCCGCTCTAACTGCCCCAGATCGTTAGCGACTAGTTGAAGCTGAAAGGGCTCCGGAAACCACCACTAAAGAGTCCAGAGTACGGAAAAGACTCCTGAAAAAGTCTGCAGAGGATAAAGAAACAGCCGGTCTGTAAGATTATGCCACAGTAATGTTCTGAAAAGGCATGCGGTGAGTCAAAACCACTGTGAACAATGATTTTTCATTTCTTCAAACTACATTTTCCGAATATTAGGTACATATATCTCCATAATGGTTTTAGCTATGTTCACCAAATTTCTCCAAATTGCAGAATGGGACGGTAACTTTGCATTAGCCGCAGCGGATTAGCCGCGCGTACTGGAGCGCCGTGTTGCGGTGCACGTGGCCGTTCGCCGTCAGGGGTTCGAGTCCCTCCTGGGGCATGGGTGTTTGTGTTGTCCTTAGGTTAGTTTACCCTAGTTTAACTAGTTTGTAAGCTGCGGACTGATAACCTAGAAGTTATGTCAGATAGATTTAAAACATTAAAACATTTTTTTAACTTTGCATTATACGTAATACATTGCAGAAACGATCGATCTGTATTCTTCTGTATACAATTTTATCGGTAATTTTTAGACAAAATAGTAATGAGGTGTAATAAGCGTTTTCCTGTTTCCTCAGATACACTTCCAAACTACAAAACAAGAGGAATAATGTGCTGCTACGAATGTTGACAGCAGCCTGCCACAGTATAAATGCTATTAGACTGACGACGCACCAGATAATGATTGCAGAAAGCGAACGTGTATTATAAAAAACATCTCTTAGGCAAAACTTCGTAATTGTTAAAGTATAACAGATATTTCTTTGAATTTCCTTTTACAGCTTTGGTTAACGTCTTCCAGTGTTGGTAAAAAATCACAACTTCCTCCACATTGTAGATCACCAACAATGTGCACCGAAAGAAGCCCGTTCACGTGCAGGTCCCCTTGAAGAGGCAGCAACACAAGAAACAGAATCACTTCATAAGAATTACACCCTGTTACAGGCGTTCATTACCACCATTATTTCGACTATTGACCTATGTCTTAAGATACCCGGTGCCGGTAATTTCCCGTGGCGAATGCGGCCTTTATGATTACAAGGTCAGAATTGCAGTGAGTGTGGCATACAGATAGAACTTCATGCATAAGTAGTCAATGTAATCATGCAATGTAAGCTTTCACGACCGGATGACATAGTTGCTGGTAGAACTTCCGGGTTATAAGGCCGTGGTCCACAAAACTTTCCAGTTTCACCTAACGTTTCGTCCAGAGCTGCGCCGGACATCCTCAGAGGTCTTCTTACTTGCGTTGAGTCTTGCCGACTGATGAATCGGGTGTCTGAGAGCGCCATATATACTGTGAAAAGTGGGCGTGGTCAAGCTGTCACGTTATCAGCAGAGATAGTCCTTGTCAGAGAAAAAACATCACTATCGATTGCAATCGGTCAGAGATAAAACCTGTCGATCTTTCAAAGCTACTGTCCATATGTCGCTAAGTTTCATAGCTTCTTCTTTCCTGTTAAAATTTTCTTTATGTTTATATATTTCAATTGCTTCCCTGTATTGTCGGGGATAATAATTCGTCATAGTAGATAAAACTGATGTTTCGGAAAACCTCACTATATGACTTCCAGATTGAAGAGCATGCTCTGTCACAGCCGATTTCTCTGTTTTTCCCAGTCGGCAAAGACTTTTGTGTTCCTTCAGCCTAGTTTCTATACTTCTTTTTGTGGTTCCAATATAAACTTTACCACATGTACACGGAATTTTATAAACGCCACAAGCAGAAAGAGTAGGTCGTTTATCCTTCATAGAACGTAGTACCTGACATATTTTCTTAGTTGGTCTGAAAACCGGTCTGATGTTGTGTTTGCGTAATATTTTTCCTATTTGATCAGTTACTTTTCCGAAAAATGACAGGAAAACTGTTTTCTTCCATCGTTTTGTTTTATCACGTGTTTTTAGACTATTATTATTTGGTCGCAGAACTCTGTTTACTTCTTTATCTGAATATTTATTTTTCTTGAAAGCTTGCTTCAGGTGTTTTAATTCAGCATCCAGGTGTTCCGGAGTGCAGATTTTTTTGGCTCTGTCAACGAGACTTTTGATGACACCTCTCTTCTGCTGTGGGTGATGATTATAGTTCTTATGTAAATATCTGTCTGTGTGTGTTGTTTTTCGAAAAACTTTATGTTTCAGTTTTCCATCTACCTCTCTCATAACTAGAACATCCAAGAAGGATATTCCGCTGTCTTTTTTCCATTTTACAATGGAAATGGCTTGACCACGCCCACTGTTCACAGTATATATGGCGCTCTCAGACACCCGACTCATCAGTCGGAAAGACTCAACGCAAGTAAGAAGACCTCTGAGGATGTCCGGCGCAGCTCGGGACGAAACGTTAGGTGAAACTGAAAAGTTTTGTGGACCACGGCCTTATAACCCGGAAGTTCTACCAGCAGTCAATGTAATGCCTGTAACCCTCAGTTGTTGCTTCAAGGAGCACCCATCAATACGGAAATGAAATGAAAGCCGTTTTTCCAAACTTTAGTAAGGATGCCAGGATTCGTGTGCTACAAACTGTTCTAGCGAAGTTCATCAGTTAGGAAAATACGTGTCACTTCTAATGTGGAGTTCGTATTGTTCCGACTAACAATTAGAGTTAATCTCCTTTCTGACCACAGGTGTAATACTTTTGTTGACTGATTATCTGAATTATGTCCTGTTTCCCCCCTCCCCCACGCCCCTGCCCGGTGCATTGAGAAATTTCCGATACATGCCGTCAGCTTTGACACGTAACGACCAGTCTCGACGCAGCCTTTTGTGTCGACCATGAAATAAATAATTAATGCACTTCTTGCTTTACGGTTGACAGATTCTCATGTTGACTTGTCCGATCAGTAAATTAATTATCCTCGTAAATGGAACATTTCACAACAAAACGTTTCGTGTCATTACGTCATGGCCCAAGGCTGACGACGCGTGTCGAACATTCCTCTACACCGGCCCCTTGTCCGCATGTATATGCGGTTATAATCATGCTAGCAGATTTACCAACTGTGACTGAATTACGATCTGCTGAAGTATTCATTCAAAATATCACCACAATAAATTCCTTATCTGAAAACGTCTTTAACCCTACACTTCATTAATTTAGCTTTAAGCTCGTAAAAAAAAGAAAAACTAAAAGAAATTAGATTAAAATTTCTGTTTTTGTGGAGACAAAATTAATTATAATTTGTAACACTCCGTACGTTTTTATTTTTATTGCATTGTGAGTATAAAAAAAATGGGCATAAACGCTACAGCACGCTGTGAGACTGTAAAATCTTACGCTGCAACAATGCTACATCATGCAGTGTAGGGCAGCTACATATTTATCCAGGCAGAACTAAGTTAAAACAATAAAGACCGTAGCTTCGTACTTACAATATATACCACGTTGTTCCATAGATCATTGCATGTTATAACGGCTCATTGCGTACTTTCTGTTTTTCGTTCCACCCTAGGGAACACCGTGTTTTCATTTTCGCTTTATGGTTTTACAATGACAATGTCGACAGTTTCTCACTAGATATCTAGTTCAATGCGTTGCTGCTGTGAACGGTCAACGATGGAAACAACTGCCGCTAAATTAGTACCTGCCAAAGAGCTTAAATTCATCGAGTAACGGTAGCATTGATCTCTGTTCTATCTGGATGTTGAACTTCAACTGTCTGATAGTGCCAGCCATAGATGTTAATGTTTAGTTTCTTGCGAATTTCAACCATGGCTGCTATGAAGTAGTACAAGAAAAAGAAAAGAAAATACGTTTCGATTCCGCTCCCATATCAGCCTCTTACATCGTAAATTGACTTCATTTCCAAAACAAGAGGTAAGCGAGCAATTATTTGTCACATAATAACTGTTGGAAACTTGTTTGCCAAATTTAAACATGGCGGACAATGCGAAATCATGTGTAAAACATGTGAATGTGCAGGCACGCTGCAATTCTATGTTCAGTCACCAGAGTTATACACCCAGTGTCTGTAGAGATCACTGCCCGCCGTGTTTGAACTGGCATCCACCATGTTATTTGGGGTATCGGCTGCCAGCTGGAACGCCACATCCACCAGAAAAGTTTACCTATGTAAAGTTACACCTTAGCAATAAAGATTGACTATTGAACAGATGTGCATAAAGTTCCTTCAGACTTCATTGAAGCTGCGAATTGACGAGCCTGGTAGTATATTTCCTAAAAATGCAATAATGAAATCTCATGAACCTGTGAGTAATACAGTTCCAGGTCGAAGTATAACAGTTAGCTGAGTTTTGCGATAACAACGAAAGTGCTGATGTGAAAATATTTGTGTTAATTATAATGCAAGTTCATGGTCTAAGCGAGCTACTAACTTAAAAAGAACAGCAATTGTTATGCCGAACCGTCATGATCATAGCTTTGCATCTGTTTTTAATGTGTTGTGACAACTACTTTCTAAAGTGTAGTATACATTTATCTGGTGTTTACTAAATGTATTAAGTCTACAAACTTGTAAAATTGCTGTGAAAGGTTTGGTTGTGAACTTTGGTGGACGAAATTTGAATATAAACACGAAAGTGGCAACAAAATGATGCAGTTAAAGATACGTCTAGGTCAGTTGCCATAAAAGCATTCCACGTCCAATTTCGTGTGACTCATTGGCCTGGTGCAAGTCTTACAAATTGGACGCCACTTCGGCGACTTTCGTGTCCCTAGCCTACCCCAGTTATCCAACCGGGGAAAGGGGACCTACAGCTTAACGTGGAATCCGAACCACGTGTCGTTTCTGGCGACTCCTCACATCGTTGAGAGGTGAAGGATGGGTTAAAGTGCAGACTGAAAAAATCCGAGGTCCGACAGGGTTTCGAAGCCGCGACCCTTCGGTTTCCAGTCGATCACCTTACCCCAAGACCACCGGACCTGACCACGTCCAATTAAGATGTCGTTAATAAATTTCCTTGTAACCATGCTGAAACAAGAAACGTTTGGTACGTGAAATTTGAGTACAAAGACGATATTGAACACCGAATACTACGATAAGAATGCGCCTGGGTCAGCAGCCACAAAAGCATTCTACACCGAAATACCCTATAATTTATAACTTTCATTGTTGCCACTCTGAAATAAATACATATTTGTTGCAAAGAACACAAACATTCACGAGTGAAAAAAATCGCCTGCCGCAGTGGCCGAGCGGTCTACGGCGCGACAGTCACAGTCTTCACGGCCGCTTGGAATCCCCCATCGGGCAAGGGTTTGTGTCGTCTTTAGTATAATGTAGTTCATAAGTAGTTTGTACGTTTAGGGACTGATGACCCGCAGTTAAGCCCCTTAAGCTTAACAAACATTTTCTTGAAAAAATTCTGGCTATTACTACTGCTTCCACACCTTGCACTGGTTGCTCATGAACATCATCTATCAAGTATTGCCAACAAAAAATGAATTTTTTTAAAGAAGGTGTATGTAGACACTCAAAAGTGTGATTTCATCAACCACAGGAGCAACAGAAAAATAAAAATCTCAAAAACACACCAACACTAGGTAGAAAACTAAGCATTCTTTTATCCTTCGTATTTAAAGGGAATTTCAGGTCATCTTAAGTTTCACTCTTGGGGTAGCTAAGTGCCATTAGTGTGGAATTTTGTTTGAGTATAGACAGACTGAGCTCAAACTATGCAAAACATTTGGTGTTCTTGCACGAATTACTTGTCGTTTTGTCACTTCAATTTCTGCATTTAAATGCTGAACACCCTTTGGGAGTATTTCAGCAGCCAAAAATTATACAGACAACACACCCTAAATACAGCACTTCAAGCTCAATAACAACATACGATAGAAGACTCCTCTCAAATGAACTGACTACCGTAAATATGACGCCCGAGTTTATACAGACTGCCACAAAGCGCGCTATAACTCGTGTGTTAGCCACTCAGAAAATTTAAGCTCGTTGCTTCCTGCCCATTGGTTAACACACGACTCACAGCACTCCTTGCTCCAACAAACGTAATCTCGGCCGCCATTTTAACAGTAGTCAAATGACTACAAGTAAGTAGTCTATGAATTTTCAGTGTGGATGATAACGTGCTATATTTGCTGAAACACATAGTGTTTTCTGTGCAGTTGATTTTGAAAATATAAATTATACCTTTCAAAAATGTGTTCAAGTGTCAAGTGGACGAGCTGAAGTAACAAAACACTAAATACTCCTTATTACACGGTAGATGTGAGAAGACTCTTAAGGAGTCTAATGCCCGATTTCACCAAGCGTAGTTTATGACTTTGACGATCCTTTAATCTTTGACGATCGTTTAATTTTCATTTTTGCGTTTCATCGACGTAACGATCGTTAAACTCACCGTCAAAACTGACGCGTCGATTTTTTGTCGTCAAACCATTTGACGAGTCCTTTATACAAGACAGGTTTACTCTAGTTAGAATATTCAGCAGTTTTTGTAAAGGTAACATAGATACTTTATTGCTGTTCACGGCTTCTGGCTGTGAAGACATGAGATAATTTTAATGCGGAAGTATTGTACATAGATTTTCTAGAAAATCTAGGGCCTGAACGAGTAATTTCGGAGCGCACTGATCATTTCTGTACAATGAATGATATAAAATTCATTAAATGTACAGGGTGTCCAAAAAAGTAACACTAAAACTTCTGGGACAAATTCAAAATATTCAAAATAGAGTATCCAACTGACAGAAAAAGGCAATGAACCCCAATACAACAGCTGATTTTAAATCTGCAATTCTTTTCTACTGGATCTCTTCAAATAGTAATAGCAGACTTAAATGAGGTTTCGAAATGAACCATCTGCCGATATATCAAGAAGGTTTCAGAAGCAATAGCATCGCTGATACCCCTATATGTGAAATTTCCGCAAGGTATTGCGTCTTTCATTTTCGAAATAAGGCCCACAAATAAACTTTTCTCGTTCAAATGTTCAAATGTTTGTTAAGCTTATGGGACTTAACTACGGGGTCATCAGTCCCACTTTTCTCGTCATCAGAAAATTTAGAACCTTACTTCATTGTCTCATCGATACATCCTATTTTCTTAGCGTTATTATCGCCCGGTTTCACCAAACTTACGAATCACAACAACTTTGGCTGTACTGAAAAATCCGCTATTTACGTAGCGATATTCATTTGTTCAATCGAAAACTGGAGACAACAATAAAAACAATCGATAGAAAATGCTAGTATCTATTTAATACACTATACTAGACGCTGTTTCGATTGGAGTGTCTGTTAAAACGCCTCGTCAGTTTGTTGAGACTGGCGATGATGAAACATTGTAGCTTTTGACGGTACGTCAACAATAAACGAGGCGTTGAATTTGACGTTTGTTTAACATATTTAGACGAAGTTTGGTAAAACTGGGCATAAAGGCATCTAGCAATTTCAATTACTCTTTAAATATGTGCGAGAAAGCTATTAGCTTTGCAGTAATTACATATTTCCTTCCTAACAAAGAGATTGGTATCAAATATGACACAGGGAAAAATGATTTATATCTACAACATAAGGATAAAATAAATATATTGCATATAATCATAAATTAATATTACACAAGTACCACGTGCTACTGAATACTTCTTAAGAGTGTTATCTTTAAAATTGTTGAAAGTTCGCTTTCTGGACTCTGGTCGTAAACTATTACTCATTTTTTTGTAAATTTTTTAAAGAAATCTAAGACAATTGGGATTGCTTTGGAAAGAAGGCAACTCTAATCATTTGTGTTGTACCAATATTTATCTTTAATGTTGTAGATATAAATCATTTTTCCCTGTGTCATATTTGATGCTTGATTACTTTAATAACGTTTAGCCCAGAAAACATGGGGTTCAATTTTCTTCAGGCATGACGGACGTAAAGTCACTATATGAAATATAAACCCTTTGCTTCTGACACATAGGCAATCTTTATCGCTGGCTAAACGCAATATGCTGCCACCTATACTATATGGCTATCACCATAGACTGTGCTATTACTGTTATTAGACGACCAGTCGCACTGCATCCGTGATAACTGCAGGTCGTAGTGTAGAGCTGATGGGAGCGCCATCTACTGCATCGTTGAGTCGGTGATTCTATTATCTGTGTTATGTTTTACCGATAAAATGCCTATAAGCTGTTGTGTACCTGGCTGCACGTCAAATTATTAGAATATTATTATATTATAAATCCACCTAATCTAAATATATCTACTGAAGGGCTGTTTTCGAATTGTAATGGCTATAGTCTTATTCTTCTTTAGTTTCAGTATTAGCACTTACATAAAAAGTTGGAGAGCGATGCTGTTCCATATATCGTTGCATATTAATTTTCATACCTTTTGACACATGATGTTCATCATCCCATAGACACAGAGAATCCGAAAATTCATGAAATACGCGAAATGTAAAAATTTAAGGAATTGCTCTCAGAAAAGTATTTCACCACATTAGATCAAATTACAAGTAACCTATGAAAATTTCAACACAATAAGTGGCTAATAAAAAAACGTGGTGGTTGGTTACATTTCATTCAATTAGAAGTTAAAGAATTCCGCTCTATTAGAAAGGTTAGACAGTAATTTTGAAAGTAACAGACAATTTATTAACTCTGATAAAAATATTGGCGTACAGGCATTAGCGTTAAGTAAAAGGCAACATAGAATTCAAACACTGCTTGATCAATGCTTGGAAAAACCTAAGGACGATGACACATCACTAGGCCTTAAGTTCTTAAGTGATCCATTGCAAATCATCTAAAAACATTTGAGGTATTCTTCAAACTTGCTTCTCGAAGTATGAAACTTTTTCGTTTCATACCCAAGAGGTTACCAATTTGTGATACAGCTAAAAATTACTGTTCTGTCATATATTCGTTACATGAAACGTTTCATTTATGTGGTATGAAAATTAGATTAATTAAAAAACGCTTAAGCTCTTGAACCACATGAAAATATTGTGTAGCTCTTATTGGACGAAGTTTTTGTAAAGTCTAAAATTACTTATAAAGGCAATCCACTGTTTGTGTATATTATAGCTGCTTCTACTGTCATTTATGATAAAATCAATCTCAAAATAAAGATACTATGTCATTTCATTTACTGTTAACACATTAGGTGCTCAGTTTTTGCATATAACAATTGTTAATACCCTAAGAACACTTCTTGAAATGGTATAATTATATTTCCTGCGTCATAGCTGATAACAACAATCTTACTGTGAAATTATGTAAAGCATTATGCCATGATATAGAAATTCATGCTTATGTACCACAACCATATGACAGCAGAAAAAAAATTAGCAATTGCGATCTATGTTTCGCTCGCTTACACGATCAGGTATGAAAATATTTTTAGTATAAATGGTATAACATATATTCTTTTCAGATTAAAAATATCTAATACACCATTTAATTACAGATAATTGCGTGAGATCCCATGAAAAGACAAATACATGCGATATTGAGATAATTTTCTAAGTATTGCTACAGATTTGCACACGTTATGCTGGTAGGTAACAGTACAATGTGATCAAAAATTGACAGTTTTGCACAATGGTGACTATAGTAACGTGGCTCTAAATATTTCGTAACTTACGTAGACGAAAGTTATTACTGGTGAATGTAAAACAGCGCGTGGTTTACTGTTGTGAGTACTTTTGGAAAATTAAACATTTACGATGTTGTGTTTGACTTTTGACTTTTTGACTTTTAGTAAACGTAAAATTCTACTTTTAAGCTTACTCTTATTGAAGGTCACAATTTAAGACGTGCATTACGGTTGATTTATTGTCATTATTTGGTGTAATTTATAGAATGGCGATTAATTCGCCGAAACCAGTTGTGCAGTGTTTATAAATATAAGAGTGCGACTGTTGGCTTGTGAGCATATTATACATATTATTATAACTAATCCTTAAACAGTCTACTATGTTCAATACCATGCAGAGACTTTCAGTTTTTCTTTTAAATAAGAATATCCATTCACAAGCCACCATATGATGTGTGGCGGAGGATACTCTTGCAGCCTTCCCCCCCCCCCCCCCCTTCTTTTTCTTCTGTTATGATCAACTCCAATTCATCGTACTTGCTGTAATGAAGAGGTTTTCTTTGTGACAGGATCGTGAATCTCTATCTAAATAAAAGCGAAAGGATCCTCATTCAGTCATTCATTCACTCACTAACTAAACACGGAATATTGAAAACTAATTCACCTATGAAACTGAAATTTGGCAGGATTGTAATTCATGGGTAGAAGACGTCAGCCTAGAAAGGATGTTGCGATAGGGCCGATAGTTCAGGAGATATGATGTCATAAACAATGAAAACTTACCAGTTTGCGGTACGTGATAGTCTGACTTTATCAGTCCACTATTTGAGGAGGAGAGCACTTAGCGACTTGCAACAAACTTAAACATCAAACCTTGTCGCCAACCACAGCAAAATGATGAAAGGAAAAAAAGTTTCTCGCTTACTACTTTTCCCCTGCTCACTGAGTAAAACTATGACATTCGGTACAACGTTGCAATTTATAATTTCTGCACTACACATTGTACCCGCAGGAAATTTTACAGACAGATACACACATATAGCTGATTGTACCTTCGAAATTACATCACAGTACGACACGTAGTTCATGAGATACTGTTCAAATGTTCAAATGTTTGTATAGTTTATGGGACTTAACTACGGGGTCATCAGTCCCTAAACTTACAAACTACTTATGAACTACTTACGAACTAGGACGGCACAAATATCCATGCCCGGTGGGGGATTCGAACCCCCGACCGTAGTGGCCGTGCAGACCGTGACTGGAGCGCCTCAGTCCCCTCGGCCACCGCGGTCGGCTGAGATACTGTATGAGCACATAAACAGTAACGTTAGTGCAAAACCGCCCCATCACGCACCAAGTTTTAATGTATTACTTCTTTACTACTAATTGTATTAGCAACATATTTTACAGACATACAGCACTTATACAAATTAAAATATAAATGAAAAATTGTAGTATTGTACAGCATATAACTCAATTACTCAATCAATAACTCAGGCATCACGTTTTATTACATTTCTTATTTACTGCTATATTCAAGTGAGCTTAAGGAAATTCCTGAAATATGAGAGTTTCGTTGCGAACTTTGAACTGTGAAGGGCATACCGCTGTAGAAAGAAGCAATAGACTTCTATAGAGCTACAAGGAAAGCAACAAAATGAAACAGTGTACATCCGACGAATACTCATTATTTCAGACAGATCTGGCTTTTAACTTTAAGAGACTGCAATTTGCAGTGAGATTTGCATCTTCTATTATGATTAATAAATCACTGGGCAATCTACCAAATACTATGGACTTTATTTGAACTCTCCGTGATTTTTACACAGACAGCTTTATGTCGTTTGTCAGGGATGGGCTCACTTAGATAAAATATTGATATTAGATACTGGGCAAGTGACAAGAAATATTCTTTATATTCCGGAAGGAAGGAAGATTAGAGTCTAACGTCCCGTCGACAATGTGGTCGTTAGAGGTGGAGGTCGTTAGAGGTGGAGCTTATGCTCGGATTGCTTGGGTAAGGACGGGAAAGGAAATCGGCCAGTGGAGTTTGGAAGGAACCACCTCGGCAGTTGCCTGAAGAAATTTAGGGGAAACACGGAAAACATAAATATGGATGGTTGCAGGCTGGTCTGAACCACCGTCCTCCTAAATGTGAGTCCAGTGTGTTACCACTGCGCCACCTCGCTCGGTCTTGTTTATAATCAAGTTGTCAATTAAACGAATGAATGTTACATATCATTTGTATTTTGATTTCTGTCTTTGCTTGTTTGGATACTGTACTTGAAGTTTTGTACATTATGCAGGACAGCCTTAAATTCAAAAGTTTGTAATTCTATGGGATCAAACTACTTTGGTCGTAAGTCCCTAGACTTACAAACTACTTAAACTACGTTAAACTAACCTATGGACAACACACACATCCATGCCCGAGGCAGGATTCGAACCTCCGGCGCGGGAGCCTCGCGATCCGTAACGTGGCGCTCCAGTCCGCTCGGCTACTCCCGCGTGGCAAGACAGCTTATTTCCTACAGATTAGATTAGATTAAATCAGATTAATACTTGTTCCATAGATCATATATACGACATTTCGTAATGATGGGGAGCGTGTCAGTCTAGAAAATGTTGTTCCACTGACAATAATTTAAGGATTTTTTATTACTTTTTTTTTTATTTATTTTTTTATTTTTTAAGTTTTATCTAAAAATTCATCTACATTGTATAAGGAATTGCCATTGAGAAATTCCTTCAATTTCTTTTTAAATACTAGTTGCCTATCTGTCAGGCTTTTGATGCTACTTGGTAAGTGACCAAAGACTTTTGTGGAAGCATAATGCACCCCTTTCTGAGCCGAAGTTAGATTTAACCTTGAACAGTGAACATCATCCTTTCTCCTAGTGTTGTAGCTATGCACACTGCTATTACTTTTGAATTGGGTCGGATTGTTAATAACAAATTTCATGAGTGAATATATGTATTGTGAAGCTACACTGTACATCCCTAGATCCATAAATAATTGTCTGCAGGATGCTCTTGGGTGGGCTCCAGCAATTATTCTGATTGCACGCTTTTGTTCAATGAATACTTTTCTACTCAATGTTGAATTGCCCCAGAATATGATCCCATATGAAAGCCATGAATGAAAATAGCGCAGTAAGCTAATTTACTGAGATGTATATCACCAAATTTTGCAATGACTCTGATAGCATGAGTAGCTCAAATCAATATACTGGGCTTTATCAAAGTTTAATGAGAGTCCATTTGTAGAGAACCACTTAATAACTTTCTGAAAGATATAATTTACAATTTCGTCAGTTAATTCCTGTTTGTCAGGTGTGATAGCTATACTTGTATCATCAGAAAAAAGTAATCTGATTACTAATTTAATATATAGTCGTTCAGCCAAATTAGTACCATCTCAGACCAGATATGATAAGTTAGATTACCGAAACAAGTCGTCTTAATAAAATACTTGTTGCCATGTTGAGAGACAAAAATTTATTTTGTCAAGTGAATCGATATGACCACTTTACCTCAATGTGAAGAAACTAAGATTATGGTGAGATCGCGGCGTATGTCGGATTGGGGCTCTACCGCACATGCATCGGGTGTCAAAGACACCAAAACACATCTTCTTTATAATGTCAGACGACCATCTTGTTCGGATTTGGCACCGTCAGGACAGAGGGAACATTCTGTCTGTATTGTGGAGACACACAGGTGTAAGTGATGTGGGGAGCGTGGGAAGCCACAGGGTATGCGTTTACGTCACTTTACTCGTCCTTCAACAGACACTGGCAGTACAGCAATACGTCATAAACATTCTGCGTCTGCACGTCATACCCCTGAAGACATAGCATCAAGGGACAGAGTTACAACAAGAAAGTCCATGCCCACAAAAAGCAGGCTTATTTATCGATTGCCCACAGAATGTTAGTGCTGTGGTGGCCAGAAATATATCTCGAATTCATTATCTTTGATGTGTTGGATGACATAAGAAGGGGCCCCGCCCGACTACCAAAGAGCGGAATCTGGAGGAACAGCTACAACACCATTTTCGAGGGATACGAAAATTATGGTTTTCCTGCTGTTGAGTTGATGGAATTAGAGGTTTTCTGTTTCATACTGTGATATAGACGAAGTACGTTATGCCACTCTTTAATACGAGGGATTATTTTTGTGTTTTACTTTGTTAAATATTTAACACAAGGCTACATGGATGTTGTCTACAATAGTGAAGAATAACTGAGTGTGTTTGGAAGGGGGTTGCTCAGGACGCTTAGTAAGCAACATATTTTTACAGTGCAGCAAACTGAAGTTAAGTAATGTGTATGTGCCACTATCATCGTGAAAGGAATAAAAAGTGTACAAAAGACAAAATATTAAATGTTCTAAACATAGTTCCTTCTGAATTCTGGTACAGAATACTTCGCTTTTTTATATCTAAAATAAGATCCATAATATCATAAATAAGAGACAACCGTGTCGTATTACTTGCGCGCTTCAGTTATTCATAACGTCAACTTTTCTTAGAATTTTCTCCGGATCCAATTGGCTATATGGGGTAACCATTTAAAAAATATATGTTTGTGTTGAAAATTATATTAGACACGAAATTAGATTAGACACAAAATACGACTTCTGTGAACAAACAATTTTGTTAAAGAATAGAACATCATAAAATATAAACCATCCGCAGAACATGCACTTAGGCTACAATTGGTGCAAACAAATGGCAAGAAGAACCCCACATGCCACACATAACAGTATACTCAATCGAGCCAGGCACTAGCTGTCACATAACAAGTGCAGCTACGGAACATCAACAGTCCCATTCATTCGAATGCTCGTTGCCAGACAAGCGTACACCAACTGCCACGCCATAGCTCAGTCCTCTGCTCGAAGGAAACACCAAAGATAAACAACACGGAGAACGATCTATCGAAGTAGCAGAGACACACTGGCGTGAGCGACGAAAACACAAAACTCCACGGTTCAATACGTTTCAGTGACACCATTTGCAACCTGTACCGCACGGGAGTAGCGGCGTGGTCACGTATGATGCTACGGACTGGGTTACCGGTCCCTCGTGTTCGAGTCTTCACTCGGGCATGAGTGTGTGTGTGTGTGTGTTCTCCATAATGTAAGTTTACGTAGTTGTAGGGCTAGTGACTGATGACCGTAACAGTTTGATCCAACATTTGAACTATTGAACTATATCGTCTGTTTTTATGTCTTTGTAAGTCGCATGTTTTATCTGTCTCAGTCACTTGAAATAGTACTAGGAGGTATCACATTGCTGTCAAGTAGAAAGCTTACTTTTTTTTGTCACCGTCGCATTTATAACAGACTCTAAAACATGCAGTGACATCTATATTGATACTGCCACTAATATTTCATCTATTTTACGAATTTGTTGCAGTATCGACGTCCATGACATTCATATTTTGATTCCCACAAATATTCAGCTGGTAGAGAAGACGTGGGTGAAAGCAGCCTTTGCGCAAGCTTAAGGTGAAGTGCTCGAAGTTGGCGACTATCTTCATTGCAGCAGAGTGATGTCCTACAATCCCCTTAACAGTGTATTCTGCTCTTTATTACGCTTGAGTGTTCGTGTGCGTATTACCTGTCCTTGGACATTGTTTCCAAAGAAGAATGAACAGCACTCAGTATCTCTGGGACAAAAATTTTCATCTTTAATCTGCTAAGAACAGTGAACACTCCCAATCATTTAAGGCACAACGCACTAGTGTAAATACTCACATTTTGTGTATTGATCGAATTCCGTTGTGTAGAGAAAGCAGGACAGCCGCTTGTGTGGGCAGGTGCAGTACTGCGCGCTAGTAACCAGTGCAGCGGCCTCAGTTCCCGCGGGGCACCAGGCATTCAAACTTGTGGGAGGCATAGCCCCGGTGTTTGCGGCCACGCCTCTAGGGCACAACAGCCGCTCTCCTTTCTCCTCTGCTACCGCATCCGCAATCCCCTCTTCCCACCTGTGAGACCACCTGCTGGTACCTCACCAGCCACTGGAGGCATTCCACAGGATTTGCCGGTCAGTTACCAGATACGTTGTGTACCTCGCTAGCTTCGGATGAAATGAATAACTAATTCCTGACCAGCTGTCTGATTTAGTTTAACGCTCTACTGCCAAAATTATTATTTCCTGTAGAACACGTTATTTATATGCACAGAATATTACAGAATAATGCATATTGACTTGTGACTGAGGTCACAGTGGACAGCTATACTTTTATGTTCACTTCTATGGAAATTTTCATTATTTCCATTACAATACAACACTATACATGTACGATGCAATTGTAAGTAGACTTAATAACTCGCTGAAATACACACAATAGAATAATTATGAAAAAATTTCAGAGTTACAAATTGATTTTGTTTTTCAGTGTTTTAGCTTCTGATATGGACTATTTATTATGAAAGAAGAGTTTAGTGTCAAGAAAAAAGTACTTTATGTTATCTACGAAATACTTTTCAATCACATCTTGGTTCTCTACAGCATCCTTTTTTCTTGAAAATTGTGGCCAGTGTCCCATTCCTTCCTTCCTCACTTTTTTTTATCACGCAGCGGTGCCGCTGAAAATTTTTTCTGAACTAACGAATTATTTCCTCTTTTCCTCTGTCAACCCTTTTCTTCGCACAGAGAAGAAGCGACAGTAGCTTTGAAGTCCAATAGGCTGATCGGATCTTACGAATTTTCTTACTTTACAACTTGCACAATATCTGCTGTATAGCAGCCAAGCATTGACTATAGTCAAATCAAGCAAGTGAAATACAATCAAATACGCCTTCTTCGATCTGTCTTGATGCTACATAATCCATCAGATCAAAACACCCCCATGTACTGATGGTAATAATGAAACATACACATCATTTTCATTATTCGAATATACACCATTATCACGTCCTCTTCACTGTTATTATCACCTATTATTATGCTTCTTTGGGGATTTTCTAGCATGTCAGTTTCAGTTTATCTATCTTACGTTCAAAAAAACTCTCTCCAAAAGACTAGGGAGTCATTTTTGACAGAACATGTTCAGTAGTTTCTTCTGAATAAATTATTAGCATTTGCGCGCTGGAATCGCCGTGCGGTTGTACGTGCCATATCAGGGGCTACGCTGCCGCCCCCGTCGGAGGTTCCAGACCTCCCTTGAACATGGGTTGTGTGCTTTCCTTTGGCTACATGTAAGTTATTTTAAGTAGTTTCTAAGTTCAGGATCCGATGACCACAGTAGTATGGTCCCATACTAGCATCACATTGATTAGAACTTCAATCACCAATATTCAGCATGTTTCAGTTTCCTAGTACGCACAGAATCCGCCATGTCTCCTGACGAACTCCACTGTTCGAAACAATTAGGGGCTCAGGTGAGATATCAGAAACAATATATATGCAATAACGTATTTCATTCAAATACTGTTCACAACTGTATTTTTTGTGTCAAGCAGTACGATATTTAGGACCAAAACATTTTACTTGAGGTTTATATGGCGTAGAGCGAGGCATTATGGGGCTCCATAATAGTGAGTCATTCTTATTACCCTCCAACATGGTGCGTGATCACCTTGGACGGCCTTACAGTTGAACACCTGCGTGACGTGGACAGTATGAGGGATATTTGGCCATTTTTCCATGACTGGAATATCCACCTCTGCAACCGTTCTGACTGGTGCTGGCTGCAGTGCGTCTGCCAAGATATGCTCAATAGAGTTTAAGTCCGGCGAACAAGGTGGCCACTCCATTTATTCCTTCAGCTTCAATCATATTCTCCACCAGTTCAGCTCTGTCGGAGGAGCATTATCGTCCACCAGAAGGAAACCATCTCCTATGGCACCACTGTATAAGACAAAAAAAGGTCGAAGTATCTCGTCTCTATACCTGGGAAGAGTCGAAGCGCCATTTTGAACGACATACGAGTAGGGGTCCGTACGTTCGCCAATGTCGACTCCTGCCCACATCATTCGTCCATAACCATGATGTTTCCTGCACATAGGATTGTTTTGATTTGCACGTTCTGTCCAGAGAACGACGATTGTACAGATGAACACAAAATGTTGACTCATCTGTGAAAACAACCCGGCGCCATTCGTTACCACTCCAATCCTGACATTCCTCCACCCAGTTTCTGCGTTATAAACAGTGTCGTAGTTTTAGCGGGACACACACAATAGGCCTCCGTCTGTTGAGGCCACATTTCCGAAGGCGAATTCGCTGTTTCTGTTGACATTGTGCATCCTTTGGCCGCCTGTGCAATGCGTTGCAGCTGAGTTGCATACAGTTGCGTTCAGCCTCCTGTCTCGACGGGCTGTTACCGGAGAAAACAGTCGTCTTGCTGATGATACCCGTGGACGACCTCAGCTTTTTCTTCTTTTAACGGTTTCTATTGTCAGAAATCGCGTCCAGGTCCTGGAAATTACAGTTTGCGACGCTTCACCTCCCTCTGTGTCTGTCCCGCATCCTACCTTTCTATGGCTCTCCATGCTATAGCAATTGGTAGTCATGTTGTTGCTCCACTGCAATACCTGCTAACTACTCTATCTGAACCCAACTACTTGTGTAATTCGTTTGATGCAGTAAACAGAAGTCTGCACCAACCCCTCTGCAGCAACGTTTTGTTATTACATCTCGGTTACCTTATTGTTATTGTCTCCACTCTATAGATCCAACAGAAAGAATTCGAACCATTTAAGTTCATTCTGTCGATGGCAATACTTCGGAACCTAGATATCTGAACTGATCCCCTAATTGTTTTGCCCAGTGTAGTTCATGCATGATAACATCAAAGTGAGTAAAATGTTGTTCAAATGTTTTAAATCTTATGGGACTTAACTACGGGGTCATCAGTCCCTAAACTTACAAACTACTTATGAACTACTTACGAACTAGGACGGCACAAATATCCATGCCCGAGGGGGGATTCGAACCCCCGACCGTAGTGCCCGTGCAGACCGTGACTGAAGCGCCTCAGTCCCCTCGGCCACCGCGGCCGGCATCAAAGTGAGTAAAACGCGAATGGCGTCCTGTTGTATCTTGTTCCAAGTTTCATCTGCAGCGGTTGGTATTGGCCACAGCACTGCACCCTTGTTACATACTATCTCTCACATTTTGGATTGTCTACCATTCTGGTGATTGGTGATGTGGAGGGGGGGGGGGGAACAGGGGCAGCGTAAGAGGCTTGTAATGCTGCTTTCGTATGAAAGCGGGCGTTGCGTATTAAAGTTGAGATGGGGACCGCTAATGAAATTTCACCAGATAGTGAAATATTTCCAATTAAAATACTGATCAATTTTGAAAAGTAAGGGACAATTTAAACAAAATCCTTGGATTCCGCCATTAAATGGTAGCGGTCGTGATATTGGTAGCAAATACAACACCAGAAAGCAACATTACGGAAGAAGTTGGCGGACTCTAAATTTTACCTTATTGAAACCTTTGAGTAATATTTCTGCCATATTCTGCTGTGATTATGGAAGAGATAACTGGAATATTACTTCGATAAACCGATGCTGGGATTGTTCGTTTCGTTTGCTATTGTTCAATGACCGTTGAAAATTAATCATGATAGTCGCCAAAAATTGCAAAATTATCGGACCTCACAAACATCGCGATGATTTTCCTGCAGGCATTGAAATGCAATAAACCATTCATAGTCACGAAATAAATTGAAGTTGCACATAGAATGTTCTAGCATAATCGCGAAGAGAACCGCAACAATACCCAAGCATCACTTTATGAAGTACTGGGTATGCTGAAAATAAATAACTTTGAAATTAGTGAGAATGGAGAAGGGATTGTAAATAAGAAAGATCTTTCAAATTAACTGTGCGGTTTATTGAAATCAGAAAAAAAGAACTAAGATCACACTTACAATGGTTAGGCAAAGTCCATGGCTGGAACACGACCTAATACATCGAGCAGAAAACAGTAAGTCCCAAGCAGTTCCGCTCTCGCCCTTCAGCTTGTTACGAAATAGTTGAACGTGACAAATATCAAATGTTTATCGATACGCTGGCAGAGAGAGGGCGGAAGTCAGCGACAAACGTCGCACAAGTTATTTTGATAAAAAAAATCATTAATGTATTACTGTAGGCTGACATCGTATGACATCAAACAATATACCTATCGGCGCAGTTTCGTTGAAAAATAGTGATGGGGATGTTACAGAGATTGTATGCTTACGGCCCGCAGGATGTCATTCGCGTAGGAAAAACTGGCCACAGTGCTCAGCACAACAACAAAATTTGATTTGTGGTTGTACCAAGTAAGCACCACGCCGAAAACATTGAGTATGACTTGTGCAATGCAGTCACTTTGATGCCGCTCCTGTTGTCCGCGGCGAACCAAAATGTGACGACCGTTTTCAAACAAACAGGGAACACTATATGAAGATTTCTTATCCCCTGTGCCGTTCTTCCGTACAACTCTGCCGTTGAGTATGTCTCTGCACATGAGTCAAAGATAGACGGTGAAATGGACGACGCACGCGTAATCCAGGCTGTAACCTCGATAGCTTACGACGTGTTCCAGTGTTGCACCAGAGCCGGGGAAAATGCAGATTAATTCTGCAATGCAGTTTGGATAAGGTGTCGATCTTTACGGGTGATTCCACATGAACTATGTCGTCGTGTTCTCTGGCCTACCATACTGCATACACATATTGTACAGACAAACCATTGTGTTTCCTCGATGGATACATAACATTCTCTCGCACCAATAACGCGCGCACTTTCAAACTCACTGATTTGGCTGCACGATGCGCTCATATTCAAGGTGCCCTGCACGTCTGTTCAAGTCACACTGATCGATTACATTCGGTTTATAGTGATAACAGCAGCCGCACCACATTTGACCGGTAAATGGTGTTGCGTCGTGATATCTATGTTGACCATCAACCTGTGGGCTCGAATGATTCAAATGCTAATCATTTCTGCAGAACATACTAATGTAAATGTCCTGTAAAAATTAATTTCATATCACTTGTCTTTCAAGTTGTTCTGTTTTTCCTGTCTTCTAAGAAACATGTCCTATCGGTTATCCGCCAAAACAATCACTTGTACAAAAAATTCTCTCTCTTTGTGAAAGTTGTGCGCGTCCATCGTACTATTGTGAAGGAGCGTCCTGCTTTTTCGATGATATCTCTATCGTATAGCAGATGTGCAGGGGTGTTCTTCGTAACAAAGCATGCATAATTCAGTGCCTTCAATTGTTTGTCGGAAGGGGGGAAATGAAACAAATATATCTTAGCGTTGTCAGAATTGCTAGCTACTTCAGTAACACAATAAAATATAACAGGGAGTAAAAGCTTTGAAACACTTCCAAGCCTTCAGCGCTTCGGCAAGATGCGGAAGATGGAGAACAAACTTAACTTTTAGAACAGATTAACGAATAACGTTTCAGGAAAGGTATACATGTATCCCTCGTGACTCCTGTTATTGATTCTATCTGCAGTATATCTCTATTAACGTTTACATATTTATTCTGAAAATCACATTTACTAACCTGGTAGAGGATTCATGGAAGTGCTTTCACTTTCCTACCGTTCAATTCTTTAATAACGCGGGGGGAAAAGAACACCTAAATCTTTCCTTTTTCGATCTCATTTATCTTATTATCATTCTCCCTATGTACGTGGGTGCAAAAAAGCATATTTGCATTGGGTGGAGAAAGTTGGTGAAAGAAGTTTTGCAAATATTAGATTGACTTCCACCCTAAGTCGTTTTCAGTCACACTCTCTCACCAGAATAGCAATAATACGAAAAAAGCTGCCCTACTCTGAAATTTATTATCTGTCACTCTCTCCTGGTAGTGCTCAAATCATTTGTATCAATTCTCCAAGTTGTATCGGACAAGTGTAGTGTGGGCAGATTCTGTAGTAGTACTGTTACCTTCTAAGTATTCTGTCAATGAAAGGCACCTATCGCTTCACCTTCCCCCATTTATGTTTCTCTGAATTGTTCGTAAATGTAATTCCTAAATATTTGTCGAATTTACCGTCTTTAGATTTGATGGATTTCTTTTAGTGCTCAGATGCCAATTTCGTCACCGTGCAAATATGCTATTGAAATCTTTCTGAAGTTGTTTTCGATCTTTGGTGATTTAATGACCGATATACGACACCATCATCTACGAACAAAGAGTTGATCAGATTGTCACTCCTAAATCAGTTATAAGGGCAAGGCACTGTAGTAGCTCTATAACACTTCCCTGGGGAACGCCAGATACCTCTTCTATTTTAATTGATGATTTTCCGTCAATTACCATGAACTCTGTCCTTTCCAACAGGAAATCACGAATCCAATCGCAGAAGTGAGACGAATAGCACGCAATTATATTAGAAGGCGCTTTTTAGGTGTAGTGTCCAAAACCTTCCGAAAATTTCGAAATATGGAATTGATTTCAAATCCATTGTCGGTAGCAGTCATCACTTCCTGTGAGTAAATAACGATATTTTCTTAATTTATGCTATGGGTCAATAAGTCGTTCTTTTCGCTGAAAATAACATGTTTTGCAATTCAGTGCTTAGCCAATGTTTATATAGTGTGATTTCTTTCCAACAGCAGATGGTTAGTTTTGTTTGGCTTTTGGCCAATATTTTGTGTTTACAATATTTTCGTATTGATAATAGCTCGGTAGTACAGCGATGTGTCGAATTATGAATCAAAAGATCACGTGGTCGATCTCCACTAGATCCTACGATTTTTATCTCTCACTTTTCACTTCTTTCACCACTGGCAATGTTGCTGATGTGAAAAAAATAGAGTAGCACCATAGGAGTCTAATCTGTAGGTTCCCATGAGTAAAGGCCCACTCACCAGTGCGGGACGCCGGAAGCAGTAACGGAAGCGGAAAATGTTACATCTGTAAGTTAAAAAATAAGCCAACAATTAAACAAAAACAAATTTCCATCAGCCCCCACTTTTTGAAAAATCGAATTTTTTATGCTTACTCTGAGTTGCTCTTGTTGCTCTGAAAATTGCCCAGAACGACAGTGTTCTCAGACAAATAGTTTTCAAAAGGGAAGCATAAATAAATTTTCCACCAACACCTACTTTTTGCTAAATAGTTTTTTTCCCTCTCTCTTCTGAGTTGTTCCAGAGCGACAAAGTCCTCATAGAAATACAGTAGCTTTCAAATAAAAAGCAGTTCATTTTCTGCCAGCTCACACTTTTTGAAAAATCGATCCTTATATGCATGCTTTGAGTTGCTCTGGCTGCTTTGAATGTAGCCCGAGAATATTGCTTATGATTTTCAAATTCGGAACAAACTTTTTTTTTTTTCATGTAATATCCGGATTGCTGTTCTGAACGTGATCATCGGGAAATAAGTCATACTAATTTGGAGAGTAAAAATATTAAGGGAGTTTGATATAGGAGGCGGGAAAAATACTTTGGAAAGCCTCAATCCTGGTTTCGACTATCCCGAAATGGCAGCCTTCTGAGTGAAATTTTAAATCAAAGTTAAGTGGAGGCTATTACGAATTTCACTCAGTTGACATTGCCCGGCCGCGGTGGCCGAGGAGACAGAGGTGCTCCAGTCACGGTCTGTACGGCCACCACGGTCGGGGGTTCGAATCCCCCTCGGGCATGGATATTTGTGCCGTCCTAGTTCGTAAGTAGTTTGTAAGTTTAGGGACTGATGACCCCGTAGTTAAGTCCCATAAGCTTAACAAACATTTGAACATTTAGTTGACATTGATTCTCTCTCATTGACGTGGGAAAATTATCATTCTAAGAGTATGCATGGAAGACCTCGTGAAGGTTGTCAATCATCTTCCCCTGTGTTTGATTTTTTATGTTTAATAAATCTATTCATGAATTTTTGGTATGTTTGGTTCATAAAAACTCGCGGTTCTACTAGGCCAGTTATCAGACAAGTTAATATTGGGGCAAAGGGTAATCCCAGCTGGGAATAAGTGGGATAGACTCACCAGTTCCGGCATACACCTTACAAACAAGGAAAACTTCCCCAAAACTTTGGTTGGAACTGTGGGGATTAGGACTAAACAATAAGCAGAATAGCGCGAGTGCATTCCCAATAACCAAATATTGGACGCAAGAACTACTCTCTTAAATTTGAAGAGATGAACTCTATCAATTTGCAATGGTCAAGTGTCTCTCCTGATTAACCGCATCCGGTGGCGTGGTAACCTCTGCGTGCTGCAAGATAACATTGCTCGAAAACAGTATATCAAAGCATTACAAATGTTGGAAATCGATGATAACATTCCTTCAACTTCAGACTTTATTGAAGGAAACAGGTGAAAAGAAAAGTGCCAGGCAGATTTATCTGAACTTACAGGTATATATGTAGGTTACTCCATTTACGTTTCCTGCGAGTGAATTCAAGAGACTTTATTGTACGAGCTAAGAGGACAAACATCTAGTTCTCGCAGTTGTTTCTGCGGCTTTGTGATATTTAAAAGCATAATGTTAATAGCTGTTATGACTCAACGTACAATTTGATCATCAGTCACATCAATTGCCTTTCATCATACGCTCCCAACTAGAGTCCATCTTTTTGTTGCTGCTGCTTTTTTTGTTGCTGCCAGGCAATATTGACAATTACAACCAATCTGGCATCTACCAATTAACATGTAACTGCTGCCAGGCAGTATATGTGGGACAAACATGCAGGAACTTCAGAACCAGATACACTGAACACTTAAGAGCACTAAAAAGTAACAGTTCTCACTCAACCTTTGCAGACCATCTAATATCAGAAAATCATCACCCCACAAACATAGAGAAAGACCTAAAAGTTCTTAAGACCAGCAATAGTTTATACCATAGATTGACAATAGAGGAAAACTGCCACATACAAAACGCAATAGCACAAGGAAAAACTGTACTCAATGAATACACTTCACTCTGCAACAAAACACTATTTAGCACAATAGAGAAGATGTACAAATAGTCTTCATAAAAGTACTCTGATCACTCACTCCTATCCCTAATCCCTGTCACACACACACACACACACACACACACACACACACACACACACACACACACACACACACAAAAATCCACATAAACATTCCACTAACACACATCACATCCGCCTCAGAAACAAAATTAAAACGCAAATACCAAAACACACACACACACACACACACACACACACACACACACACACACACACACACACAGCCAGGTGTATATGCACATACGAAATGCAAACAAGAAGTACACACATTCACAATACTGCTTTCAATCCAACATTCCCCATCAACAGACGAATATAACACGACACAAACAGTAAACACTCGTATTTCGCGCGCAACTTCTTCAAAAACAAAACACCAAAAGAACAAATGAACAGCTTCCAGCTGTATTCATACGCAAAATATTACCATTGGCGTAATGCATAGCACGAAAAACGTGGAAAACGAGTGACATACACTTTCAAACCAACAGCAACAAGCAAATTACAACAGAAAAGGAAAAGAATCGTAAGTAATATACAGAAATAACGCGTTTTTCTCGGACCGAAAAATAGAAAGCAAGAAATCGTTAACTGTTTTATGTTTGCAGATGACAAGTTTTGTACCAAAAAAACACCGAATAAGTAGGCTTCTTAAGGAGTTATGTAGCCTAATGTAAAGAAAGGTATGTAAGAAATGTGATACTCATATATCTAGGCCTAATATTAACTAAACTGAAATAATTTATATAGTCAAATAACCTAAGTAAAAAATTTAATAACGAATGAACCTAGAAGTAACTGTAAAGACTATTGTACAGTAAACATAATTTCAGGACAAAATAAATCATCCCACTGATGATAGCACAAAATGTGCTGAAACATGTTTGGGAACAATTAAAAAATCAGGTGTCTTGCATACGGCGGAAAATCCAAACCAATTTAGAGTCCATCTATAAATATCGGTAAGCACGGATAAATCTGTCTGCTATATCTGTCCGATTATAGATTAATAGAACCGCGACTCTTCAATGGCCGTATCCCAAACATCCTGCCTCACACCTGATGTTTTTCTTTCAATGGAACGGCCTAATTTTTTTTTTTTTTCAATTTTTTTATGGAAGAGCCTCATTTTTTATTTTTTATTTATTTATTTTTTAATGTAAGGGGCTCATATTTTTTGGGGCCTCTTTTTATATTAAAAAGGGGACCCCGATGGCAATGAAACAAAAAGATCGTCACTTGACTGTCATTAGTATTCCATTATTGTTAGATATATGGGCGTACTCCACGCCATACAGACAGTAGACGCTACGTCACCTGCTGGATCAGGAAGTGAAAATAAAAGCACAGATAGGCAGGTAAAATATGCGTCCTCATAACCGAAGCGGTTCCATGATGGATAAAACTGAAAATTAAAATGCGGGCATTAATCCCTCAATTCTCCACGTGAGGGAGAATGACGTGTCCCAGTGGGTGCACCTGCCACCTTAGGGAAAACAATCGTCACCCAAGAAAAGAAAAGGTCGTGGCAAAGGCCAATCTACGCCTTAACAATTCCCCCACATACGATGCTGCTGAATAAGCGACAATAAAGAAAAGCATATCAGAATTCGCAGAAAACCCATGGAGCACACCAAAGAGAACGAGGGCACTTCACTGCCCACGTTAAGCGAAAAATAGGCAAAGTTTATAAGAACTTAAAGGTATCAAAGAGAGGAAAAGAAAAACAGAGGAAAAGAAAAACAGAGGAAAAGAAAAACAGAGGAAAAGAAAAACAGAGGAAAAGAAAAACAGAGGAAAAGAAAAACAGAGGAAAAGAAAAACAGAGGAAAAGAAAAACAGAGGAAAAGAAAAACAGAGGAAAAGAAAAACAGAGGAAAAGAAAAACAGAGGAAAAGAAAAACAGAGGAAAAGAAAAACAGAGGAAAAGAAAAACAGAGGAAAAGAAAAACAGAGGAAAAGAAAAACAGAGGAAAAGAAAAACAGAGGAAAAGAAAAACAGAGGAAAAGAAAAACAGAGGAAAAGAAAAACAGAGGAAAAGAAAAACAGAGGAAAAGAAAAACAGAGGAAAAGAAAAACAGAGGAAAAGAAAAACAGAGGAAAAGAAAAACAGAGGAAAAGAAAAACAGAGGAAAAGAAAAACAGAGGAAAAGAAAAACAGAGGAAAAGAAAAACAGAGGAAAAGAAAAACAGAGGAAAAGAAAAACAGAGGAAAAGAAAAACAGAGGAAAAGAAAAACAGAGGAAAAGAAAAACAGAGGAAAAGAAAAACAGAGGAAAAGAAAAACAGAGGAAAAGAAAAACAGAGGAAAAGAAAAACAGAGGGAAAGAAAAACAAAGGGAAAGAAAAAGGAATAGGTTCAAATCCCTGTTTTTTTTGAAAACATATTGCAGGGGATGAAAATGAGAACAATAAAGTCTTTGCTGTTTTCGACGCTCTCACCTGTGGAGATACTATTCACTGAGTGTGCAACAATAATGTGAGCGTCCTATTTTTTTTTAATTATTATTATTATAGCGAGTGCACTTGTGCCATCTCGGTAGTAAGTTATCTTTTTACTTGGGACATCGTACCGGAAGTAAGTTCAACTATTCCTTATCTATCAAACAGCCCGAGTGGGGGGGAATATTTTATTAATTTATGATTTTGCTCTTACAGTAGTCGGTACTAACTCACAAATAAAGTAAAGGGAGAGACGTACGTACGTACGTACGTACGTACGTACGTACGTACGTACGTACGTACGTACGTACGTACACATACTTGTAAGCTCAGATAAAATTTTGCGCTTTTTCTACAAGTATTTCCTTTTTTACAGTGTGATGTTGAAAGAAATTTGGCATCGCTTTTGTAATGCCTTAAGATACTGCTTTCGAACAATACAGGAAAGACAAACCTAAGAAAGCCAAAATATTGTTTTCACTGAGGGGGGGGGGGGGCGCTACAAAGCGAAAAACATTCTCTTTTTTCCCATGCTACATATTTCGTCGTTATTGTCAATTTGGAACAATGTTGAGAACTACAGCAAGTCACAACATACTTAAAATCTGCATTCTGCGAAGAGGAGCTAATTAGAAAATCATAGTTCGCATTTGCATGCTATTTATTTTTGATTTTACTGTTGATGTGAAGATGTTATGTTCGGAAAACTAGAGATGCAAGCAGTAACGAAACATACAAAAGTGTCAAAAAGGTTATCTGATAAGAAAATGTTCAAATGTTTGTAGAGCTTATGGGACTTAACTACGGAGTCATCAGTCCCTAAACTTACAAACTACTTACGAACTAGCTAATACTAAGGCCGGCACAAATATCCATTCCCGAGGGGGGGATTCGAACTCCCGACCGCAGAACGCTCGGCCACAGAGGCCGGCAAAAGACCAGCGACTAACTGATAAGAAAAATAGTTTTAATTGCTGTTTCAGTAATGGTTGTTTCTCAGCATAGGCGTTCTGGAGCAATATTCGGAACATGTAGAGCGACGTGGACCACGCACATAAATCTCAGCTTTGTAATAAGAGAGAGCTAGTGTAAAAGATATTTGGTAGCCAATTGTAAACTAATAGTAGGTTGAAATATTTCTTGCAGAGTAACATATAAAAATTATATATTCAAAAAGTGGAGACTTAGCAAATTTTACAACCGTACGTATTAGGACACTGTTCTTTTGGAGCTATTTTCAGAGAAACAAGAGCATTTCAGAGAAAGCAAAAGAAAAGCAATTTTTCAAACAGCAGGGGCTGACGGACAAACTGTTTTTGCTTGTTATTTGAAAACTATTTGTCCGAGAACATTGTTGTTCTGGAGCAATGTTCAGAGCAAATAGAACAACTCAGAGCAAGCATCAAAAATTCGATTTTTAAAAACGTGGGGATGGCGGAAAATTATTTTCGCTTCCCATTTGAATAATATTGGTCCGAAGACGTTGTTCTGGAGCAACATCCTAAGCAACTATAACAACTCGGAACAAGCATTAAAATTCGATTTTTTCAAAAAGTGGGGACTGGCGGGTAATCTATTTCTGCTTCCCATTTGAAAACTATTTGTCCGAGGACATCGTTCTTCTGGAGCAACGTTAATAGCAACTAGAAAAACTCAGAGCAACAACAAAAATCTACTTTTCGAAAAGTGGGGGCTGGCGGACATTGGACATTGGACAGGACATTGTTGTACTGGAGCAACGTTCAGAGCAACTGCAGCAACTCAGAGCGAGCATAAAAAAATTCGATTTTTCAAAAACTGTGGGCTGGTGGAAATTTTTGTTTTTGTTTAACTGTTATCCTATTTTTAAACTTAGATGTATTCCTCTGGAGCAAAACAGAGCAACCCAGAGCAACAAAAGAAATTTAAAAAGAATTCGAAGTTGGAGGCTAACTTTACGTACACCTCAGCCTGCTGCGTCCCAGACGGCCGGCCGCGGTGGCCGAGGAGTCACGGTCTGCACGGCCACTACGGTCGGGGGTTCGAATCCCCCTCGGGCATGGATATTTGTGCCGTCCTTAGTATTAGCTAGTTCATAAGGAGTTTGTAAGTTTAGGGACTGATGACCCCGTAGTTAAGTCCCATAAACTATACAAACATTTGAAAACATCGTCCCAGACGCAGTTCGCAGCTTGCACGGTACTTTCCGCGTCCCGCACCTACAGTACAGTATGTCGCAAACCGAGGAGCTCATCACTCTCGTCAAGCAGTGCCTGCTTCTGAATGACCTCAGTCATCAGGATTACAGGAACAACAGGAAGAAGGTTAAAGTATGGGTTGACATTGGGAAGGAGCTTAATGAAGATGCTAAGTAGCTACACATTTACATTATTTCAGTTTACATCCAATTTTTTAACATTCAAATAATGCTTTTATTGTATGGAGTACAATTTTGAAATTAAGTTAGTAAAAATTAGCACAACTATTGATTGAAATAAGTTACTAATTTTTAGCAAATGTCGAATGTGTGACCCTCTTTAAAAATGTTCCAAATTTTAAATTTCATTTCTTGTATCGTCTTTTGGCTCCAGTAATTCCAAATATTCGTCTTCATTAACTTTTTTTCTTAAATAGTTATGAAGGATGCAGGCTATATGTACAATTAATGTGGCATTGTTTACAGAAAGTACTATTGGTCTATGAAATATTCTCCACTTTTGAACCAAAAAACCATTCTCTATAACTCTCCTCATTTTGTATATACTTTTATTAGAAATTTTACTTGCATCTTGTTTCGATTGTCGGTATGGAAATGGTTTCACTAAATACTCTTAGTGCGAAACCATCGCCTAAAAGAACATAAGGACATAAACCATCACCGGTTGTACTGTAGGAAAATACATGATAAACACCTGCAACATTTTTTAACTTAAATTTTTATTTACTTATTATTATTATTATTATTATTATTATTATTATTATTATTATTATTATTATTATTATTGTTATAGCTCGTACCAGAAAAGTCATCGGTCAGTGCTGTTCTAGAATAGCAAGTACGGATACCATTGATATTGATATTTTTGATATTTTTGATATTTTTCAACGCTGAAACAATTCTCTCCCAAGAGGCAGGCAAACGTTAAAATTAAAATACCCACAATCTTGGCTGAAAGGCATGCTGCGTCAGCAGGAACAAATGTTCTCTTCTGAGTTTGCGCACTCACCTTTGTTGTGCCCTTAGCGATCACACAGAAGGTGGGTCCAGGTTGTAGGCCGCAATCGGGAACTGACGAATTGCTATAGACATAGAACCATTAGAAGTGTATTCTGGAATTAGTACGATACATCACTTAAATACCAACAAGTACAGCAGCTATTCTAATTAGATATTGAAAGGTATTTCGACGTCTGCTGGTCGCCGTCCGAAGGTCTTCTGGCGTGGTTTTCTTTCACTGCCTAGGAAGGCGCTGGCGGCGCCCCCATCGGCCGTGGCTTCGCGGGGCGCTCTCTGTGGCGGCCCGCGAAGGTGCTGTTGCCAACCTATCTCAGCTATCGATACAGCACCCCTCCCCCCTTCGGGAGCCACGGCCGGCGCGTCTCGGTACCCTGGGCGCTGACGGCCGTGGGGAGAGGGAGCCGGGTGGAGACCACTGATGGAGCCAGGCGTCGGACTGCTAGCGGGGGACGCCAGGCCCGCGCGCCCGGATCTCACCGCGAGCGCCCACCGTAAACCCCGCGAGGAAACCGGCGGCGGCGCGCGTCTCCACGTCCGGCCTGTGGCAGGTGTGAGGGACGCCCCACGAGGGCGTCCACTTCCATCGGGCGGACAGCCGTCGAAGGAGCAGGCGCCGGACCGGGAGGCGCCGACGGCTGAGGCGACGGCGGCAGCTGTGGGACGTCCACATCCATAGGCTCCTGGGACGGAGGCGTGGCGGCCGCGCTCTGGTGCTGCTGCTGCTGCGGCGGCGGCGGCGGTGGTGGTGGTGGTGGTGGTGGTGGCGACCGCCGCTGGACAGCAGACTCCACGGCTGGAAACAGAGCCCGCGCCAGAAACACCGAGACGGAGCTGATTGCGGTGCCGCTTCTGCAAGCCGCGCGCAGTACTAACTAAGAACATTGCGCGGCCGAGGCGGCGAGCAATTGTGCCGTGCTGCCAACGCTGGCGCGTGCCATAAGAGCGAAACCAAACAGGCGCGCCAGCACGAAGAGGCGACGACGGTGCCGACAGCACGAACCCCGAACTGCGTGGCCGTGGATGTAGCAAATGAAGCAGAGTGCGATGCGTCCGGCCGTGCAAAAGTTCCGCCGGCGAGGAGCCCTGGTAAGGCTGCGACCGATAGGTAGTCAGGAAGATGAGCAAGGCGTCATCGCGGGAATGGTCATGCCTGAGGCGGGTCATACGTTCTTTAAACGTCCGCACGAGACGTTCCGCGGCACCGTTCGACGAAGGGTGAAACGGCGCGTTAGTGACGTGTTCGATACCCTGGCTCCGACAGAAGGAACCTCCGACGATGCAAACTGTGGGCCATTATCAGTGACGATCGTTTGTGGCAGACCTTCAATGCAATCTTAACGGTGGCAGTTGCCGTGGTCGAAGACATAGGCACCACAAACGGGAAATTACTGTAAGAATCCACTAACATTAACCAACGAGAATGCCAAAAAGGTCCCGCAAAATCAACATGAAGACGTTGCCAGGGCCCGGTCGCTTTCGGCCACGAAAAGAAACGGCGCGGTGGAGCGGACTGGTGCTCTGCACAAACGCGACAACGGGACGTCATACGCTGTATGTCCCTGTCGATGCCCTTCCACGTACAATGGCGGCGGGCTAACTGCTTCGTTCGGACTACACCCCAATGGCCCTCGTGCAGAAGTCGCAAAACTTGTGCGCGTAACGACGTCGGCACAACCACTCGCAACTGATCCGCTCCGCTGCGGAGCAAGATGACACCGTCTTGCAACGAGAGCTCATTACGGTGCGCAAAAAATCTGCGAACTTCGGAGTCTGCAATGTGCTTCGAAGATCGGGGCCAACCTGAACGAAGATAATGTACTAAAAGGTTCAACGTCGGATCGGCGGCGGTAGCCCATGCCATCGTCCGAGAATCAAGAGGAAAAGATGCAAGCCAATCGGAAACCTCTGCGTCGAGCGCAAAACAAGACGCCGGCGACGAATCAAAATCTGGATCAGAGCCCACTGGAAGGCGGGACAAGACATCCGCGTTGGCGTGTTTCGATGACGGGCGATACAAAATTTCATAATTGTAAGAAGACAAAAGCAGAGCCCAGCGTTGCAATTCATGGGCAGTCGTTTCCGGGAGAGGTTTGTGAGAGTGAAACAACGATTGCAATGGTTTGTGGTCTGTAACAAGAAAAAATTTCCGACCATATAAATAATGGTGGAACTTCGTGACACCTATACCAGAGCAAGCGCCTCCTTCTCTGAGAGTACCTGCGCTGCGCATCAGTAAGCAACTTTGACGCAAAAGCAATTGGACGATCCCGTTGTCCAATCCGGTGTGACATCACACGCCAATCCCATAGGCTGAGGCATCGGCAGCTAAGACTACAGGAAGCGAAGGATCAAAATGAACTAAACATCTGTCACTCAAGAGTTCCCGTTTTAAAGTTTGAAAAGCGGTGTCACATTCAGGTGTCCATTGAAAAGGAACATTCCGTTTCCTAAGACGATGTAAGGGTGCAGCGATTTGAGCAGCATTTGGAATAAATTTGCAATAGTAATACAATTTACCGAGCACAGATTGCAATTCCCGAAGATTCTTGGGAGTCGGCAAATTCTTGATAGCAAGTAGATGCGTCTGCATGGGGATGTACACCCTGCCCATTAATGCGATGACCCAGATAATTTCTGTTTGAAAAAAGACATTTGTCCTTATTACAGCGGAGGCCCGCTTCCGACAATACTTCAAATAACGGACGAAGGTTCCTCAAATGTTCATCGGGGATGCGACCAGCAACCAAAATATCGTCCAAATACGTCTAACAACAGGGAACCTTGGCGGTCAATTGTGTTAAAACCGCTGGAAAATAGCAGGAGAAGATGCGCAACCGAAAGGTAATCAAATTCAAATGTTCAAATGTTTGTTAAGCTTATGGGACTTAACTACGGGGTCATCAGTCCCTAAACTTACAAACTACTTATGAACTACTTACGAACTAGGACGGCACAAATATCCATGCCCGAGGGGGGATTCGAACCCCCGACCGTAGTGGCCGTGCTGACCGTGACTGGAGCGCCTCAGTCACCTCGGCCACCGCGGCCGGCGAAAGGTAATCGCAAAAACGTAAATAAACCAATAGTATTGATAACTAAAACATTCTGCGATTTCTCATCTAAAGGCACTTGCAAATATGCATCTTTTAAATCAATTTTAGAAAAGTACTTTCCCGCCCCGAGTTGGTCCATGAGTTCTTCTGGGCGTGGCAGCGGGAATGTGTCCACAACCAGTTGAGGATTAACTGTCTTCTTAAAATCGGCGCAGATACGGAGTCGACCAGACGGCTTACGGACAATCACTATGGGGGAGGCCCACTGACTGGCTGAAATAGGTTCTATAACACCGTTGCGTTGCCATTCTGAAAGTTCAAATGCCACTTGGTCCTGCAGGGCGAGAGGCACACGACGCGTCCGACAAAACTTTGGTTGTGCCGATTCCTTGAGTGTCACTTGTGCAATAAACTTTGTTGTTCTACCAAGGCCGTCTGTGAAAAGTACAGCACAATTTATCTAAGCTGTCGGTGGGCACACACGATTGAACAGTCAGCACATTTTCCTGTATACTCATGTTGAACAAGTCGAATAAATCGAGCCCAAAAATGTTTGTTGAATCTTCCGAACACAGTACATGGAAAGTCACTGCGTACGATTTCGGTGCTTTGCGGGCAAGCTATATGTACCGAGTACCTTTATAGTGTCTCCATTGTATGCTGACAAGTGTACAGGGGTTGGTTGCAACGGAGGTTGGCCCATAAATTTGTAAGTTCTGTAATTTAGTAACGAAAGTGACGCTCCCGTATCTAACTAATTCCACAGGCAAGTTTTGAATCTTAAGGTTCACAAACAATTTATTGTTCTTACGAAGCAACGGGGTCTGTTCACTTTTATTGGACACTGCAACACGAGAGTTGTCTGAAAGAACATTTATGAATTGCTCGTTCACTGCACTAGAAGTGATTAAATTTGTAGACGGCTGACCAGGTGCCTGTCGCTGTCTTTGTAAACACACCGATTGTACATGTCCTTGCTTTCCACACGCAAAACACTGAGCATTTCGCGAGGGGCAGTCATTTCGTTTATGTTTGGACAAACAACGTGGACAAGATTTTCTAACATTACGAACGGTGTCCGTGTGGCTCTGGCGCTTGTTGTCCTGACGTACGGCGTCCGAGCGGGAAGCCTGTGGCAGTTTCCGCGAACTATGTTTATTGCCTCGGCGGACGCTGCGGCCGTTGTGGGGAACCGTGTGTCGCTCATTTTGAGACGCTACACTACATATTTGAGGAGAGTCAAAGCACTGGGTAGCTAATTCACACGCGTCCTGATCAATAATAGTCAATACTTGTTGTAATGAGGGATTACTATATTGTAAAATTTTGTCCCTAACTTTGTGATCTGTCACATTTTGTGTTACCGCGTCCCTGATCATAGAATCTGCATAGGAAGCACCACACACGCACTTAAACTGACATTTTTTTGTCATTCCCTGCATTTCTGTCACCCATTGGCGATACGTCTGATTTTCCTTCTTTCTAAGTTTAAAAAATTGATAACGGGCGGCCGCTACATGCACGTGGTCTGAATAGTACTTGGAAAGGGCGTCTACTAATGTGGAAAACTGCACTTGATCGGGTTTATTATCCGGGAACAGCTTTTCAGCAATCGCGAAGACTTGGGGGCCACACCACGACAGAAAAAAATGAATTTTGTCAGTACCTGGTACGTGATGGGCGATGAAATGCTGCTCCAACTGCTGAAAATATTTTTCCCAGTCCTTGTCTTCGTTGAAGGGACGGAAAGACGACACTACCTTCGGTGTGGTGGCTGCTGGCTGCTGTTGCGACAGTTGCTGTGCTTGAGCCTGCAGAACTTGAGACAATAGTCCTTGCAGAGCTGCTGTTTGCTGCGCCTGTGCCTGAATAACAGAATATATCAACAATTGTAGGTGGCGCGTTGCCTGGCTGTGACAGTTGAGGAAGCCCGGCAGAAACTGTGGGTGGGGGAGCAGTCATGCTTACAATATCTCACAAACAACAAAAAACACGCCTTCCCTAGCAATATAACAAAATTCTTAACTACTTTCCCAAACAACAAAATTAACCAATACGCCAGAGCACTGAACGAAGACCAAGACAACAAACCCTATTGATACGTGGTACGTGGTGTCGCAACGCTTGCGAAAAATTTGACCACTTGAGCAACGTCGGCAAGGCAATGCGCTACTTACAAATACAGTCAATTACAATAGTATCTACATATCCCATCCTCGTCGCCATGTTTCTGTTGTGTCCTTAGCGATCACACAGAAGGTGGGTCCAGGTTGTAGGCCGCAATCGGGAACTCTGAAGAATTGCTATAGACATAGAACCATTAGAAGTGTATTCTGGAATTAGTACGATACATCACTTAAATACCAACAAGTACAGCAGCTATTCTAATTAGATATTGACAGGTATTTCGACGTCTGCTGGTCGCCGTCCGAAGGTCTTCTGGCGTGATGTCTTCTTTCACTGCCTAGCAAGACGCTGGCGGCGCCCCCATCGGCCGTGGCTTCGCGGGGCGCTCTCTGTGGCGGCCCGCGAAGGTGCTGTTGCCAACCTATCTCAGCTATCGATATAGCAACCTTTTCGGTGTTCGAGTTATTCACATGCCACTTAGTCTCTACCATCTCCCGAAGCAACTTTAACTGAACTAAAAACATAGTACAATCAATCAGCAGAACTGAGATCATTTCGGAGCACCTAGAGTTCTTCACATGACGCTCAATCTCTGCAATCTCCTGAAACAACTTACACTGAACTAACAACTAAATGTAATCAACAATCAAAAGTGAGATCATTTATAAATAATTACAATCTATTTGCTTTGTGAGACTGTAGATTACCGTGACAAAGAAAATTTCTTTGAGCCAGTAATTGAAATACGTGTATTTTGACGTACCTTAAAGCTACTGCAAGTCGTTCTTCAGGGTATATTGGGTGTCAATAGTACGTATATTAATTTTTAATGCCATCTATAATGAAACTACAGATTTCATCAAAACTGTTGAGGCGGTACTGCAGTAGGCTCCATTTACGCCCTATGGCCTAGCTTCATAGTAAATCAAACTATAATGGCAGTTTCGTGCAGAATAAATGCGAACTTTAACGCTGATTAACTTTACCGGCCAGTTAGATTTGGATATACTTTATTTGTTTTATTTATAATTTGTCACACTTCCTTTTTTCTCTGGTTCCCCACCATGAAAATGAGCGTGTGAGAATGTTTTTTGAGTAGGCTATCTTTTGTAATTGTAATTGTTGTTGTTGTTGTTGTTGTAGTTTCGAGGTGGTGGAGTAGTTGCGAAATCTTTGGCTTAGGTTAGGCAAAGAGGGAGGTTGGCAGTGGCTTTCTCGGGTGTCGCTTGTCTTGAGGAGGAGGCAGGCACCAGCCAATGGCAGGTTTCTTCCTCGCGTTTAAAAAAGTAGCGGTTCGTTGGGCTCAGGAGACGCCATGTTTGGCTCTGTTAGCTTGGAGGCCCGATAGGACGGACGTGCCGTGCTCGACTGCTGCAAATGTGGCAAGCACGTTTGTAAAAACGTGTCTTATTATACTGAATTTGACTCTCAACGCAATAGTTGAAGCCGACTTATGTTAATATGGCGGAAAGTTTAGCTATTTTTTTTTTTGGTAAATTTGAGTACTAAAGTAGTTTGATGCCAACGGTAACGGTCGGGACTTAGTACCCGATTGCTAACTCACCCTTTGAGATTTTGCTACGTTTGATTGTTTTATTCAGTAAAGCTTTTGAAAATCCTCATTTTAAAGTTTGTGCGGAGAAAATCGTATGAGAATTTACGGAGTTTTCTTTGTGTAATGCGACTTAGACCAATTTTCGCGCCATTACACAATAGGCCCATAGTCTCGCAATTTCAAAGTAAGAATGCACCTTCAGTGGTCGATAGTTGCCACGGGAACAAGCAACATCTCATTTTCTACAGCGAGTTTCCCGATATTTCATTGATTTTGTAATTCTTTGTAATCAGACCAAAGGCAGAATGAGCCGTAGAGGCTACGTGGCGGAGCATGGTGGTAATTGAGTAGAGTCAGATAGTGACGTTTTATCGTACAGTGCAATTCTAGGAACAAATGAAATTTCGAATATTATTTCTCTTTTCTGGAGGGTACTTAATTTTGTGGAAATCGCGGAGCCATGTGCTTCCCACCGTAAATATTGGTGCATGTTTCAGTGTAATAAGGAAGGAGCTCCCATTATGCTTGTTGTGTGACTAAGCCCCATGTGTAGAATTATTTTATAATATTTTTTGTGGTTTGTGTATGTTTATGGGATTCTGTAAGATTTGAGCGGTAGATACCGTTGCGTGTCTCCGTCTTGCATTAAAATCAGCAATTTAATAACGACCACCTTCTTTGCTGAACCATTATTTTTTTAAATTTGCTTTACTAGTTAAAAATGGAGTGGTCACTGCATGCAGTGTAAAAGTGGTTGATGAGCGAGTGCGTTTGTGAAGAGGGATATCCTTACTAGTCAAATAAATCCTTTTTCTCTCGTTTTCCATGCAGTGTGGCGTCAAACATTTTGAAAAATTATATGTTTAGGAGACCAGCAAGTTTATTAGTTAATTCATCTTAGAGCCTGTGGCTCAAAATGTTTATCTGCGGTGCAACGAGTGTTCACAATCCATTTTTTGTTTGTTTGTATATTTAATTTGTCTAACGGTATGGTTTTATTTGCATACTACCAGAAAATAAAGAAAAATCATTTCCTGAATTAGTCGGACTTTATTATGAAGAGATTTTCCTCCACCCGTTTAAATTTAACAGAGAAAGCTGAAATCCTAATAACAGAAATTAAATAAAGTGACTAATATCAGATCAGTGATTAGGATGCAGGTAAAAGCTAAATTCTGGGCAGTTGTCATAGCTTACCCCAACTCTGTATCGAAGGTTGTGACAATTGATTAAATACCCGGGGTCGTGTTATCCGTTGAGCAATCTAGTTTATAACAAATTTTTCGGTTTGAGGCCTTTGATTAATTTACATATAAATAAAGAAACTTGGCAGTCAGCTGTCACAGTATTCGGTCAGAGGATGAACCAATTTATTTTCTTAGCAAAGCCCATAATAGCGTTATTAACTGGCAAATCATATTCTGTAGTCTATATCTATAAATGTGAATGTCTGTTCGGTGTATGTTTATCACGTCTGAACCACAAGACATAAAGAGCTAAAAATTTGTAAAGTTACTAATGTCTACCCGGGGAAGGCCCTAGACACGGTTTTATGGCGATCGGATAGCTATTTATCTATATATGTTAATATGAATGTTCGGTGTACGCTTATCACGTCCGAACGACAAGACGCAGAGACTTAAATATTTGTACAGTTACTAATTTATACCTGAGGAAGTTTTAGGCACGGTTTTATAGTGATCCGATAGATATTTAATAATTTGAAGAATATAACGCGAAATGCGGAACAATAATTACTCTTTGAAAATTATTTTTACTCTTTATTGGTTGCATTGTTGCTTGAGGGTTGATAATGATAGAAGGGTGGAGTATATTGATATGGAAAGTTATCGGTGTATATAAAATTCTACGTTTGTGTGTGTGTGTGTGTGTGTGTGTGTGTGTGTGTGTGTGTGTGTGTGTGTGTGTGTGTGTGTGTGTGTGTGTGTGAATATTTCGCTCTGCACCGAAAACTACAGAACGCAAACGAATGGTCTGTGTGTAATTGTTGTCCGAAGTCTCCCGTTGTACACCATAGCAGTTCCATGCCGATATCTATAAGGGGGTGGAAGATATGGTGGTTGAAAGTCGTCAAATTATTTAAAAAAATCGGACTGAAGGCCAGCGATGACGTTTGCGACTGTAGCGAGAAGGTTACAAACAGCGAAACGTGATGCCACAGACCATATCTTTGGTCTATGCGTGCTACAATGTCTATAGTCTATAGTCTATGTTTGTGTAACTTATGGGACTTAACTACGGGGTCATCAGTCCCTAAACTTACAAACTACTTATAAACTACTTACGAACTAGGACGGCACAAATATCCATGCCCGAGGGGGATTCGAACCCCCGACCGTAGTGGCAGTGCAGACCGTGACTGAAGCGCCTCAGTCTCCTCGGCCACCGCGGCCGGCTTGCTACAATGTCTTCAGCTCTTTCACAGTAAGAATAAGCATACGAATAAGAAAATATAAGAATAAATAAAGTAGTAGGAAAGAAATTTCTTTTAATACTTCTATTTTAAAAAAATCCATTTGACGATCGCGCATTATCTATCATAATCCAACCAACACGCGAGCGGAGCCGCGTGTTTAAGCTAGTAGTAAATAAAAAGACCAAATTGAAATCATTGTAAAACGAGGGTATCTAGGCACTGAAGTAAATGTAAAATCTTTTATATCTTTACAGACGTCAAAGTGTGATATTCGCCATGATCTGTACGTTTTGCATTGATTCATGTATCCATATTCTTTGTTTCCCAAAAATATATTATTAATAAGGAACCTCGTATATCCTAGTGATTAATTGTTTCGTTGCTAATTTTTCTAATAACTTACTTACGAGGAAAGTACTTGGACTCGAACAAACACATATACACTAAAATCGTATGAGAGATAATGTAAGGTAAAGCAGTCAACAATCCGAAGATTGGTTTGAACACCACAGTGCTTTACTGGGCATGGTCCTATTTGGAGGTGGTATGCCGTTGCCTTCCTCCGACCTTACTTACCCAGCCAGTTATAGGGGGACCTAACGTGGTTTCCGAACCACGGTACTACTCGGTATTTTTCACGTGAGCAATACTGCCAGAGGTGAAAGAAGTGGAAAGTGACAGATAAAAATCCTAGGGCCTGGCGGGGATCGAACCTGGGACCCTTGGATCTGTAGTCTGGCACTCTACCACTGTGCAACCGAGGCGCACTGAGAGATAATGTAAATTTCCCTTATTTCACTTGATACTCCCTCCGTTAGAGGCTTCAGCGTGTTCCTTGCCACATTGCACTTTGACCTGTCGGTTTGCCAGTAGGGACGGTGCAGTGAGCCTCCGAAGTTGCGTTTTGTGTTGTTATTTGTGTCGTGAAGCGTCAGATGGGGCGGCGATTGGTAATCAATCCTGCTAGTGTATTGCGATTGATTGAGATGAAATTACGAAGAACCTTCTTCGTGATGATTGTATTAGTGTAGAAGATGAATCATTCGCATGCTTTCTCGTATCTGTTATGGTACAGAAATATGAGCATAAGTTAGATACTGTTGTAACACTAACACATAATAATGATAATGGGGATGATAATGACGAACAACTCATTGCAATCGGTAGTGCTACGGTAAGTGCGGGAACAGGCGATGGAAGCAGTGGCAGTGAATACCTACAGTCTTCCGAGAAGAAGGTTAAAGTTGCAACTATCGTCACGGCTTTTGATGACAATACACTAGAGAACATGTTAGATGATTATTACATAAGTTATAGTTAAGATATTTGCATTACGTATTGCGTCTAAAATTACATCTGCAGCGCTGTCTGGATCATGATTGCAGAGTTTTGCATAAAAACGACACCCACCAGCACATTGAGGTGTACGTAGAGATCCTGTAATCAAACGTTCATACAGATATGTTTGTTCGAGCCCATGTACTTTCCTTGTTAGTACGACTGTCGTCTTCATCTAGA